>CM062808.1:739867589-740258610 GCA_031772625.1 Pinus tabuliformis
TTGCAAACGTTGACAATTGACTTATGACATTCCTTAAGTCAAAGGTAAGACATGAACCCCCCTAATTGCTAATGGCATGATATGCCATCAAACACGTTTGTTAAAGGTCATTAGTAATTTTTATCACACAAAAGAATATCAAAATATATTTTGTACTTAATCAATGTGAGCCAATAGAATTTAAATGATGATAATACCTTCACAAAATTATCAAAACCATGTGTTTTAAATCCTTTTAGATGTCCACAAACTGCAAAATCTTTTTCTAATGATGACCCATAGATAGTAGATGTCCTTATTGAACACATTCTTTTTTTTAGTTGGTCTAGCTCTTTTTTTTCCAATATCCATGGAGCTTCTACATATGTTTCATTTTCCTTGTTTAGCCACAAATGTATTCTATCAAATTTGGTACGCGAAAGATCAACATCTCTCCTTGAAGACAAGGTTTCCTTATCTTTACTTGAACTATGTTGAAATATAGAATCTGGGACATTTTTGAATATGTGCATAAGATCTAATAGGTGAGATATTAATAGATCCTTCTTGTAAAGAATCTCATAAAATATGGACTTCCTTTTCATTCCTTTATGGCGTATTAACTACAACTTGTTATGGTTATTCAAATGAATCATTCAGATAAAAAAATTCCTCCAAGGATTTCGATATAACATCTTCACAGTTCCTAAGACAATCACTTGGATCCATAATCAGGGGAGGCCTTTGTTTTCAACTTTTCCATCAAATTGACTCTTCTGGAAATTTCTAAACTTATGATCTAGTGGTAGAAAAAACCCATTGTTTGCATAAATAAATTTATGTAGATCATTAGAATAACAGCTTTGAAATTGTTTTGCACATCTTGGAAATGAAAGTATCCCCTTTGTTTGAAGCCCTACAATTCAATAAGTAATTTTAATAACATCAAAATAATAGTATAAACGTAAGTATGAAAGTTGGGATGGAAATAAATTATGAGTGTAAATACGTAACTATTTTGTCTTACCAGAACAAACATAAAGTCTTGGGAAATCATGAATAGTCCAATATAGCACACCATACAACATGAAGGACCTATTGATGGAGGATGTGATATTTCATACTTTTTTATTCCTTTCCACATCAGTTGCATCTCATCAATAAAAGGTGCAAGATAAACGTCTTTTTTTTTACTTGATGTTTTCTTGGAACGATGAGAGTCAGCATAAGATGCTCCTTTCTAACATTCATCCACGGGGGAATATTGTATACTATCAATCCAACTTTCTGTTGAAGCCCCGAAAAATCGAGTCTACAACAAGGGGGATACCCACCCAGTTTGGACCTTGGTTAGCAGCTCCTTTTCCGTTTGGTGTAGTGGGTCCGACTGGGGATATGGGACCAGTTTCCCAATTTATGTGTGTGTGTGTGTTGAGAATTGATATTTCCTTTCTAATAGCTTCTAAGTAAAATGATTTTATTCTAAATCTAATTTAACGACATGCAATTGTATTCTAATAAACATAAATATCTAATTCTAAAACTACCCCGGGATTTGATCTTTCAATTATGCGATCTAAAATAGTTTCTACAGCAATTCGTAATAAATATCATTCAATCGCTATACGAAAAGAATTCAATAAAGATGAACTGTTTCGTATAAAAAGTTAGCCGAACAGTTGTGAAAAACATATCACATAATAAGTCACTCATATATTAAGCATAAATAAATGGCTAACACCGTACAGAAGTGCCAAATGATAACCCAAGCATTCAGGCATTCATACATAAATAACTGAACATGAATATCACCATAACACATAAGCAGAATTTGTTAAGAGATAAAAGTACCATTTATAACGAGTTCTACTCATGAGTTCCAGCAATAATGATCTATTTCTTCTTAATCCAACATCCACTAAGAATACAAAAGTGCAACATTAGTAGTAGATATTAAATGTAGATATCAATAAATCCTGTTCCATTCATTCATCAAAACCTCCTCGGAGGGTGCAAAAGTGCATGTTCTGAGGAAGAGTTTTTGATAAATTTCAGGACCCTTCTCTAATTGCATGAGAAGGGTTTAAATACTACTAGCTAAATCTAAAAATAATTTATTACAAAAATGTAGGATACGGTTTAAATAACCATCCTCATTTTAGGCAAAAATAAAGCAAAACTAAAACTAAAACTGCATCTAAAACTAAAACTAATAACTAACTATCTACGTATCTGTTCCTTATAGTCGCAAGCGTTCAACATTTGCTTGAGAAGAGTTGGCTGGCTGACTTCCGACTTTAACTGTCCTGTGAAAACGGAATCGGCAAGAGTCGGCGCCATCTTCTCGGCAGAATTAATGATACATTTGAGAGTCATGCACTGGCTGTGTGGTTTTACCAAGTACGTCCAATAAGAATCCCAATTCAACTTGGTTAACCTTTTGATGGACTCTGCTTTTTCTTGAGCCTTTTGTCTCCAGCTTGTCTATAGATGCTGTACATTTGGTAGATATTTACATACCACTTGAAGATAAATACCACTGGTTTTTGAGTTCAAGTTTTACCTTCCGCCTTTAGCACTTTTTCCTACAAATTTCCGAGCTTACAGGCGACTGAGTGATTAGAGGCTTTCGATTTTAAGAGGTTTTTCTTGGTGATGCATAATTACTGCATCAGAAACTGCCTTGGTTTCTTGCTCCGAGCTTCCCTGATGCTATTTTTTGCCTCTTAGGTTCCTTTTAATGTAAACCTTAATTTTTTTGGAAAGAACGACTTCGTACATTCTTGGCTCTGAGTCTTAAATTGTCTATTCGTGATACTAGCACTATCCAGTACCCATTTGACTATGTCTGTGTATGGAAGAATTTTTGGCCTTGCCGCTATCCGGTGCAAGAATGAACATGCTAGTTCTGTAATAGACGCCTCAGATGACCCGTGTGAGCCAACAGTAGCTGTAACCTCCATTATTCTGGGGTTTTCTTCCTTGAGTAGACTGTACATGCCTTCCCAAGTAGTAATATCAGCATCTTTGTTACAGGTGGTGTCTGTGTATAAGGGCATCATCTTTTTATCTTCAGAACTCAGAGCTTTACCCTTCTTTCCCATAATATTTTGAACACTGCTATGTACACTTCTCTGCTCTTTATTCCTGCAGTTTACAAATGAGGCAAGAATAATGATAAGAAAAAGGTGACGGGAAAGCTTTAAATGCCAAAAACATATAAAATATATCACCCTACGTGAAATGGCTCCTCGATCAGATCAAAACCATATTTCATTAATGATTGCCAACTAACTCATTAATTAACATTAACGTGCATAACTGGGCATCGGTTTATGGAAAAATCTTTCTCGAACAATGAGCCCTGTAGATCTGCAATAAGGCGATTTTGCGATTTGCTTCGCAATATCGCAGATCACAATATCGCAAATTCATTGCGTGTGGCAATCATCTGTTACAATGTGTTTTCTACAAAATGTGATTTGCGAGATGCGCCATCGCATATCGGCGGTTTGAGGCATTTCAGCTTAAGTGATATTTGAGGCATGTGATGCGATGAGGGTCTTTTGATGCGTGATTTCGCATCGCGATTTCGCAATCTTAGGATTCCGCTTGTAGGAAGGCATCCATTACCTTTTTGCGATGCGACGCTTTTTATTAAGGGAACAATTTTGTTCGAACTTATCATAAAACTCAAGTCTTTTTGGGATTTTCGGGTATTCTCCTAGGTTTTATGATAGTAAGATTTATTCAAAAAGGAAATACAAGTCCTAATTTATTTTTTTGAATTTTATGGATAAGGGTCCCCACTTATTTAGTATTAGAAATAAAACTAAATAAGAAGGGGGGTTGTTGCTGGCCACAACAATTGGCGATTCACTTGGAAGAACCAGTTATCTCTGCTTTTCTTTTGAATTTTCTAAACTTCCAAAACAGAAAATTTTCCAGAAAATCAAACTTTATTATAGAAAGATAAAGTACACCATGCTTTCAGCTGTCAATGATAGTTCGTTTCTTCTATGTTAACTTTGGTTATTTACTTCCTAGAGCTAGTCATTGTATTTACATCAGCCACTACTTGTTCTATAAAGATAAAAACAAAGGCTTCTCTATAAATCAGTTTTAAATATGCTCATTTGTCGTAGGTAGAGCCTCTGCTGCCAGTAGGCGTTTGTAGCCTCGACAGGGTTACCTATTACCCAACAATGATCCTATATCCTACTTAGAGAAATATACGATTTTCAAAGGGAAATACATATTCACACTTATTGCTTTTTTATTTTCTTTTAATCCTTAAAGAAAAATGCCTTGGTTTGGTAGCCAAATTATGACAGTGCCACTCACTTGATTTATAGCTTTGCTGAACAAGTTGGCTCGTGATGACACCACTTGTCTTTTGATTGCAACAATCTCGAGTCATTGCCCTGTTGTGGTATGCAGTGTTGGCAAAGTCAGCAAGCTATAATATCTATGATCATGATAAGTAGGCTCATGATGAGACCTCTTATTCTTTAAGTTAAAGTGTATCGCTGGATTATTCCTTGAAGGTCGTGATTCCCTAGGTGGTGGGGAAGTCATTGTTTCCTTAAGAATAGCTCTGGATGACAATGGTAGAGTTTTTGGAAAGAGCCTTTCTACAGAGAATCTTCGTTTTGTTATTGATACTTTTCATTTAACTGATATAAAACAAATTCCAACTAAAGGTCTTTTTTTTATTATCAAAATTTACAAAGTTGAAAGTAGTATCACTTTGAAGCTTATAGCCCTTTGACTATATCTTTCAATAATAATGTTCAATTTTCTAAATCAGTTCTATTTATACAAGCGAAAAAAACAAAATTTAAGAGAAATACTTGTTTTTTTCATGAATTCCAAATGTAACCATTTACAACTGGTTTTATTATCGAAATAAAGGAAATGCTAATTTACAAAAATATAGAAGGATGATCTCCTATGGAAAGTATTTTTTTGAGGATTTGTCCGTTAACTGGTAAAGATTCTCTTTTTCCTATTAAATCCTGTAACATAAAGGTAGATGGACCTATGATTTCTGCGATTTGGAAAGGGCCAAGCGACATTCATTGAAACTTCGTATGTTTGCCCTTTTCCTCATGAGCCTTATCCCATTTTAAAACTAGATCCCCTCTCTGAAAGTCTTTTCTGGACATCATGTTTGAGTCAAAAGAAGATTTTACTAATGCTTGGTGATGCGCATGGGTTATTTTAGCTTGTTCTCTTTGCTCTTCTAGCTTAAGGATTTGCAGCTGCCTTAGTTGTAAGGAGAAAGTTGGTGTTTCATCGATAAATTGAACTAAGGCCAATGAGGGAATCGCTAGATGAGTTGGAAGGACCACTTCTTTCCCATAAACCAAATTAAAGGGAGAAGAGATAATGGAGGCTTTCTGCGTTATTCGGTCTGCCCATAGAGCGTATGTTAAAGATTTGTGCCAAATCTTATGAGTTTGATCAATGGTTTGCTCAGTGATTTTGATTAAGTTTTTATTTGTTGATTCAGCTAATCCGTTCCCTTGCGGATAATAATTGGTAGAGTATTTAAGCTTAAAACCTCTTTTAAGCGCAAATTCAGTCATAGTATTTCCAGAAAAATACGATGCATTATCAAACATTAATGCGGAGGGTAAACCAAACCTGGTGATTATGAACTGATCTATGAAATCAATGATGTGTTCGGCATTGGATGTCTTGAGAGGAATTGCTTCTACCCATTTAGTAAAATAATCTGTAGCTGTAAGGATATATCTATGTTGTTTAGAAGAGTGAGGAACGATCTCACCTATTATATCCAATCCCCATTGATCAAAAGGTTGATCAATATTGACTGGTTGCAAAGGCAATGATGGTTTCTTTTGTCTTCCAGCAGCAGTTTGACAAACTTGACATTTCCTCACGTAGCTATGCGCATCTTTAAATAGTGTAGGCCAATAGTATCCTGCGCACAAGATTTTATGTGCTATAGTATCTCCAACATAATGTCCACCTACTGGTCCATCATGGAGTTCCTGCAACACTTTTTCAGCTTCATCTTTCTCAAGACATCGAAGGAGAACAAAATCATAATTTATCCTAAAAAGTACATCGTTTATGAGTTGATATTGCTTAGCCTTCAACCTTAGGGCTCTTTTCTTTGTATAATCTAGGTTTGAAGGAGCATATCCATTCTTTAGATAAAATATGATATCAGTGTATAATGATTCAAGATCGTTTAGGCTTACCTCATACATTTGTACTTCTGAAGACGGTATTTCGGAAATAAGCGATGCTCCAGCTAGCATTTTACAAAAACCTTGACCTCTTATAATATTTGCTGGTTTAATCTCGACGTCATATTCTTGTAAAGCAGTAACCCAATTTGCTCTCTTTTCACCCACATCTTTCTGTATTAAAAGATTTCTTACCACTGGAAACAACATAATGATTTTTGTATGGGTTTTAAGTAAGAAGGGTCTGAAATGTTTGATTGTTTTGAAAACAACATAAACTTGCTTCTCGACGTCAGAATAATTTAATTCAGCCCCTTATAGATTTGAACTGAAAAGGCAATTGGGGTTTCTGTCTTGTTTTGATTTTCTCGAGTGAGTATCGTAGCATATGATCTATCAGAGGTAAATGTATATAAAATGAAAGGATCGGAGAAATTTGGAGTGGCTAAAGATGGGGCGTTAACAATCGCTTGTTTAATCAGATTGTATGCTTCATATTCGTCTTGGACCCATTTGAAGATTGAATTCTTTTTAATCATTGGTTGTAAGGGAGATACGATTCTTGAAAGTCGGGAACAAATCTTTTTACAAAGTTAATTTGGCCAAGGAAGGATTGCATAGATTTTTTGTTGAGAGGTAAGGGTATTTCAGAAATTTCCTTGATTCTATCTGGATCAATATGGATTCTAGATTTTGACACTATAAATCCAAGAAGTTTTCCTTCACTTAATGCAAAAAAAGACTTTTTCAGGTTAAGTGAAATTTCGTACCTTTGACAACGTTGGAAGATCTGTTTCAAATCTCTGAGATGATTACCTCGTTTTTTGGAATATACAGTTATATCATCCAAGTAGATTACTACTGATTTGTTTACTAATCCCTTAAATGTGATGTCCATGGCTCTTTGAAATGTGGCGCCAACGTTGATCAGACCGAAAGGCATCTTTTGATGTGCATAAGTGCCCCGTTTGGTTCTGAATGTACTCTTTAATTAATCATCAGGGTGGACCAAAACTTGGCTGTAGCCGGAGAAACCATCCAAAAAGGACATTAATTCTGATCCTACAACTGCTTGTAATATTTGCTCCATGGGAGGCAAAGGAAAATTATCCTTTTGGCAGGCTTTGTTAAGATTTCGAAAGTCAATGCAAATTCTAATATCTCCGTTTTTCTTTCTAATGGGAACCATATTGGAAACCCATTTAGAATGTCGAATGGGAAAAATGATTTTGGCTTTCAATAACTTATTGAGCTCAGATTTAATCTAGTTTTCTAGGTTAGGATGGATCTTTCTCAGCTTTTGCTGGACAGGTTTTTTATCGTCTATCATTGGGATCGTATGTTGAATGATAGAAGTGTCATAAGTCTTAAGTTCATCATAGTTCCAGGCAAAGACACTTCTATATTGTTTCAAGAGACGAATGTATGCTAATCTTTCTTTAGGGGCCAGGCCAAGACCTAGATTGATATTTTGTGGCTTGGTATCAGTTCCTAGATTTACTAATTCATAGTTTAGAGTTGAACTTTGAAGTTTTGAATTGGTAGATCTTTTTAATTGGTCTTTCAAATCGTATAAGTCTTCCAATTTGACTACTGATTTTGGCATAGCATTATCAGTGCTATCTTGTTGCAATTGTTTGTCATGTTGCTCTTCATTTATAATCTGATTATTGTAAGATCCCTCTGATGTGAGGAAGCTTACAATATCAGGGTCATCGTTGAAAATTCTCCAATTGGTAATGTTATCAGGAATCGAGGGTCTAAAAATTAATTCAATTGAGAATCTATCCGGGCTAAAGTCTTTTGAGGGAATGAGCTTGGAAGCTACGTTTGCCAAGAGATCAACACTAGCATTTTGGAGTCTGGGAATTGACGAAATATTGAATGCTATAAAATGTTCTGTCAGATCTTGTACTAAAGATTGATAATGCTTTAAATGACCTGATAGACAATGTATAGTATTTCATACCTGTCTAATTACAATCTCAGAATCTCCAAAAACTTGTAGATACATGATATCTAGTCCAATTGCTTTGTATAATCCTTGGATTAAAGCTTCATATTCTGCAGTATTATTGGTACAATCGAACTCGAGTCTGCAAGTTAACATAATTTTGTTTCCCTCTGGACTAAATAATACGCATCCTGCTCCTGCTCCATCGTTAGACTTAAAACCATAAAAAAATAACTTCCAAAATAAAGATTTAATTACAAGACTATATATGAAATTAACACATTTAGAACTATATGTTTGAGAAAAGTTTTCTATTTGAGATAAAACAAAATGTTCTAAATAAGGTGAAGTATGAGCATTGAAATTTCCTAAGAAAGAATCAACAGAATAGTTTCCAATTATATTGTTGCTGTATGAAATAGGTTCATTTTCTACTTCCAATTCTGTTACTATGTATTTTTTATTCCTTTCTCGCTCAACCTTTATTTGATTTGGTTTGCCATTGTAAGGGAGCCACATATGTGACTAATCGGTTGCAAAATATCCATGAAGCTTTTCAGACCAATCCCTTCTAAGAATTAAGCCATAGAATTCTGGAATGTTTGCAACTAAAATATCGATAACTTGACATACCTTTGGATTAGATGACAACCTTATGGTAACCTGATTTAGTTCTCCAATTACTTCAACCTGTGACCGGTCCAGTTGAACTATGCGCACTGCTGATTTTTGAGGTTGAACGTTCAACTTTGCACATATTGATTTAGGTAAGATATTAGATGAAGCTCCTGAATCCACTTAACAATTATGCAAATTTTTGTTGAAAATTTCATAAGTAAGAAGAAATGGGGGTATGAGATCTTGACCTTCCTCCAATGAAAGGGATATTGTTTGGATCAACTTTACTAGTCACAGTATTTGGAGGTCTTCCCATCTCGTGGGAAGCTTGTGAGATTATAGCGGCAGGCAGAGGTGCAACTGGTATTGCGTGTAATTCTTTCAAAAGGAGCTTTTGTTGATGTTTTAACTTGCTCAATTCATAAAAAGTAATGTTAGCCCTAGTCTTCTTCATGTCTTCTATGATATTATACTCCATCTCATAAGAAACAATCAATGTTTTAGATGGAGTTGGTGAATCTGTTTGGACTGGGCTTGTTTGAGTCGCTTTGGGTGACGTTTTCTTAGCTGCGACTTTATCCTTAGTCATTGAGCTTGTGCTCTTTGGCTTAGGAGTAGGTTGAGGAGGATCGAGTTGATTTCTACTTCTAGTATTGACTGGTGATGCCTCTTGATCCTCTTCGTCTGGGAGGATAAAATCCCACATTCCCTGTACTTCTACAATTTCTTCTTCATCAGTAGGTTCTTCATTGGAAATTTCCTCTTCTTCCTCTGATTCAGCATTAGTAATAGCATTGGGAGGCTTTGAATCAGTTGAAGGATTTCTTCTATAAGCCTTGTAAGGCTTTTTAGAAGAAGTCTCTGCTACTTGTTTCTTTATGTCAACCATTTCGTTACACATGGTTTTCAAAACTTTCTGCAATCCCTCTAAATCAAATGGGTCTTTGGGCTGTTTTTCTTTTGATCTTCTTTAAAAGTAGCCTTCTTATATTTGCGTTCATCAATGGTGTTTTTCTTTTCTAAAGATATGATACATTTCTCTATTGCTATTGCTTCCTTCATATTGTTAGCTAAAGTTGTTTTGTTAGCTCTATCAATGAAGATTGCTATGTTTGATAGTAAAGCAGATATGTACCATTCACTTCAAACTTCTTCACTAGGCTTGGAGGCGGTAGGAATTTTGTTCAAAAGTTTATTAAAACACGAGTTAAAATCTTTGATAGGCTCCCTTGATTCAACCCTAAGGTTAGACAGGTCATTGATCAATGTCGCAGTGGACCTGTAATCCCGAACTTAGTCAATAATTGTTCTTGGAAAATATCCCATTTAGTGATAGATACGGATGGTAATCAGAAATACCATGATTCGAATGCTCCTTGCAAAGTGTAAGGAAAGAGCCGAACGACAACGTCTTCATTAGTAACCGCATTGAGATTTATGGATAACATAAAGTTGTTTATGTGTTCTTCTGCTAGCATGCCTGCTTCAAGATTAAATTTAGGCAGCCATTTTTCGGGATGGGCCGATAATTGACTCAAGGGCGCAGGCATTAAGATTGCCCCTGGATTATTCCATGGAGTTTGGGCCATCGTTGAACTACTAACAGAGGAAAGCGCAGAAGATGATCCCTGCGATTGGGAAGATGAGGATATTACAGTTCTCGATGATTGAGAAGGAGATGTCGAAGTTCTAGTGGTCTGGTGGACGATAATTTGAAGTGGAGGAGTGGATGGTTGACTTTGCGGTGGAGAGGTTGAGATGGATGATGATGACGAAAGAGTCTCACTATCAGACCCTTTAGGTGATTTTCTTGCTCTCTTCCTTGTAGGTAGAGGTAATTCAGTTGGTTCGATACCAAACTTTTCACTCTGCACTTTGGTAAGGGGATGAGAAGGGTAATATTGCGAAGTCACACTACCTTGAGATTTTTCAGATTTTTGAGGAGATATTGAAAATTGCTGAAGTTTATGGATCAAAGATTCAACTTCAAGAGGTTCAATAGTAGATTTCTCTGAAATATATTCAGGTTTGTGGCAGTGGTTGTTGTTCTATTGACTTCTCGCTTAAAATTTAAAGATTCTAAATGCGATGGAGAAGTTGGGGGAGATGGTGAGGGAGATTTACTCTCAGAATGGTATTTAGATTTAGATTTACTTGCCATTCATAGTTCGGGGGCCCTCCTTCTAGCGCCAAATATGTTGAAGCCCGGAAAAATTGGGTCTACAACAAGGGGGATACCCACCTGGTCCGGACCTTGGTTAGCAGCTCCTTTTCCATTTGGTGTAGTGGGTCCAACTGGGGATATGGGACCAGTTTCCCAATTTATGTGTGTGTGTGTGTTGAGAATTGATATTTCCTTTCTAATAGCTTCTAAGTAAAATGATTTTATTCTAAATCTAATTTAACGACATGCAATTGTATTCTAATAAACAAAAATATCTAATTCTAAAACTACCCCGAGATTTGATCTTTCAATTATGTGATCTAAAATAGTTTCTACAGCAATTGGTAATAAAGATCATTCAATCGCTATAAGAAAAGAATTCAATAAAGATGAACTGTTTCGTATAAAAAGTTAGCCGAACAGTTGTGAAAAACATATCACATAATAAGTCACTCATATATTAAGCATAAATAAATGGCTATCACCGTACAGAAGTGCCAAATGATAACTCAAGCATTCAGGCATTCATACATAAATAACTGAACATGAATATCACCATAACACATAAGTAGAATTTGTTAAGAGATAAAATTACCATTTATAACGAGTTCTACTCATGAGTTCCAACAATAATGATCTATTTCTTCTTAATCCAACATCCACTAAGAGTACAAAAGTGCAACATCAATAGTAGATATTAAACGCAGATATAAATAAATCATGTTCCATTCATTCATCAAAACCTCCTCGGAGGGTGCAAAAGTGCACGTTCTGAGGACAAGTTTTTGATAAATTTCAGGACCCTTCTCTATATGCATGAGAAGGGTTTAAATGCTACTAGCTAAATCTAAAAATAATTTATTACAAAAATGTAGGATACGGTTTAAATGACCTTCCTCATTTTAGGCAAAAATAAAGCAAAACTAAAACTAAAACTGCATCTAAAACTAAAACTAATAACTAACTATCTATGTATATGTTCCTTGTAGTCGCAAGCATTCAACATTTGTTTGAGGAGAGTTGGCTGGCCGACTTTCGACTTTAGCTGTCCTGTGAAAATGGAATCGACAAGAGTTGGCGCCATCTTCTCGGCAGAATTAATGATACATTTGAGAGTCATGCACTGGCTGTGTGGTTTTACCAAGTATGTCCAGTAAGAATCCTAATTCAACTTGGTTAACCTTTTGATGGACTCTGCTTTTTCTTGAGCCTTCTGTCTCTAGCTTGTCTGTAGATGCTGCACATTTGGTAGATATTTACATACCACTGGTTTTTGAGTTCAAGTTTTACCTTCCGCCTTTAGCACTTTTTCCTACAAATTTTCGTGCTTACAGGCGACTGAGCGATTAGAGGCTTTCGATTTTAAGAGGTTTTGCCTAGTGATGCACGATTAGCGCATCAAAAACTGCCTTGGTTTCTTGATCCGGGCTTCCCTGATGCTATTTTTTGCCTCTTGTGCGCCTTTTAATATAAACCTTAAATTTTGTGGAAAGAACGACTTCGTACGTTCTTAGCTCTGAGTCTTAAATTGTCTATTCGTGATATCAACACTATCCAGTACCCATTTGACCATGTCTGTGTATGGAAGAATTTTTGGCCTTGCCGCTATTCGGTGCAAGAATGAACATGCTAGTTCTGTAATAGATGCCTCAGATGACCCGTGTGAGCCAGCAGTAGCTGTAACCTCCATCATTCTGGGGTTTTCTTCCTTGAGTAGACTGTACATGCCTTCTCAAGTAGTAATATCGGTATCTTTGTTACAGGTGGTGTCTGTGTATAAGGGTGTCATCTCTTTATCTTCAGAACTCGGAGCTTTACCCTTCTTTCCCATAATATTCTGAACACTACTATGTACACTTCTTTGCTCTTCGTTCCTGCAGTTTACAAATGAGGCAAGAATAATGATAAGAAAAAGGTGACGGGAAAGCTTTAAATTCCAAAAACATATAAAATATATCACCCTACGTGAAATGGCTCCTCGATCAGATCAAAACCATATTTCATTAATGATTGCCAACTAACTCATTAATTAACATTAATGCGCATAACTAGGCATTGGTTTATGGAAAAAGCTTTCTCGAACAATGAGCCCTGTAGATCTGCAATAAGGCAATTTTGCGATTTACTTCGCAATATCGCAGATCGCAGTATCGCTAATTCGTTGCGTGTGGCAATCATCTGTTACAATCTGTTTTCTGTGAAATGCGATTTGCGAGATGCGCCATCACATATCGGCGGTTTGAGGCATTTCAGCTTAAGTGATATTTGAGGCATGCGATGTGATGAGGGTCTTTTGATGCGTGATTTCGCATCGCTATTTGGAAATCTTAGGATTCCACTTGTAGGAAGGCATCCATTACCTTTTTGCGATGTAGCACTTTTTATTAAGGGAACGGTTTTGTTCGAACTTATCATAAAACTCAAGTCTTTTTGGGATTTTTGGGTATTCTCCTAGGTTTTATGATAGTAAGATTTATTCAAAAAGGAAATATAAGTCCTAATTTATTTTTTTGAATTTTATGGATAAGGTTCCCCACTTATTTGGTATTAGAAATAAAACTAAATAAGAAGGGGGGTTGTTGTTGGCCACAACACTTTCCAAAGACTACAATTTAAGCTCAGGAAAGAGAATTGGCACTCTCCATCAATTGCAAGACCAAACCTAATACTACGGGGTTCATCTTTAAATTTTCTTGGCCGTTTTTCCTCTATGTGTTTCATTGCTTTAGAGTCGGCCGAAATTTGCATGAATCCATATTTACTCCTGTTCTTTGCATGCCAGTCCATCAGTTGTGCAAGTGACTTGCAACGAGTCCTTCTTTGAAGTCTAGGTATAATTGGCATGTGACGTAAAACCTTCTTTGGAACTGTAGGACCTTGTACATATGTATGATATCTCTTCTCTTTGGATAGAGGGAATTATACCTTATCTTGATGTTCATTTCTGTATAAAATGAAATCATTTTTGCATGAATGAATTTTCTTATATTCAATCCCAACTCAACCAACAATTGATGCGCTTCTCTGCAAGTTGATGAAAACACATTCTCTTTAGGGAATATTTTAGTTTTTAGTGCCTTGTAAGATTTTCCGAGATTAAATAAATTGAATGTTTGACTTATGATGAACATGATTGATATGTCAATCTTTACTGGTAATGTTTATATACAATATATGGTTTTAAAATCCCTTTAAATAAATATAAATGAAGTTGATGAATGCTTACAAATTATGTATACCAATTGACAATGCAAAGTAAGAAGTAGGTTTCAACTCACTTCAGTAGGGTAGTGAAAATTTTCTCTTACCAACCAAATAGTGAATTTATTTCTAATAATATTAATGTGCATGCAATTTTTAAGGTTCAAATTGCACTTGATCTGAAAATGGGTGTCTTAGTTTCTTTCTTAATTGAGTCTTTCAGGTTGTTATCATCAAGATTACATTGGTGGTAATTTCCCCTGCTATCATCATTATTGTCAATCATATGATCATTATCTTCATCATTGTTTCCATCCCCAAAGAAACCTATAATAATTTCATTGAATCCTTCTTCATGCATAACATTTTCACTATCATCACCATCATTAAGACTAGGTGGCATGTCATCAATGTATGCTAATTTCACTAGTTATTCAAATTTCTCAGCTAGTAGTGTTCTCTTCAATCTTGCTCTTCTCACCCTAGTATGGTTTAAAGGATGGTTTGTATCATCCTGTCCAAATATTAATAATCTAGTTTGACCTTGGGTATTAGTAGGTGTATCATCAATATCTTCTAGCTATCAACAAACGCAAGCATTATTTAATGTTAGAAAACAAATGGATAAATCATGAATGTATCAATTTCAAAGAAATATAATGAAATATGTCTTAACAAATAAAAATATAAAATGCATGAACACACACACACACACACATCAATTGAATAATGGAACATAATTTTATAAACAACCTTTCTTATACAATAATTCAAAATAAAACACAATTTTGACAACATAGTTTATAAAATGTCATTCCACACTTATTGATTGTTCTTTGGTTTTATGCCATTAATAACATCCTTATGGAGACCTTATTCTTCCTTTTTCTTTTGTGCAAGAGTGCATTTTAAGAAGTGGTAATTAATCAATAACTCATCCCCAATTCTAAGGTCCATAACAGGCTCAACCATTATCAAGCTATCATCCTCTATTTCCATATCTCCATCTTTATCATTTATGACCTCAACAAATTGATAATTCGTTCTTACAATAGGGTCCCTTCGCTTACTACGATCTATAACTCCTGCAATATTTTTTTGCGTGTATGCATGTCCATCTATATACATAAGATGACCTTTTTTCATTTCTTTTCCACTTTCCAAATGGAGATGATGCACATACATATTCAGATTTAGACCATATGCTAGCATGTTAAGCTTATATTTTGCTAGCCTTCTCCATTCAACACTGTAATATGATGCACCATAATATGGCATTAATCTCCTAATGGTTTGTTGTGAATTGTTTTATGTTTATATCCCACATGGACATTTTTGTCACTAAAGAGGCCTAGATTCACTCCATGAATATTGAAGGGTTGTATCATGTAGTTGTATCCCCAAAAGTGAAACACTTCATACACTCTAGGTAGTTGTTGATCATTGGGCTGAGCGCAATATAGTTGACGATCAAATGTATCTTTGTAAATTGATCTCAATAGCAAGGGTAGGTCATCATCTTGTCACATTCATTCTCATGGGGTATGTAGTCCACCTTCCGCTTGTATTTAAGAAAAATTGTGCATCTTTAACTTGGTTCTTATTCTGTTACTTGTTTTCATCAATTCCTCATCTTCTGAGAAAGTATATGTGCACATATTTTTGTTAGATGTATCACCAGATAAATGATAATCAGACTCTAGGCTGCAAGTCGGTGCTCCACAAAACTTTAAACTAAGAACTTTATCTTGCAAGTAATCATTAAGAAAATAATTAATTATTTAAATAATATAAAACAATGTTTAAAAGAAAAATACTTGTTATTTAAATCTAATTGGAAAATTCCTTACCACAATTCCTATTGGATTCAAATTTATTGTAGGAGGCATATTACCCACTGGAATCTCATCATCTATGTAATGTCTTTGTACAATCACTCGATCGAATTTTTTCTTTCCACGACATATGGAACATCCACAAACATTTTTTTTCTCAAAGTATTCATCCCATGTACTATAGTCCTGATCAACCTCTTGTTTAGTGCAATCATTTTTTTTTGTCTTCAAGATCCATTGTCATATCCTCTTCCACCCATTGTCTGCTACGTGATTTAACAGTTTTAGGTCCACGTCCACATACATATCTTTTTCTTTTGCTAGTTTAAGGCTCAGGCTTTGGAATTTCTCCAATCACCATCTAAAATAATCAATAGCATGCATTAATTTTTGTCAATATCGGATAATACAATATAAGTTTTTATAATATATTGAAAAAATACGTACATATCACAAAATGAAATTATCATTTTTTCCTAAGTTAAGTGAAAATTTGAGTACCTGAGGTGCTCCGCCATCCATTGTGTCCTTATTTGATATGACACGATCTGTTGCCATGACCTCATTTAGATCTTGTAATACACAACATAGTAAATAATGTTTAGTACACCAATTATCTCAGTTCAATGAATATGCTATCCAACACAAAACTTCACTTTGGTCATATATTTGACATATTGATATTATGTTAACTTGGAGTTGAAAAATAAATAATTTTAGGACCCTAAGTATATACAACGAGCCAAAATTTCGATAAGACAAGTATACAAAATCCCTATCCCACATGGCCATCCTAATGTTCAAACATTTACCTTGATCAAAGAATCACATTTAATCACCATTCTTGTGCATTTTCAACCAATAAGTTTGACTTGAAAGGCCTCATGGAAAGGCCTCTATCCAAGTTTTCCAGTGTAATAATTCATCATATCTTCCAATGTTCAAGTCAGAACAAATATGCACTCCCAAGGCAAACCAATTACACTCTTATTAACGAAATTTGAAATGGGACATGATTGGACAATACCTAACCTTAAGAGATAACCTTGCATCATATCTAACAAATATCCTACATAACTATTTTTCCCACTTATACACAACTTTCAAATGAGCCAAGTCGAAGCAAAACTTAGAATGTTGTAACAATGAAAAAATGTTTAAAATCATCAAATAAACAATCTACAATTTGAATAAATCAAATTGGCCAATAAATGAAGCATGAGCATGCATTTTAGTGAAGCAAGACTATTTTGGCCCACTTCACAAAAATGCATGCCCAACCCTCATTTCAAGGCCAAATTGAATGATTCAACTTGGAGAGTATTTTTTACTTATAAGTAACATTAATAAAATTAATATTTTTATTTTTCACATATATTTTAATGGTTTTCAAAAATACTCCAAATGGCATGGATTTCATAGGGTAAAAGGCAGGGTTTGTGTGCCTAAAATAAATGCACACTAGGACCTGTAATTAATGGCAATGATATAATGATCATTCCATCCTATGGGTCTATTGAATTGTACCTTATTCTTGTGGTGTGACAACGCCCTAATGGGCCTCATTCTTGTGGTGTAACAACTCCCTAATGGGCCTTAGTCTTGTGGTGTAACAATGCTGTAATGGGCCTTAGTCTCAGGGTTTAACAACGCCCTAATGGGCATAATTTCTTGGGTATGATGGCGACCTCTTCAGGCCTTCTTATTTGATATATGAGAAATTATTATGACAGAGACATGAAGGAAATATGTTGAGCCCTATGACAGAGATATCATGACAGACATATGACATAGATATCATGACAAACCTATGACTATCTCACTGCATTATTATTGCTAATGTTCTTTATACATAATTTCTTATGATGATCTGGGGTGAATGCAATGTGAAAATGTTTTAAAATGCAATTATCTACAACAAAGACTTCTTGCTCTAAGAAAATTAACAATGTTACTACTCTACTGGTTAGTAAAGATATAACAATGTAAACATGTTTAAAATAATAAACTAAACAATCCACAATTTGAATCAATCATATTGGCCAAGAAATGAAGTATGGGGGTGATTTTAGTGAAGCAAGGCAATTTTGTCCTGCTTGACAAAAATGCATGCCTAACGTTCATTTCAAGGCCAAATTGAATGACTCATCTTTGAGAGTATTTTCTTACTCATAGGTAACATTAAAAAAATTAAATATGTTTATTTTTTATTTTATTTTTTTCACATATATATTTCTTTTGTTCAAGAATACTCCAAATTGCATGGATTTCATAGGGTAAAAGGTAAGGTTTGTGTGCCTCAAGATTTTTGTCAAGGTTGGATAATAAACTATAAATTATAATAATATCGTGAAAAAATATGGATGTATCACAAAATGCCATGATATAATTTTTTCCTAAGTAAAGTGAAAATTTGAGTACCTGATGTCCCATGTCATCCATTCTGTCCTCATTTGATATGGCATGATTTGTTGCCATGGTCTTATCTAGCTCATGTAATACGCAACATAGGAAATACTATTTAGTACACTAATTATATCAATTTAATGAATATGCTAGCTGAAACAAAACTTCACTTTAATCATATTTGACATATTGTTATCATGTTAATTTGGAGTTGAAACACAAAAATAATTTTATGACCTTAGGTATACACATCCAGGCAAAATTTCAACAAGAAAAGTTTACGACATCTGTATCCCACATGGCCACCCTAATTTTTAAACATTTTACTTGATTATAGAATCACATTTAATCACCATTCCTATGCAATTTCAACCAATAAGTTTGATTTGAAAGGCCTCATGGAAAAAACTTGATTTCTCTCCTTTATGTTGTAATATTTGTGAAATCATAAAGACCTTCCTCCCTTGGTTGAGGTTGCTTTCTCTTCTTACTTGCATTGTATATGCAAATTCCATTGTCATATCTTCTTTGACCCACTTTCCTCTCTGCGATTTAATAGTTCTACGCTATCCACGTTGTATGTCCAAGGCCTCCTCTGGATCCTGTAATACACAACAATGACAATAATTTTTACTACACCAATGAAATCCAATTATCAACAATGAAAACATTAAGTGTAGGGGAAAAATTAACGATAATCTATATTTTGAATAGAGTATAATTTGTCCTTACAACATAAATATTAATTGCGATTAGAATTTTTCCCTCATGTAACACACTTTACCACTAGTGTGTATGTCAATTTTATTTCATTCCTCATTTATAACTTAGTTTATGCAATCATTTTAGAGCTAATTAAATTACTCTATAGTGAATGTAGTAGATTATTGAAATTATGGTTATTCTACTGAATGTATTCTATTAATATTTGATTTTATTTGAGAATAATATTATATTCTTGTAACATTTCTATGCTTATTTTTTTTATGGAAAAAAATAACTAGAGGGCTCTAGACTAGGTGCCATTTTGCCAACTTTGATGCCCCAACATGATCACATTATTTTACCTGAGTCGGTGCTAAAGTCAGCAATTGGAGAATCAAAATATACAACGATGTGAAAGTTGAAAATTTAAAAATCTCGGGCCAAAACTTTGAAATTAAATACCTGCTAACTATTGAACTAACAAAAAAATTTAGAATCTTTTTTTCTCCTCTGAGAATTCTTTTCATTGTTGATAGGTGTAGAACCGAGAAATAAAAGAATAGGTTCCTCTACCACTGGTTGGGTCTCGATCTGGGAGCTTCAAAGTCCACCCGTCTATTGCAGATGGACAATTTCGATATTGCCTTCTTTTCCTTGGATTCGTGGCGATAGTTCGAATACTGTAAAAAAAATTGATGGATTTTGATGATATTTAGTGGATTTTAAAGGATCTAAAGGATTTAGATGGAGCCTACATGATATTTTTATTTTTCTCCCTTTTTGGTCCAGAAATTGGAGCTGCAAAGTAAGGCATTGTCGGTTCTGTGAACAAAGGGTGGATTTAGGGTTAAATTGCGAGATATTTATTCATGTATTGGTGCAAAATGGTTTGATTATCATAAAGGTTTGCTTAAAATTTAGGTAGATTGTGTGCATGTGATGGCTAGATTGCTTACCTTGGCTTGAATTGCTAGCCTTCACGCATATTATTTTCCTTCCTTGCACACTATTTGACCTCCTTCCTTGCATGTTATTTCCCTTGGCTAGCCTCCATGAACAAGATTTTCTAGCCCAACCTTAGAATGTTGTGCAAAGGGAATGGAGAAGGAAATGGACATAATAAGGTAAGTCATTGTGAATTATATAGATTTAATTGTTTAAATTCTTTCTTTATTTATATTTGTTTTTTTTTTCATTTTTTTTTAATTCCAAAATTTAAAAATAAAACTTTATTTTATATATCAATGCACATGAGATTGATAAGGATAAAGAGTCCTTGGCTTCGATATTGGGGATAGAGGTAGTTAGCACATCAATTGGCTCAAATGGAATCAATTTGATTCTCCAACCACTCCTAGATCGAGCAAAAGATGAGGGAGGAAATCAATAAGCATAACCACTAATAATTTGGAACAGGAAACAAATACTTCCAATGCCCAATCCACTCATGGGACACAAATCTCTTCTTCCATGCCACATTATGAATCTTGCATTAGTAGCCATGATACAAGGATAAAATGTGACGTGGTTTCAGGTGAAACCTATAGATCAAATGTTGGGAATTTTTTTGTGAATAGGTTGAAGGATTCATGCCTTCAATGGTTCAAAGACCATCTCCATTTTCCATTCTCAAAGATATCGTTGCACCTACAAAAAGCAGTAATTCATGACATGTATGCTGAATTTGGTGTAAGTTGGTCCATAAAAAGGGTTAAACTACAAATTTCTCAGAACTTCAAGAGATTTAGGTGCAATCAAACAAAGAAGATAAAAATCCTTCCACCCGAGAAAGGGCTCAAAAATAAGGCCACTTGATGTAAGTATAAAAATATGGAAAAAACTTGTAAAAACGTATGAGAAGTTGGATGAGTGGAGGAAGTCCGGTGAGGAGAGTATCCAGGTATTTGATTTTTCTCGTAAGATTATATCAATTTTCCTAAATGATTTCTATATTCTATCTGTGCATAGTTAAATTTAATTAGTATATGTTTTAGGACAAGGCCTTTAAGGCTAAGCTTGCAAAATGAAGGGACACACATCACAGTGGCCATAAATGTCTACAAGCCTTGATTTGTACCAAGTTTGTAAGTATATTTAATATGTGAAATGATTTTTTTTTTCCTGGAAAAGAGTAAATGATTGCATATTAATTAGTTTAACTAGTCCATGTGCCATGTTTTGACAGGAGGACAAATATGGCCGTCATCCAACAAACTTCAAAAAGGACATGCTACAAGATAAAAAGTGGACCGACTTTGGTATCTAGATGGAGAATTCGGTATTAATAGTTCAATTTAAGTAATTTAGTTGGATATTGTTATGTTTATATGTCAATCTGCATTTCTTGCAACATAAAGTAGAGGAATCATACCCTATTTTCCATACTGAGCCAATGAAAAGCATTGTACATTCTGCTTGTAAAATTGATTGGAATATGGTTGGAACATGATAGGATAAATGGCATCTTCCTAGGGAAGCAAATTGGTGGAATGTTTCCCACCATATCGAGGAATGTTTCTTATCAACGCATAGTCTAGGAGGGCCCTAAGGAAGGGAAAACCTAAGGGACAACTACTAAACTAAGTGACAACAATGGCACAATGATCCACTGTCACTTTAGTAAAGGTCCTCTACTCTTTATGGACTTTCACCAATGGTAGGATTCCCGAGACCATGCTACCAAAATCGAGGTTTTCCAAGTAGTGACCTTCCTAAAGCTATAATCCATTAGGGGACATACCATGAGACTAGGATTAAGTATTAACTCCCCATTTAAGGTGGGGGGAAAATACTACACTCAAAACCCTTCCTTCTTCCAAGTCACCCAACAATCCATGCCCAAAGTTCCCAAGGAGAATCAAGCATAAGCACCCGATTCAACAATGAAAAGCATCCTTTTAGGATTGGATTTCCCACCTTCAAACACATGCTCTTGATAGATGGGTGAGGGGGCATACGACTGAATCAAGGAGCAGCGATAAAATGGCACAAGACATTGGCTATTAGGGGTTACTGGCTGTCGGCTGAAGACAGATAAGGGAGAAAAATTATCTTATGGGGTCACCGTCTTTTAGTGGGTAACATTGCCCTCCATACCTTGTGTTGTCACCGTAGAGATAGTTCTTGGCTGAAAGGGAACCAATTCTTAGCACATCCACATAACTATTTCAAATGTTTTAAAACATTGTTAAAAAATGATTAAAATGTGCCCAGAGGTGATATATTCTCTTGTGTAACAGAACTTAATCTTGGAGATGAATCTTTATGCCCAAATTGGTCTTATATTAGTAAGACTTTAAATATTTTGCTGGAAAGTAGAAATGATAAGAGGCTAGGCTTTATTACTTGGGCCCCTTTAATAGAATCCAAATTTAAAACTCGAAGATGATAGTTTGAATGATCTAGATTAAGAATGGAAGTGTAGAAGCAGTGCAGAGCCTATTAAGATGTCTTTAAATAAAAATTACATGTATTCATTATGACTATTAAAGACAGATAAACTAACTCTGTAACTTGCTCAAATAATTCTGCTACGATCATACACGTGCTTCAAAGAAGGAAAATGAATATGGAAAAAACATAAGAGAAATAACACATACTAGAATGTACCAATACATATTAGAATCAACCTAGTGACTTTTATTATTATCTCCAAGGAACTCGAAATGATTACACAAGTACTCAAAATTCCAAAAATCAAAACCCTTTTCCACTAGTTCTCATGTCTTTTAAATATTACATCAAAATCAATTACAAAGGTAACTCTCAAAACATCTACAACTACTTAACTATCTGTTACTAAAATGTCTTTTACAACATTACAAAATGAAATTTTCTCATTTTTGAGAAGTCTGATGACCAGTGGAACATTGACTTTGAGGATTGGTGCTTGTTTTCGCCATTTGAATTTGTTTTTCAATAGTAGTAATCAACCTTTCACACTTCTTCCAAAGTTCTTCATTTAGGAGCTTACATTGGATAATTTTCTAGAATGCAACTTTCAAATTGGGAAGCTTTGTATAATCATGTTTCATAACAAAAGGTGTCTTCATCAACCAAAGAAGTTGGAAGTCCCTCTGCAAATAATTCACTATAGTATTCCCCTTTAGAATTGTAGTCTTTTCATGTGCTGTATCTTCTCTGCTTTTAATAGCAACTAGTTCCTTTTGATATAGTCCCTAGAAAGAATATTTCCTTGCTGGTCCCAACAACTAGGTAGAACATACCTAGTCCTCTGGTTAAATTTGGAATCAAACAAAGATATTGACTTGTGAACATCCTTTCATCTGTTCTAAGCATGAATGCAAAATAGGTTTTTCTCATTAATTTTACTGATTTCCATAATTACTCCAGCTCTGTCTTTGATATCTAATGCCCTTAGTTCAGTTGAAGATTTCCCATTTAAATATTTGATCATATTGTTAGCCTTCATTTCTTCTTTTTGTACAGTTTTCTTGCAAGCATCAATGTTTGGTTAACACCCATTCATCATAATATTATGTTGAGAAATTATATGAATAAACTCCCATTTAGAATGGGCCTCCTGAATGATATCATCCCAAACAATTAGTCTAGCTTCAATTAGAGAGATATTTCTCTTCAATTTGGTTTTTAACTCCTTGTTCTTGTCTTGTGTTTCCTTTTTCTTGGTGGTCAACTAATCATTGTTTTATTTTGTTGTATTTAGTTGCCTTTCCTTGATATCAGACTGTTCCTTTACCTGAGTTATGCTGTCTTGAATTTTCTTTAATTTGACCTGTGAAATTATGAGTTTTGCTATAACTTTTGTTATCTTCTCGAGCGGTCATTGGAATCACTTGGGACCACAATAGTGCAAACAAAACTTTCGATTGATTGTTGTAAGGCCTGCACTTGTTTTTGCAAAATGACATTTTCTTTGTTTCTGTCCACTAATACTCTCATCAAGACTTCCTTCTCTTTCTCAACCTGAGCTAGTTTAGCTGTTTGAGTGTGCTTAGTCCCATACATCTTCATCTTCTTCCTTAATGTCTGCATCTTAGATTCTGTGCTTTGTAATAGGTTTTTGATAGCTTCCCTTTCTTATGGATCTATTCCCAATTTAAAAACTAGCTTCTTATAGTCCTCATTTTGAATATGGAGTGCTCTAGAATTTGCCCTTTCTTGCTTGAGCTAATTTGAAACTTTCTCCAAAATATTTTCTACTTTACTTACTGTCAAAGAGATTTTTCTTAGGTCACTATAGAGCATTTCTCCTACTTGTCTATGCAAATTAATCTTGTTAGACAATGGGATGTCAACTACATTTATGGATAGATATAATGTTTTAAAATTAGGTCCTGAAGGAAGAGACTGAACAAATGGATGCATGAGGGACAATTTTAATTGGTTCCTTTCTAAGTCCATAATAGAGAGTAGTCTTGTTTGATAAGTTGGAGTTACTTATGCTGCTAGTCGAGTTTCCATGTTGCTTCTTAGTTCATGACTTATTTATTCAATCAGTTGATAATTCCTCTGTAACACTTATGTGGTGGAGGGAGTTTCTTAAATTGGGAATACTACCAAATTAGTGAAAATAGAGAAGGAGGTAGAACACTCTGGGTTTCCCAATTTCATTTAAAAACTTGGTTGATTTGAGGGCCACTTTGTTAATTTAACTTGTACCTCCGCTTCTCCTTCTCTTTCAACCTTTGCTCTCTTTTGCAATTGTGAGTCTTCTATCTCAACATCAATTTGTTTAGGTATATTTGTCTTCAATATATTCTCCCTCACTATAGGAGTTTGAACATATATTCTTTGTTGCATTTCACTGCCTGGCCATGTTTCTTGATTTTCCATTTTCTCAAGTTTTGGCTTGCTTTCACGAATATAAAATGCAAAACTAATATCCCCTCTTTATTTGAAATTATATGATGAGGGTCATATTTCCACTTCTCTCCTTAGGAGGGCTTGTTTGCTACTCATGATGAATGGCCCAACAATTTTTTCTAACTTAAAAAAATACTCTTTGCGTGCAAGAACAAAATGAACTTGTTCAAAATTTAGACTTTGCCTTATAAATTCAAGAGAAAATATCCTCATAGGCAAAAATATTGGCAAACGATATGGTGGGACTTCAGCCCCATACAATCTTATCTCGCTGTAATCTTAAAAAATATACCAGTCTTCCACTCTGTTGTCCTTGCTAAGTTGCAACAACTCTTTTTCTTCGACAAAATCCTTGGAGGCCGCTGCTTGTTAAAAATAATATATATAGTGGCCATGAATGATGAAAAGTAATAAGAAAATCCCTCATTATTTTCCTTTTTCCTAATAACACTAGTCCATTCAATCATATATTTCATTTGATTCTTTGAATCCCACATATTTAGACCCAGATGGCCAAAATTATCATCATGTACATATAAGAACATATAGACCAGGAGAGAGGGATATCTAAAAAGACCAAAAGTATGATAGTTCTCAAATTAAAAAATGATAGACTTGGCTAGGTAAGAAGGGATATCCAAAACAATATTTGGTTGCAACATCAAACTCAAAAACCCTAGGGCTTGTTCATTTACTATCCCAATATCATCTTCTTCCAAAAGAGACAAAATTATAACTAAGACATGCTATGCAACTTCAGAAAATAAGGTTGTTGGATAATTCACTACAGGTGGAGGAATTTCAGAATTTGGTGGCAGAATGAGTCTAAACAAACATTCCTTATTCTCTTTAGAAAGAATTCTATAAGTGACGTGTAAGGATTGATCTGAAAAGCTCATGGAATTCTCGACTTTAGGAAAACTAAAATATTCATGTATTAGATTTGAAGTGACCTCAAAAATATTCTCCCCTAAAGAAGACATAACAAAATTCGTCTGTGAGACAAAGGAAGACACTAACCAACCGACAAATTTGGGGAAATTATAGTTATGTTGGACAATTACATGATAAAGGTTGAACTAGACGACTTGAAAAAGATTATCCGAGTCACAGGAACAATCAAGAATGTCCTGTCGAATCTCCAAAATGTCTAAGGAGAAACATGAATCCTGTACTTTGGATTCTTTGTTCATAAGGGGTGTATGAACAAATGTTATAGAGGTTGCAATATTTTAGTTGATTTCAAGGTTTTCTCCATGTTTACAATTTGAAAGAAAGGACAAGGAAGAAATGTTAAATTATGAGTTACCCAGTAACTAGAGACAATGAACAACCAAATTGATATGTGGCATTGGCAATGCACACTATAGACGAAGATCACAGTAACTCTGCAACTAGAGGACAAAGAAAATAATATACAATACAGCCATCGAAAAATCTTGATGACATGTAAGGGTTCACTTGCTTTCATGGCTATCTTGACAGGTACATGAGTTGTCACCAACTTCCGATGCATGGTTTTCATAAAAACCATTAACCACTTCCAAGGGGTCCCCATTGTGATTTGTGAAAAGCATGGAGGACCTATTAGAATGAATGGTGGCCATTGATTTGGACATGGGTTGTTTAGCCATCCTACTTTCCGACGAGTCCTAAATTTGTAACTTTCGATTTCTTTAACCTATTGGAAAGCCTTTGATTCCTTGGGCTGATTCCAATGAACAATGATCCAACCCCAAACTTGTGCGCAGTTTAATTTCCAATTTATAAAATTTTTGGACCCACTTTTATATATTCTAAGGTTGCACTTTTAAGGTTGAAAGGTTAGGCTTGTATACAATACATAAATAAAACTTTTGAAAAGGGATTGCTATATAAAATTTTTCCTACTCCCTACATCCAAAGTCTATATATATATATATAATTTTTTTGTAGGAAAAGTAAAAAGTAACCTTTGAATACACCACCTTGCATTAAATAACTAGGGCCCTACATTTGGGTAATAATGTATACTATTTCATTATGCATGCCTTCCAATTGATTGGTTAGGTGTCTCATCTCCTTCACTAACTCATGCATCTTTTCACATTAACACCCTTTACGAGGAGGATAGCTAGCCATGGCATGATTATATCTAGGAATTTTCAAAATCCAAGACTCCAAGTATTGCTGGAATTAAGACTAACACCACATAGGAAAAAGATAACAACAAGAGGATTGGAAGGAAAAATCCTTTTTGAGTATTTGACAAGACCAATCAACTCAAAGATCACTTTAAAATCTAAATAGAAGGAAAAAACTAAAATTACAAACCTATCCATACTTTCAACGGGGAAAATAGGTTCATTACCATCCATAGGTGACCTATAGTTAGCTATTAACCATTAACCAATAGAGTAGTAACAATATTAATTTTATTAAGGCTAGAATTCTCTGCTGTAGATAATTGTATTTTAAAACATTTTCAACATTTTCACATTGCATTCACCCAATATAATCATAAGAAAATATGTAGAGATAAAGTTAGCCATAACAAAATGGCAGAATAATCCTAGGTCTGTTCGATAGCTCTGTCATAGGAGTCAGCTCATCTCCTTCATATCTTTGTCATAATCTTTTCTCATATCATATATAAGAATGCCTAAGGAGGCCAGTTTCATACCCAAGAATTGAGGCCTATTAGGGCACTGCTAAACAACAAGACTGAGTCCCATTAGGGCGTTGTAGTGTTATCACAAATACGAAGGTCCAAGGAGACAGTTGTCATACCCAATAATTGAGCCCCATTAGGGAACTGTTACACCACAAGATCGAGGCCCATTAGGGCGTTGTTACACCATAAGAATGAGGTACATTTTCGCAGGCCCATAGAATGGAAAGATCATTATATCACTGCCAATTAATTATAGGTCCTGGTGTGCATTTACTTGAGGCACACAAACATTGCGTTTTACCCCATGAAATCCATGCCATTTGGAGTATTCTTCAACAATATAAATATATATGTGAAAAATAAAAAATATTTAATTGTATTAATGTTACTTATGAGTAAAAAAATACACTCCAAGTTGAATCATTCAATGTGGCCTTGAAATGAAGGCTGGCGTGCATTTTTGTGAAGCATGCCAAAATTTCCTTGCTTCACTAAAATGAACACCCATGCTTCATTTCTTGGCCAATCAGATTAATTCAAATTGTAGATTGTTTATTTTACTATTTTACACACTTTTACATTTTTATATCTTTACTAACCAGTAGAGTAGTAACAATGTTAATTTTCTTAGGGCTAGAAGTCTCTGCTGTATATAATTGTATTTTAAAACATTTTCAACATTTTCACATTTCATTCATGCCATATGATCATAAACAATTATTTAGAGAGAACAATAACAATAACAATAACAATGCAACAAAACAATCATAGGTTTGTCATGATATCTTTGTCATAGGGCTCAACATATCTGCTTCATATCTCTGTCATAATATTTTCTCATATCATATATAAGAAGGCCCAAAGAGGCCACTGTCATACCCAAGAACTGAGGCCCATTATGGCACTGTTACACCACAAGACTGAGGTACAATTTCATAGAGCCATAGGATGAAACAATCATTATATCACTACCAATCAATTACAGGTCATGGTGTGCATTTATTTGAGGCACACAAACCTTGCCTTTTACCCTATGAAATCCATGCCATTTGGATTAAAAATATTTATTTGTATTAATTTTATTTATGAGTAA
Source organism: Pinus tabuliformis (assembly GCA_031772625.1). Taxonomy (NCBI): domain Eukaryota; kingdom Viridiplantae; phylum Streptophyta; class Pinopsida; order Pinales; family Pinaceae; genus Pinus; species Pinus tabuliformis. The sequence continues at coordinate 739,896,266 of CM062808.1, forward strand.
ATAAATACTCTCCAAGTTGAATCATTCAATTTGGCCTTGAAATGAAGGTTGGGCATGCATTTTTGTGAAGCAAGCCAAAATTGCCTTGCTTCACTAAAATGCACGCCCAGGCTTCATTTCTTGGCCAATTTGATTGATTCAAATTTTAGATTACTATTTTACACACTTTTACATTGTTATATATTTACTAACTAATAGATTAGTAACAATGTTAATTTTATTAGGGCTAGAAGTCTTTGCTGTATGTAATTGCATTTTAAAATATTTTCAACATTTTCAACATTTTCACATTGCATTCACCCCATATCATCATAAGAAATTATGTAGAGAGAACATTAGCAACAAAAATGCAACGGAATAGTCATATGTATTTCATGATATCTCTATCATAGGGCTCAACTTATCTACTGCATATTTCTGTCATAATATTTTTCTCATATCACAGATAAGAAGGCACGTAAAGGCCATTTCCATACCCAAGAACTGAGGCCCATTAGGGTGTTATTACACCACAAGACCGAGGCCCATTAGGGCACTGTTACACCATAATATTGAGGTACAATTTCACAGACCCATAGGATGGAATGATCATTATATCACTTCCAATTAATTACAGGTCTTGGTGTGCATTTATTTGAGGCACACAAACATTGCCTTTTACCCTATGAAATCCATGCAATTTAGAGTATTCTTGAACAACATAAATATATATGTGAAAATAAAAAATATTTTATTGTATTAATTTCACTTATGAGTAAAGAAATACTCTCCAAGTTGATTAATTCAATTTGGCCTTGAAATGAAGGTTGGGCGTGCATTTTTGTGAAGCAGGCCAAAATTGCCTTGCTTCACTAAAATGCACGCCCATGCTTCATTTCTTCTCCAATCTGATTGATTCAAATTGTAGATTGTTTATTTTACTATTTTACACACTTTTACAATGTTATATCTTTACTAACCAGTAGAATACTAACAATGTTAATTTTCTTAGGGCTATAAGTCTTTGTTGTAGATAATTACATTTTAAAGCATTTTCAAAATTTTCACATTGCATTAACCCCATATCATCATAAGAAATTATGTAGAGAGAACATTAGTAATAAAAATTCAATGGAATAGCCATAGGTATGTCATGATATCTCATTCATAGGGCTCAACATATCTCCTTCATATCTTTGTCATAATATTTTCTCATATCACAGATAAGAAGGCCTAAGGAGGCCGATGTTAGACCTAATATCTCAAGCTTGTTAGGGCACTGTTACAACACAAAACTGAGGCCCATTAGGGATTTTTTTGTTTTGTTTTGTTGGCAAAGATTCATATTTTATTAACATGGAAATATACATTGAGTACATGAAAAAAATCTTGGGGGGTTTTTGCCCATCACCCATCGAGGTTCTGTTCCCTTAGAGAAAGAAACTAGAGAACCTTTCCAAAAATTTCAAATCAAGTCTTGTGCAACACATCATCAGAACAATGTTTAAGCTAAACATTACAAAAATTAGAACCCTCATTCTGTGGTGGGACCAATACACTAAGAGACAAACCTCAAAGAGAAGACAAAACATTAAAAAAATCGTTACGCTTTTACACGACAACACAAAAATGTGGCTTGTCCTTGAGCCACTCATTCCTTCTTCTATCCCCATAGATCCAGAACCTTCGTTCTTACTAAGGTTGTATTCTTGCTCCTAGTACAATAGGTGTAGGGGTAAATAGGGGTCCTGGTTTCCTTAGAGCTCTTCCAACAAACTAGGAGGGGTTAGCCACATCCCCCCTCCCCACAACAATGCTCTCCAAAAGAGAAATATGACCACCGTTATTGCTCTAGGTTCGGGTCCCATACCTATCCTTGACCATTTCTATTTTTTCCATGTTGTACTTGTTCCTTCGTTTGATGGGTAGATGCAAATATTTGGTCATGTTTCCTTTTTCAAGGTAGTCCGAGGGTTACTAGGTGGGGTTGGCTCATATTTTTCAACCAACTATCCCATTTCCTCAAGTGATTCTAGCTCCTTCCACCTGCCAGAACAAGGATTATTCCTGATTTTAATTAATAGTTAGGCGTAAGGTCCCCTTGTCCTACTATTAAGAAATAGGGAAGAATCCTGTCCTACTGTTACAACTCCTAAAGTGGGAACTGTCCTAACGTAATTATACCATATGGACTCACAAAGCCTTCCTTTAAGGGGTGTTAGGCTACACTTATCGCTGATACTATAGAATCATGTGTGAACCATCTCTGTGAGCAGAGGAGGCCATCCTTGGTCCTGGCCACTCGTCGCAACTTAACCACCTCCCATGGACTGAATATTCTTTTTTATATCTGCCGCTTCTGAATTTTTGGATGCAGTCGCTTCTTCCATAACCGCATCACCTTACCATGACCTCTCTCTAAGGCCCATTTTCTCATCATTTCCTCCATCTCTTTCAATTCTCCTTTAGCTCCCTTTGTGATCTCCCTCATACTCCTTCAGTTTGGCACCACTCTTCTACTCCTTCTCTTGGTTCCAACTTTAACCGCCCTCATCTCCTCTTATCCTCTATTACTCGAAGACTTCAATTCACTAATTATTTCCTTAATCACTCCTTGGGTAGTATTTTATAGAATTTCACACTTCCCACTTGTTCATCATGGCTGCTTGTGACCTTGGCTCCCTATTATCCTCCATTTGATTTTTAGATCCAAATCACTCATCTACACAAACCTGGTTTACAATCTTCCTCTGGATCAACTCGATACAATGGTTCACATGTGCTACCTCTCTTGCCCCAGCTAGTCTCAACTTATTTTATCCTTTTACCTAAGTATTATCCTTATTAATTTTCATTGCCTCAAAATTCCAAGGTTTAATTTGACAATTGAGATGCTATCTTTTGTAACAAAAAATGGATTAAGCAATCCACCCAACTTCTTTCTTTCACTTAAACGAAGATTTCGATGTACAGAATGGATACTTTGGTGTATCTCCCATCACAAAGTCCTGAACTTCATGTGAGTTTCTAAGCCTTGACATGTTAAGTACGTCGTCACTGGTGCACATGGTCAAAAAGATTGTGATTCCCGCCCTTAATTCTGTTGAATAATTTTCATTCAAATACTTGTTGAAATTTCTAAGTCTATCCATTAGAAATTTAATCTGTATTCTTCTGGTTTATTTCTTCTACTTGTTAAATTCGAACAAGTTATTTAAAACATATAAATAACGAAATAAACACAATACAGTCTCAACATCTACAGATCATCAGCTGAAAGAAAACAAACACACAAGTGACACTGTTATTTTTGGACAAATGTCCCCGGAAAAACCCAATGCGGGAAAACCGATGCAACTATTCTGAGGGTTTATTATTATGCAGTATTTCCTTGAGTACAACTGGGTGCCAAACTGGCTCACCCGACAGAGAAAAATAATTGGCAGCAATACCTCTCTATTTGGAAACAGGTATCAGAAAACATGTCCCATGAAACCCTCTCCAATGACTTTGAAGCTCTACGCTGACCCTTATGGCGTATGGGTCAACCCTCTGAGGCATTGTCCAACCTTTTGGATCCTTTGCGTCACTCCATCTGCTCATTGCGTGGATGACGTAGTCTGTCTGGAATCTGCATTGTCTCTGCTGGGCTCTACGTGGCTGCTGTGGCGGTTGCTTCTCGCTCTTTGCCTTTGCGCTGGTCTCTCAGCACTGTCTTTGCCTCTCTATCCAGTACTCACTTCCCCTCACTTCTGATCACTGATTTGACTTTGCTTAGCAACCTCACTCCAATAAATCGAATGACTGATCACTCTAGTGTGTTCTCCAACTGACCCTCAAGCCTCCTCTTATACTTTTCCTATTGGTCCTTCAACGACTGAGATTACATCTCTAATCAACCAATAAGATTAGATTTGGCTTGATCCATGTCTTTTAGAACCTTCTCACCCAGTTTTATATTAATACCCGTTAATATTTTACTTTTCCTAAGTTTAGACTTAGGAACTCCATTAAAAATATTAATTATTTTAATATATCCTAAACCGGGTAGAATATGCCCAAACCATTTTTGGGTCTTGGAGATCTCATATTCTTTAGCCTCTCCACCAATTTTCATAGCTAGAGCACATCCGATGCTACCACAAATCAACAATACTTTTATCTTATTGGCCTTGAGTGCTTCTTTTTGTACTTGTTTCTTGCATAGATCAATGCTCATTTATGATCCTCTTATCATAATCTTTTGTTGTGAAATTATATGAATATATTCCCATATAGAATGAAATTCTTGAATAATGTCATCCCAAACAATTTGTGTAGCCTCAATTAAAGAAATATTACCTTTCAACTCTTTGATTTCATCTTGACCTGCCTTATACTTACTAGAAAGTTGATTGTTATTTTCATTTGTTATGTTCAACTGCCTCTCCTTTACATTCAACTGCTCCCTTACAACAACCAAATCATCTTGGGTTTTATTTAGTTCAACTTCTGAAATTCTGAGCTCTGCCATGACCTTTGTCAATTTCTCTAAGGGGTCATCTGATTCAACTGGAACCACAATGGTGCAAACATGATTTTTAATTGACTGTTGTAGGCTCTACACTTGTTCCTACAAAATAACAATCTCTTTATTTCTATCAACTAATTCTCCTATTAATAACTCTTTTTCTTTTTCAACTTGAGCCAACTCAGCTATTTGAGTATGCTTAGTCCTAGGAAATTTTAACTTCTTCCTTAATGATAACACCTCAGATTCTATGTTCTGCAATAGGGTCTTGATGCTGTATTTCCATACTAATTCTCATTTTATAACTCCTTTCCTTAATTTTTTGATAATTCTTCTGCAAATTTTCTAATGAAGAAGGAGTCTCTTCAATTGTGAATGTTTCCAAATCAGTGGAGATAGAACAGGAAGCAGTGAGCCCTGGATTTCCGAATTGTATTTGAAAACGAGGCTCATTTGAAGGTCTTTCTGTTCATTTGATTTGTATGTCTTCCTCATCCTCTTATTAGATTTTAGTCCTCTTCTATGACCGGGAATCCTTCATCTCAACATCTATTTGTTCAGGAGAATTCCTCTTCAATCTCTTCTCTTTTACCATATTGGTTTTAACATCCATTCTTTGCTACACCCTACCACATGCCCATGTTTCTTGATTTTCCATTTTCTCAATTTCTAGTCTACTTTTATGAATATAAGGTGCATAACTAATTTTCACCCTTTTATTAGAAATTATATCATGAGGGTCTTATTGCCACGTTTCTCCTTTCTCAAAACCAAAATCCTTCATCGTCACTTCCACCTGTGTAAGGGCTTGTCTCCTATTTACAATAAATGGCCCTACAATCCTCTTTAGCTTGAAAATATACCCTATTTGTGCAAGAACAAAATTTACTTGGTCAACACTGATACTTTTCCTTATAAATTCAAGAGAAAGTACCCCCAGGCAAAAATATTGGCCTTGAAATGAAGGTTGGGCGTGCATTTTTGTGAAGTAGGCAAAAATTTCCTTGCTTCACTAAAATGCATGCCCAGACTTCAATTATTGTCCAATCTGATTGACTAAAATTGTAGAGTGTTTATTTAATGATTTTACACACTTTTGTATTGTTATATATTTACTTTTAGCTTGAATATTTATACTTCATATTTCATACAACATTCTAAGTTTTGCTTCGACTTGCCTTATGTAAAAGTTGTGTATAAGTGGGAAACATAGTTTTGTATGACATTTGTCAGACATGATGCAAGACTTTAACCTAAGATTAGTAATTGTCCAACCATGTCCCATTTCAAATTTCATTACCAAGAGTGTAATTGGTTTGGCTTGGGAGTGCATATTTGTTCCAACTGTGATAATTGGAAGATATGATCAATTACTATTATGATAGACTTGGATTTTAATGTATAACATTTCCTTTATGAAGAATACTATGCTATGTTACATATAATGGTTTTATATTTAGGTTGGAATGATAATTATCAGACAATCAATTAAGTACATGTCCTAGTGTGCATTTATTTGAGGTAGATAAACCTTGACTTTAACCCTATGAAATCGATCCTTTTTGGTATATTCTTGCACAATAAAATTTTTTATGTGCAAAATTAATGTTAATTATGAGTAAAAAAGAACTCTCCAAGTTGAATCATTCAATTTGGCCTTGAAATGAACGTTGTGGGTGGATTTTTGTGAAGCAACCCAAAATTGCCTTGCTTCAATAAAATGCATGCCTAGTCTTCATTTATTGGCCAATATGAATGATAAAAATTGTAGATTTTTTTTTTTTTTTAGAACACAAGTCTTTAAGAAGATCCAGTTGATCCCGAAATTGATCCAGATTGTGTTGGGTCTGGTTCAAACACTCGAGATAAAGGTGATGAGGTAGATGGAGGGGACACTGAGGTAGGCGATAACAATGATGAAAATGATGATGATCAATCTGTTGGTAGTAGCTAGTGACATTGATCATATAGAATCCATCATGGATCATTGTTGATAAATCATTATGATGCCTCTTTTCATGTTTATTATCATATGTATCATTTTCACCTATAGTACCATATTGAGGTATATCATTTTGGCATGTATCATTTTGACTTATATCATTCAGATATGTATTATCTGGGCCTACATTATGTGTAGTTGGTCATGGACCAACAACTTTGTTTACTAATAATAAAAAAATACAAGTTTATTCCAATGTTGTGGTGTGGTTTGTAACTATAAGAAACCTAAAGGGATCTGCTCTAGAAATATCTATGATGTGAATATGGGCTTGCATTATGTGTTGCTAGTCATGAACAACAATTTTTGTTTATTAATAATATAAAAATATCAATTATAGTTAAGAAAATGTTGTTAGTTTGTATGGATGTCCATTTCCATAAACAATCTTTATAAGTGGTATGATATAAAATATTTCAAATGTAATATGACTTACTCTATAATCATAGAAGCTATTTAAGAGGTATGACATAGTTAACTAATTTAATTGAAATAAAAAATATTAAATTAATAAATGGAAGCTATAAAGGAAGCTTCATGAGTTGTTAAATTGGAAGCAAAATGTGGTTGTAAAATAGAAGTAAAATTTGACATTAAATTGAAATCCATACTTGGAGCTATTACTCGATCTAAATAGGAAGCTAAATTGGTTACTTAACAGGAAGCAAAATTAGAAGCTAATTTAGAAGAAAATCCCAACACTAAAAGGAAGCAAACCCTGGACCTAAAAAAGAAGCAAACTTAGGCAGTAACATGAAGTAAACCATGAGGCTAATAGGGAAGCAATTCTGGAAGCAAAAATGGAATCCAAACTAGAAGCACACTAGAAGAAATCTTGGAATAAAAAATGGTGTTACCTAAGAAGAAAATAAAGAAGCAACTTAGGTGGCAATCCAAGAAGTAAAAATGGAAGCAATACTAGTAGCCCAACTGAGGGTTACCTGAGAAGAAAAAATAGAAGCAACTCAAGTAGCCAAAAAATAAGTAATTATGGAAGCAAAACTTGGTGTTACTTGTGAAGAAAAACATAAGAAATTTAGGTAGAAAACAAAGAAGAAATAATGGAAGCAATATTAGAAGCCAAACTTAGCATTCCCAAAGAAGCAAACAAAGAATCCATTTAGGTGGCAAACCAAGAAGAAATAATGGAAGCAATATTAGAAGCAACAAAAGACACTATAATGGAAGCAAAATTAGAAGCCAAAGAAGATTCCATAATGGAATCAAAGCTAGATGCAACAAGTGACGCCATATTGGAAGGAAAACTTGGCGTTATGGTGGAAACATAACTTGGCATTAATTAGGAAGCCAAAAAAAAGTTATTTTCAATGCCATGCGAGAAGCAAAATAGGAAGCACAAGTGGGAGCACAGCTAGAAGTACAAATGGATGAAATAATGGAAGCAAGGATGGAAGAAACTATTTGTGGCACTATTCTTGGTGTAAATAAAGGCACCGATGTGAACATGCCTTTTTTCGCAGGAAATTATGCCACCGCTTGATGCCAATTTGCATGCTCGGAAACACTGGATTCCAACGCTAATGGCCTATTTTGATGTAGTGAGTCCTTGATTGTTGATTTGTATTGACATGCCAAGGAAGTTATTGCCTACCATATGGATTTTGTTAAGGAAGGTCACAATGTGGCTTAACGAGAAATTAAGGAGGAGCTTTGGCAATTGAATGACAAATAATAATTTTTTATTGTAAACCCTTTAGGGCTCAAATACAACTTCAAAGGATGAAGCAAAAGAAGAGGGAGAGAGAAACAACCATTAGGGATTGGACCACAACATCACATCACTAGATGAAGAGGTAGATTAAACAATAGAGATTTTTGTCTAATCCCACTTTTGTCCCTATTCTTTATGTTTTTGGGTAAGAATCCTATAGGAAACAGGTCAAGTTCTCAAATTGCTCTCTTTTGTATATCATAGTTTTTAGAGGTCATGTGCATGGTCATGGAAAGCTCTGTTTTTGAAGTTTCCAGTTTTTGTTTTGAGAGCGACTAGTTTGTAATTGGAATACTCTATGTCCATTATTATTTTAGAGGCCACATGCGTAATATTATGCACTAATTTCCATTTTTTTTTGGAAAAGAACAAACATAGGGCTTGTCAGGATAAAGCAAGGGTTTCAAGTTGCCACTGACACACATGTATGTATATCTTTGCGATGATTTGGTGGTATCTACTTGGGAGATTACAAATTAAAATGTCCCTAAATTGGATGGATTCCTATTTGAATTCTACGAGGATGTGGAAACTTACCATGATTAACTTGTTGAAAGTCTATATGGAAGTAGCGCGAAAGTAAACATTAAGGGTGAGAATCAATCAATGCATCATAAAGTTCATTACCAAGGTTGAGAATATTGAGTGAATTAGGAGTTGGAGGTTGATTAGCTTCCTGAACACTTCCTATAAAAGCATGGCTAAAGCTTTGGCATTATGCAAAAGAAACATTCTATCTACAATATTTCAACATGAGCACAGTAGATTCATATTGGGTTGCTATATGTTGGATAATGTCATTGCACTATGGGAAGGTGTGAAAGGATCTCTCGCTCGGCCTAGATGCACTCTTTATTACAATCAATTTTTAGAAGTCCACATATGGTTGGTTGAAATGGCCTTTTATTATTCCTATGTTAAAGGTGGGATTTAGATCCTTTTTAATTAACATAGTTGATACCTTGTTTGTTGAGGCTTATGGTTACTTATCCATAAAGTTTTGAATGTCTAAGAAATTTTGTATGTTTTGCTCTATCTAGTAGGTGATCTTGTTGGAACATGCCCCTTAAGTTTTGGTTGCTAATTCCTTAGGATATATGTGCAACAAGGTGGGCCAAGGTCTTACCAAGGGAAGTCTCTTCACAAGGTATGATGCCAAGAAACTTGTAAATGACCACTTTGATGAAAACTATTTTATCACCACTTTTGGAATACCAAAGCTCATGGGTAAATATTATAGAATGCATGTTTACCTTTTGTGTTGCCTTGGTCTCTAATATAGAAAAATTTGAAATTCACTATTACTAACACAATCAACTCTTAATTCCTAATTGGTTGGAGGCCAAGGTTGGACATCGATACAAACCTGCTAAATGTTCACGTTTATGGGAATCCCTTTCACTTCCCAAGACTTTCCTAAATCCCTACAAGGGATTATGATTTCAAAGATTGGGGGAAAAAATATTTATAAGTTTATAATAAATCATTTATCCCTAATAGTACAATCACACATATAGACCAATGTGTTGTCTTACCTTTGTTTATTGCTCCATTGTGAGTTCCCTCTAGAAAATCCAATAGATCTCTCATTATGAATTGCCTTGTCTTTAAATATGCTTCTCTCTCATCCTTGAGTTTGATGGAAAGCCATTAGTTGAAAGCCCTTGGTTCTCCCTTTGGATTTTCAAAAAGGGCACAATTTTAACCAAGGCCTTTTTTGAAATTCATAAAAAGGTAATGAATCTCATGGACTAAGTTAATAACAACTTTAGGGTTAGCTAACCTTTATAAGTTCATCCTTGGAAAAGTATGGGGATTTATTTTGGGTTATCTATTCCTTACACAGAGATTGTAGCCTCCTCATGCTTAGTGGCATGATTAAAATCCTTCACCATATATATTAATGTTTGTGAGTATAGGTGTCTTTTCTCAAAGCCACTTATTAATAGTCATCCAAAAAAATTTGGTGTCTATATCAAAGAAAAAGGACTCAATTTTTTTTTTGTTATAAATCCCATGGAATCCTACATGTTACGTAAGAAATCCTCCTTTACCCAATATTTAGTTATAAGAGGTTTTCCTCTATATATAAGGCTTACTTACCTAATGTGTAAAATTTTCATTGCCTTGATTTTGGGCATGCAAAAACCCTAAAATATCCTTTTTGGCTATGCCATGTTGCCACTTTTGCATGGGACCAAACTAAGTATTTTTGTGGCTAATATTATGTGTATTCCATTTGATGGGAAGAATCCCTATTAAGAGATTGACTAACTTGGGTCCTATAATTTTAGCCTACATGGATGTTAACTCATGTTGAGATGTTTTTATTTTTGTGGAAGAAACGCAAAGAAGTTATATTTAATAAGAAGAAACCTTATTCCATTGTCATATAGTTTGACAACAATTTGATATGTGTGAGGTTGCCTTTCCAAATAATTTTTCAGATATAGAAGATGCAAGTTGAGATTAATCAATTGCAATAGATACTTGATTTATGGACTTCCGTCTAATGTCTCACTTGCCTAGTCAGCACAACCTTTATAATCACAAGAATAATAAGGCATGCCTCACCAAAGAGATGGAATTTGGTTAAGAGAAAGGTGGTAACACATACACAATTGGCCTCATCTCTTAAACTAATAAAAATGACATCTTTGACATTGGATTTTGCAATATCCAAGATGACAAAGCTTATTAAAGTCAACGATAATCATTGGGATGCTACCCTTATTGATTATGAGTTAATTGGTATAGGATGGGGCCTAAACTTGAGTTATAGAAATGAGACTTTTTTGAGATGTTGGAGCTTTTTTCTATTATTGTGCAACATTGTTTATTTATTTCAAGCATTGGGTCTTGTGTGTCTTTGGACTTAGGTTTATTCAACTTTGTTTGTGACTGTTGTAAATAATGGATGTTTTGGTAAACAACTCATGCAATTTTTAGTTCTATTGGGTTTTGGACTTTGATAATCACTGTGGCAACAACTTGCCTTCTTTTGTACAAAAGTGATGTACATATTATTATATTAATAGTTAAAGGAAGGGTTTATTTTGAAAAAAATAATATTTGGTGTATAGAGTCATGCCATAAAGTAATAATAGTTTGTGACTATTGTAACTAATGGATGTTTTGGCAAACAACTTGCACAATTTTAAGTTTTACTAGTTTTTGTACTTTGATAATGATTGTGGTAACAACTTGCACAACTTACCTTTTATATACAAAAGTGATGAACATATTGTTTTATTAATAGTTTAAGGAAACTTTTATTTTGAAAATTAATAATTTTGTGAATAGAATCATGTCAAACACACAGACATATAGTTTATCACACTCTATAATAGCAATGTAGGTCTCTCTCTCTCTCTCTCTCTCTCTCTCTCTCTCTCTATATATATATATATATATATATATATATATCTAAAGGAAGGGTTTACTTTGAAAAGAAATTATTTGGTGTATAGAGTCATGCCATAAACTAATAATAGTTTGTGGCTATTGTAACTAATCGATGTTTTGGCAAAAAACTTGCACAATTTTGAGTTTTACTAGTTTTTGTACTTTGATAATTATTGTGGCAATAACTTGCACAACTTACCTTTTATATACAAAAGTGATGAACATATTGTTTTATTAATAGTTTAAGGAAGCTTTTATTTTGAAAATTAATAATTTGGTGAATAGAATCATGTCACACATACATATATATAGTTTATTACATTCTATAATAGCAATGTAGGTCTAATATCTCTCTCTCTCTCTCTCTCTCTCTCAAACACACAAACACACACACACACACATTAATAGTTAGAGGAAGGGTTTATTTTGAAAAAAAATATTTGGTGTATAGAGTCATGCCATAAAGTACTAATAGTTTGTGACTATTGTAACTAATCAATGTTTTGGCAAACAACTTGCATAATTTTGAGTTTTACTAGTTTTTGTACTTTGATAATGATTGTAGCAACAACTTGCACAACTTACCTTTTATATACAAAAGTGATGAACATACTATTTTATTAATAGTTTAAGGAAACTTTTATTTTGAAAATTAATAATTTGGTGAATAAAATCATGTCACACACATATAGTTTATTACATAATAATATATATATATATATATATATATATATATATATATATATATATATATATATATATATATATATATATATATATATATATATAGATATATAGATATATATATATATATATATATATATATATATATATAATTATAATTATAATTATAATTATTACATTCTATAATAACAATGTAGGTTTAATATATATGTTCATCTATTTAAGTTTTAACGAGTCTAGTGGGATTATATGGCATGCTCCATAAGAATTTATAAGGTTTGTGTTAATCGAATGTTGATTTGACTTTAGGTAATGACATATATTCGTCAACCTTGATCATGACCATGATGGTCCATGTAATATAATCTGCAACATATTTTGTTCTTCACTACAATATTCCAAACTATCAAACATGCATGTTCTACATCACGCTATTAGTTCTTCAATAAGGCATATTGTTGCATCATGAACACATCATCATTCACACTATTCTACCAAATATGCATTAGATTCCTTGGAACTATAAAAATGACACCATTGTGACAAGGAGTGAATCTGGTAGGTTAGAGTTTTTTATTTTAAAAACCCTAGTCATAAAATTTACAAGAAAAGAAGAATAGGAAAAGAAAGTGAATGTAAACTAAATTACTTGAGCAGAGATGAGCTACTCTCAAAGGAAGCCTAGAAATCCACGAATGGGGAAAAATCGAGGACAAAAGCTGAGACCAACTATGGTTAGGGTCATAGGATTTTTAGCAAGGAAAATAAAACCCAGGTGCCTGCATAAAAAAATATTAAATATTAACCTGGGTAATGTACTTAGATATGATAATAGTAACAGAAAAATAGACAACACGGAGCTGTCATGTTTACCCATTAAATTATGAAACACAAAGTTGACATTAATCCAATAGTGTCAAAAAGCTTCACTAAAAACCCTCACAGGCTAAAGGCCGACATCTTAAATTGGAAAATGAACCTTTTTATTAGGGATAAATAAATCTGAGTATACCTGTAAACACATGAAAGAAGAGAATAAATTATTCATAGTACATGATTGTGAAATCTGCAAGATAAAATTGACTGTAAATGAAAAACACCTTTCATTAGAAAAATTAATTACCTCAGATGAAGCCTTGACCATTATGCCCACTTTGGAAGAATGGAAAACAAATATTTACATAAGCTAAGACTCTTTGAGAGTTACATTACAATAACACATTAGAGGTATATAATAACACATTACAAGAAAACACTAATCACCTGTTAATTTTTCATTAGATGCCTCTAATTTACAAGATCCAAAAACAAAAATTAAGTAAAAGAAAAGAACATTGCATCATCACATGAAATAAGGTTACAAAATTGAAAATCGATTGTGACCAATAACATCCAAAAATGAAAATTACCTCCAATAACAGAGTGTTGCATCGTCACATGAAACCCTTGTTTGTGAGACAAGGATTCAACACTATAAGGTAATATGAATAATTTTCAAAAACAATTTTATGAAATATCATTCACATGAAGCAGCCACAATGTTTTGAAATGTTGAAAAATAAATGATTCCGCTGATTGTTTTTATGCTTAAAAATATATAACTCCATTAAATCAATGGAAAATACTAGCGTTAATTTTAATACCCTCTAGCAAAGTATTAAAATTTATATATTGAACTAAGTTAAATATTTAAATTATTTGAATCACGTGGGGATAAAAGAACAGGGAGCATTCATCCAAAGATCAATAAAAAAGTCCAAATATTTTACAAGGATAAAATAGATAAAAACATGGCTACTATATAGGAAACAATGCAAGTATTGCTAAATCTAAAACTAGTTTTCAACGACTAGTTTTTTCAATGATTGACCCTGGGCTATGATGCATCCCTGCTATTTACTCGTTAAGATTGTTTGATTTTTACACCTTGTCCTGAGGATGAACCACATTAGTTGGTTTGAAACGGTGACCAAATCCTAATGATGTGATTAATTCGAAAGACACTTATCTACAATATGGATCAAAAAAGTCTCAGATCTAAGAGATCGGAAACATATAAAGAGATGATAAATAACTTCCAATAACTAGCTTAGATTCCTTTACATGAAAGCATAAACACTAACATAAAAAAAGACCATGACACTGATGGAAAAAGAGAATGCATTCATTTACAATTCAAAAAAGGTAAATGATAGTCATCTAAAGCTCTTACTAGAGTAGTTCCAAAACTATTGGCATTTGATTCATGTTGTTTGTCATTTAGGATAAAGAAACTGTAGAAATTAATAATAATAGTCTAGATGAGTACAACGATTACTAGTAATAACAAATCATGCATACTGTCTACAATCTAAGAAAAATGCTATCTTCCGTTATAACCTTTCCAAGAATACATGGGATTGCACTATATCTTTCACACCTGCATCAAATGACTGACAAATAAGATGAATTAATATTAACATCACCTCTCAACATGTTGGGATGATCTACTCTTCTTTGTGAAAAATTGTTCTTGGATCTAGTAAAAAAAATGTGAAAAATCATGAAGTACTTCAGGTGTATCATGATGTTCACCACAAAAAATAAGAGCATTAAATACCCAAACAAATATGATAAACCTAATCATGCAAATAATATAATAAAAAAGCAAACCATTGTAACTACTATCAAATTAATCACCTGGATTTTAAAGAAGCATATATTTTACAAGCTTCTTTGGACAAGACCCTCCCACCATGGAGTGTGTCAATGCCTCCATGCATTCTACACACCCCACAGTCGACATCCATTAATGTCATTTTCCCCCCCATATAGATGTCAGAACTACAACAGGAACTGAAGATGATGGAATAGTTTTATATATTTTGGTATACTATAATACATAGTATAGTAAGCCCAAATCTAGTTTCAAAGCATACTCCAACCATCCTCAGTGTGTGCCTGCATTTTCCCTATCAATTGCTAAACAAAATTCAGGTATTCTACACATAGAATAATAATACCAACTAAAGAAAACTTGGCTATCTCTATGCTTGGTTAGTAGGTGCAGGCATTGTTTGTGCCCCTTAGCGAGGCCAGGCTTGTCGAAAACATTCTTTAGGTTGTTATTGAAGGGAATATTGCGAAGAATAGTAAATATAAGAAAGAATGAAAATTAGAGGTCACAACCTAAGAAAACCAAGGGAAACATGATTTTAGAAAGCAAGCTTACGTGTGAAATATTGTTGAATGCGTTCATGAGGACGAGCATAGGTCATTGTCAGACCTAGGCAGGAAAATTGTGAAGAATGCATATACATCACAGATGTAGAAAGAACACCCATGTGGTTTAGACTGAATGGACCCATCATGGTGTCTAGATCACCATAACCCATTGTACTTGTTTAAGCTACCTAAGGACCACAAACATGTTGTGGAATTGTCTAAGGTGGAGGTTCCATGTGCATCTGAACCCTATGAGGTGCACCAAGCTGGGGAAATTTTATGTTATAATTAACTGCAGGAGCATACATAGCTTACATGCTATATGGTCCCATATTAAAGCCAAATCCAGGATCCAAACTTTGAGAATACTTGTTGAATATTAAAATACAACACAATTGTAAAAAAAATGAAAATACTTCAAAAATACAAAAGAAATGTACCAAAAAGACATTCTTGATGATTTTGATTTCCAGAACAATAAGTACAAACAAATAAAAGCAAAACAAAGTGCCACTAAACTGAGCGAATCTTAATATTAACCTTCCGAGCACATCTTCAACATGCACAATCCCCTGGTGTTATGCACAAATCGAAGACAAAAATCTACCTTCAAACAAGCCTCATGAAGACTGCTATGACAGGAACTTGTAATGACAAAAAGATCCTGCAAATGATTTTGATCCTATGACCAAGCTCCAATGTTACAATCCTTGAAGCCTCCCCTTCTTATACATAAAACGTTCATCCCCATTAGACCTTCATCATCATGGCAAAAGATCCGAATGCCCTATTTTTCAGTGCTGTAAATACTGATTTCACAACTTTTATGAACAACAACATTAGCAGAGCAGATGAATACACTACCTTCCCATTCAGAATTCTAAGCCGATGTGCAATAATTGGGCATACGATCTACTCTAGTTAATCTTGTCATGTACATATGAAATCAATAATCAATGGGCATACAAAATCAATAATCAATGCACCTTCCACCGCACTGGAATTTGTAGCCTTGATGCGGTGGTGCCCTCTCACGTAAGCTGTCCTACCAAATACCAACCTATAGTTAAACTTTAGAAACCATAACAATTTTACAAAAATTATGATGTACATCAAAAGATATTTGCATTTAAGTAATCATATATTTCACAGAGTATGTGATTAATAAATATCTATAATAAAAATGGCATTCAAGCGATCCTATATGTCACAAAATCACATAACAATGCACTTACCAACATCTTAAAAGGAGAGTATGTGATTACTAAATATCTATAACAAGGATTGCAAGCAATTGTAATCCCTGCTGAATGACAGGAGATCGAGACAAGTATATATTATGTGTTAGAAGCATCCGCAGCTTGAAGTAGTTGCAAGGCGGACATACTTTCTGACAAGGAACAAACAAATTGGACTGGTTGAGTTTTTTTTGGCTTAGTAAGCACTTTTAGGATAAAGTTCAGGGGCAGATCTAGTTTATCGAATTTCTGTGATGCAGATCTAGTTTATCGAAGTTCAGTGAATGTGCCAGTCGTAGCCTTCATGGAAACTGATAATGTGCCAGTTGTAGCCTTCATGGAAAACTGATACAAGGAACAAACAAATTGGATTGGTTGAGTTTTTTTGGCTTTACATTTGCTGCCTGTCCAGGAAAATGCATCAGGGCTTTCCATTTGCTGTCTGTCCGGGCAAATGCATCAACGATTAAGGCATTTGGAGATGTAAGTCAAGACCAATTCTGCAAATACAAACACAGTGAAAGGGTGCTTAGTATGTAACAAAACGAAGCATTTCCCAACATTATTAATTTATGGTTGAACTTAAATGAACTTCATTATTGAAACTATTATGTATTTTCAACAACAGTGCAACACGTGCAACAACAGTATTTCCCGTGGAAGTATAAGCATATTTTTGAGGCACAATGTTTAAAATTTAGTATTAAAAATATTTATGATTTCTAGAACTAAAACAATACAATAATATAATACGAAATTTGTTTTGATCCCAATTTTCTTTTTTGTGATACAAAATCAATCACTTACCATATAAACAATTTAAAAGATAAAGCAAATACATGGAAACTCTAACCCTAATTGTTTAGGGTTCTGTCATTCAGAATTTAAATGAATTTATAATTTTTGGAATGCATTATATCGAGGTCCTGTCGAGTGCCAACCAATAAGCATGACGATGACTTCTCTTTGCTACTGGTGAAGCCCCTTTGCATGGCGTTGGAGTTTTGAAATTCTAACAAATTGAATCAAAGTTTTTTGTGGGGGATAACAATATATGTGCACTAAGCTATAGCAGCCACACTCTTCTTCAAATGTTGGACGAGTGAAAAGAAAACCCTAACGTGACATGAGCGACCTCATTACAAGCCTAACAGCTAGTAAACAATCTATTTCATTTCAGGTTCGTTGTTTTTCTCCTATTGATTTCTCGCAACTACAAGTTAGAATGGGAGCATGCAGCTAGGGTGCTTAGTATGTAACAAAACAAAGAATTTCCCAACATTATTAATTTATGGTTGAACTTAATTGAACTTCATTATTGAAACTATTATGTATTTTCAACAACAATGCAACACGTGCAACAACAATATTTCTCGTGGAAGTATAAGCATAATTTTGAGGCACAATGTTTTATTTTAAAGTCACCCGCGCTTATAAATGTAGACAAGCGTGGATACGGAAAAGCATAAGCTTGGATATGGAAACACATATAGCCACTATGAATGAAAGGGGTAGTCTAACGAACATTGTAGGATGTAGCCATTCATTGAATATCCTTCATAGCGAACAAATACATTATGTAATGCTAAATATATACAACCCACACATTAATAAATCAATATATTACCCAAAAACAAAGCGATCTAACTGCCATTTATCCCAAACAAAGCGATGTGATTGCCATTTATCCCATGCAGTGTTCGTTGATAGTGAGGTGGAAGTTTCAGTCTCGGTGACCACGTGAAGCTTCACATCAAGTGACACGAGACTGAAAAGTATCGTCATGGCCAGAAGGTTCCTGCCAGTAAAGTCACCACCTGTCACTGTCGACGCACAAAATAAGGAAAAAATACAAAACCCCGGTGCACCGATAAGAATTTCTTGGTAGAACACACTACCACAAACCAGGCGACATCTGATGGAAAAGAATGAGACAAGTGGCACTCATAAGTAAAACGTGTAGTCCATGCAGGTTTGTTTTTATATTAGTAAAAAGTGTATAACTTCCAATTACTATGAAAAAGTAGTGGGAGGTTTTCATATTGCTTCTGGCAGTCCAACCATTTCACACATTCCATTTCTTCAGTCCACAAGCTTGCAGAGCTATCAGATATTTTATCATTTCCAGATTCTGCCTGTAAAACAAGACGGCCTACAGTATACAAGGGTGGAAGTCTTTCTTGGAGTGCGTCGAGTATAGGACGATCAAGCTCATCAAAGGTATTTAGTAATACTAGATCAACTTCTGGAGCGGCCTGCACTTCCCCTGTAAGGATCTCTGACATGATCGCAGTATTTGCAGTTGTTGGTCACCTGGACAAGTACACCGGGGGGCAAGTCTTTTGTTGCAAAACTAAGATTAGGTAGACTGCAGGTGTAACAGTCCAAAGTAAATATAAAATTAATTTCCTAATTAAAATCAGAATCAACAAATAAGTACATACCTATATTATCTGTGATCAATGTCTGCCAGATGACAACAAGGTTTTGGGGACGACTCTCCACCCAACCGTAGGCTCAATTGTGCAAGGATTTGCTACAACTGGCCACCCCCGAGCCCTCAATCAACGTACTACTGCCAGTGACTCCTAAGTCTTAGAACTCCATTCTCCCAAGAGAATGCAAGATAGAATCTCGGAATGATGGAATGCAAGAATCCTTCTCATCTTCCTCACCATCTATTAAATAGAACAAACATTGGAAGGGGAACCACATGCACACACTCCATGTGTCTACATGCAACTTTCTTTTGATTTTTAGCTTTCTTGTTTTATTTCTTTACTTTTATTTTGATTTTTAGCTTTTCTTGTTTTATTTCCTTCTTTTTTATAGTTTTCTTGTTTTATTTCTATCTATTCTTATTTAGAGTTTTAGTATGGTTATTACTATTTTTATTTTTATTATTTTTATTTATTTCCATGTATATTTTTAAATATCATTTATTATTTAACATTTATGATTTATTATTTTTATTATTTATTATTAAGTGATTTGTTATTTATTATTTATATTATTATTATTTATTATTTATTATTATGTTATTATTTTTATTATTTATTATTTATTATTAAGGGGAGGGATATTACATACTCTCCCCCTTTAAGGAACGTCGTCCCGAAGTTATGTTGAATTATGTATTATGTATTATTTTTATTATTTATTATTAAGGGGAGGGATATTACAGCAGGGAAGGTTCTTGATATTCTGTATATGCACCCACCTTAACATTGACGAGGGATTACAGAGGAAAAACAAGAAGGCGCAATTGCAAATCCAATTGGAAGAGAAAGGTGTAAAAGGTACAATTTTCTCTTAATATTCTTTTTCTTAATATGTGCAGAACAAGAGGCATTATTTAAACAATTATTTCAGCTTGCCTTGAAAAAAAATTAAACAATTATTTCAATTTGCCTTCATAGAATCACTAGATAGCTAGCCCGCACATAGAATCACTAGATAGCTAGCCCCCAACTACTAGGTTCTCTTTCCTGTAATTGAAAGAATGTGGCATACCTGCAATAAGTTCCTATGAGAATATTACTTATAAGGGATGTGTTATAACAGCAAGTACCTACCTATTTCTGTTGAAATAATTTCGGAAACTTATCTGCATGGGCTCCTCTGAAACTTTTGGCAAGCCATGCTAATGATCTTTTCACACGCCTATGTGTATTCCTGCGCAAATAGTGCATGGTTAAACGAACACTTCCAAACCAGATGAAATAAACCCTTTCCTACTAATAATAATAACATCAAGATTTATCTTACCAGACAGATATTAATCCACCGCACTCCAAGCCGCAAGCTATAAATTTCTTCTGGCAATGAGATGATGGAAATAAAAGAATGGTAATAAAAAAAATAAAAAAGGGTGCACCCCAAAAACATAGAAACGTATTGCAAAACAACCCAGCAAGAAAATACCAGAAAGAAAAATCATTGCCAAAGAAGAATACGATGCCAGAAAGAAAATCGTTTCCAGAGAAGAATAGAAATGTAAGAAAAACATTTCAAACAAAATCACTGCTATACTGCTTAAACAACTACTATGCCACTGGTTCTCGTGTTGCTTACCTTGCTTACCTTGTCTTATGTGGTGCAGGTGCAGATGAAAGGAGTCTCCATTTCTGCCACTCCTCCATTGCTGCCACTCCTGCCATTGCAAACTTCGGCGAGGTTTTTAGAATGAATTTATCTAGTCTGCTGAAGATTACGAGTACATCTTTAGAACTTCAATGCAGGTTAGTTCATGAAAGTCTTCCGCATAATTTCTGAAGCATGCTTCCGTGTGTTTGCTCTAGAATCAATTTATCCAGTCTTCTGAAGGTCAGAACTTCAATGCATTAGGACACTTGGAAGAAGCCGTGGCAGCTATACATGCAGCGACAACGGTGATGGTTATCTGATGCGTGTCTCTTACCATATACAACCATACCTCGAACTAGTTATCCAAAGTTTTAGGAAAAGCATAGAGTCGAGCCTGCCAAACTGTTTATCCTAAGTTTTAAGAAAAGTACATAGTCGAGCCCCAAACTCTTTATCCTAAGTTTTGAGAAAAGTATACAGTCGAGCCGGCAATAAGAGGTCGAAACAAAAACATTGGATAAAAGTTTGTTGAGCAGAATATTTTATTTAAAACATTGGTTTAAACCTGAAATGTACGGGAATATATTATTTGGTCAAAGTGATTTAATAGTAAGTCAACGATTATCGATCGCAATAGTCCTTGCTATGCCGAAGGCAGGGACTAATAAAAAGGGAAAGTACTCAATACATGCCTAAAACTTGTTAAATAAATGCATATTTGATGTTGTGATGCAATGCACTTAGGGAGAATTAATGATATGTTTTATGTATACACTTTAATATCCATGTAGAAGGTAACTCATTATAAACAAGGAGTAGATGTAAAACAACTAGTTTCTGCCTTACATTTTAGTGTATCTACTAAATCATGGTGCATTGCATTAACATCATAAATCATGTTTCTATTTTAGATGGTAAACGTTTTCAAATGGTAAAAAATAAGTTATAAGGATATGTAAAACAAGTATAATATGGAACGTTGTTGCTTAGTACCTGCCTTTTATGCAAAAAGTAATCGATAAGTAAATTAAAGTAAAAACAATAATGCAGAAATATTTTCTTTATTAAAATCATTATTCAAATATCATAATTTCAGTCAGTGAAACTCTGTGAGAGAACTAAAGTTTGACTTGAATCATGATAAGTTTTAATCTCTCCATTTTTGGATGGAGTAATATAATGATTAATTTAAATATTTATTATGGTTTCAACTTTTTTATTTGAATTTTATTGTATTTATATTAAGGTAGAGTGAAATAGTTTTATTTATGATTTTAAAACTTTAATAAACTTCATAGATACTGTTTAAATTTTTCAAAACTAATTCCAAGTCAAATCTTTTTGACCAAAATAAAAAAAAACAATGGATTGAATGTGATCATATAACTTAGTTATATTAAGTGCTTAATTTAAGCACCACAACCCTGGTGGAGGGGGAATCAAATTGCTAATAATATATTGGTACATGATAACATAGTTTTATGAAAAAGGGTCAACAACAATTAAATAATTAAACTATCAGAAAAATATTATGATTAATAAAATATACTAATGGAAAAAGGTAAAAAAACATTGTTATTAGAAATAATACAACAATTAATAGAAAGCAAGGAATGGCTATAGGTTAAAAAATATTTATTTTAAAAACTAAGTATGCTAATGAATGGAAAGAAAATATTAATTATGGAAAAAATCTTCTTTAGTGTTTTATTGAGAAAATAGAAAGTCTCAAATATTTCCCATTTTTAGGACACTTGGGAATTATAGGTTTTTTGCTTTTTGTATTTTTGTTTTTGTTTTTTGTTTTTTTTTTTTTTTTTTAATTCTAACAAATTGATTTTAAACCACATAAAATTAGACTTCGACCAATAAAAAATTAGAAATTTTAATTTTAAAAATTTGAAAATTAATTTTCAATTTCTAAAAAAATAAATTTAATATTTAATCTTACAAAAACTTTAATAAACATTGCAAATAATTTTTAAATTTTTTAAAATTAATTAAGAGTCAAAGCATTTTGACCCAAACTGCCTTCAACAGGTGTAAAAATAAGTTATAATGTTAAAGCAAATTGTAATACCTAATTTTAGAAACTTTATATTTTGTATATATACTTTTGTTTATAAGTAAATATTTCCATTATGACAAAGTTATATGTTCAGTAACTTTAATCAATCCATAAGCACGAAAGTTGGGTCTCTATCACATTGTGTTTTGTTTCTTTCAATAAATCATAGTTTTATTGGCTTACTGTTTTTTATCCTCTCCATTGAATGCTTTATTATTCCCATCTAACAGACAAGATGGAAAGAGAGTGATGGTGCTTAATATTTTCCTCCCTTATATAAAGCTATGTAACAAATACTTAGGTCTTCCTTTATTCATCATTTTACGAACAATTGTTTTAAAGGTTTAAATGATTATAAAACTATGTAACAAATACTTAGGTCTTCGTTTATTCATCATTTTACAAACAATTGTTTTAAAGGTTTAAATGATTATAGGATTAGATATTAGCGTAACGATATAAACTAAATGCATCAATCCATAATAAGCATCAAAATACTTACTTTATAATACATCTCAAATTGATAAAACTAAAATAAATTATAAAACTAACTAAAATATAACTTTATTTTAAATTATTATTAATCATAAAAATAATTAATACATAAGTTAAACATATATACATTTAAAAAAACATGGAACAAGATTCTTAACCATGAATATTTACTCCCACTTTATCATGGAGATTCTTAATTTGTAAACGGGCTTTGTTATAATACCAAGGGTAAATACGATGGCTTATTAATACCACATTGGCAAAAAACCCAATTCGCTTCATATGATACTTGTTCATGTGACATTTTTTTAATTAATCAATTTAATTAAAAGGGTAAAAAAGGCATAACTACTTTGAAGATAAATCTCAACCATTGATTTGTGTATACTATTATAAATATTCTAGAATATTCCATGGAGGTCTATCATTCACCTAATAATTATTGATAACTATGCCAATAAACTCTCTCCTAGTTGAGATATTTGAATGTTTAACAATTTGACTCTATTAAAAAAAAAACTAATAATTATAATTAATTACAATTAATAATTAAACTACCCTAGATCCATCTTAACTCTATATCTACAAAGGCCAAGAGGGATTGAATCTCTTCGGATGCAAAACTATTTTAGAGTGAAAAGAGATTTGATCCCTCTAGGCTCTTGGTAGATTTTGAGTTAAGATAGATCTAAGCTGGTTAAATTAAAATTCTAGAAGCCTTATTTGAAAATAAACAGGCCTACAACTCTAATACATTTAAAATGTTAAGCTTTGGATGCTTTTTTGTTTTTATTTATTTATTTTTTCTAAATGGCTACAAAATCAATGTTAGCTTAATATTTATTATTAATTAAAGGGAGATGCCAACAATGGGTTGTGTATGTTAGATTAAAGTAATTTTTTATTTAATATTTTGCA
Source organism: Pinus tabuliformis (assembly GCA_031772625.1). Taxonomy (NCBI): domain Eukaryota; kingdom Viridiplantae; phylum Streptophyta; class Pinopsida; order Pinales; family Pinaceae; genus Pinus; species Pinus tabuliformis. Next base: position 739,920,587 of record CM062808.1, read on the forward strand.
ATTAAATATATATGATCTTATAACAAACAACTTGACAAGTAAAATGATTACTTCTATTGATATGCATGTCTATTTTGAAATTAGGCTATTAGAATTTTAATTTAATTATCAATAATTATTACATGGATGGTAGGGATTTAACGATCCTCCATATAATATTTTAGAATATGCTTAGTTGTAGTTACAAATCAAAGATTGAGATTTATTTCAAAAATAGCTATGCCTTTATTCCCTTTTAATTAATTTCATTAATTAAAAAAATGACATATGAACATGAGTTATGGTTTTTTGAGCATATGGTATTAGTAAACCATGGTATTCACCCATGATATTTTAACAACATCTATTTACATCTAGTGGGGGTGATTCACTATGGTTAAAAATTATGTTATATGTTTTTTTTAAATACATTTATGTTTAACTCATATATTAATTCTTTTTATAATAATAATAATACGATTAAAAAATGATAGAGATCAATCCATAATAAACATCAAAACACTTACTTCATGATATATCATGCATTGCAAAGATTGAAAAAATCATAAAAATTAACTGAATTATGAATTTATTTTAAATAAAATAATAATAATTATTTTCTAAATGAAACAGGTAGAGATTTGTATATTTTAAAAAAATATGGATTACTAGGCCAAAACCTTTACATATTCCAATCTTCCTTGCAAGTTTGAGATTGAGCACGAAGGCTCAATCCAAACCCTCAAGTGAGTTCCCCATGACATAAAAATTTTAGTCCCTTTCCAACTAAATTTTTCCAAAAAACCCCCAATATCCAAACACATTTACATTCCATTTTCACTATTTTTGTTTTGATTTAGTTTGACTTATTGTTTTCCTTGGTGAAATACTTTTTCCTTTCTTCCCAACTTGAGTCCAACCTGTGTTTTCTGCAAATTCTGATGGGCCATTTATCAACAAGTGCATGTTGTTGTTCTTGAAATCTTCCTCATCCACCTGATATACCCAAGAAGTTTCCTTTCCAACATTATTCCTTTTTGTTTCTGGAGGGGATCCATTTTCCACGAGGGTTTTTTGCTTTTCGACTTTTGTTGAGTCCGAAGAATCCTCACTAGCATGTGTTTTTTCTTGATTGTTTTTTGTTGCCTCTGATGCACGTTCTTTGGCAGTATCAACTTTAGGTTTATCTTCTAGTTCTTTCTTATCATGAGACTCTTCCTCTATGTATATTGAATAATGATCACCCTGATCTCCTTCCTACCATTTATATCTTTGGTATTTTTTCCGATCTTTGTTGCTCTGATGCTTGGGTCAGTTTTTAGTTACATCCCTGTTTCATAGCACACTCTACATTGGAAGGAAACATTTTTGTATTCAAGATTTTAGACCCAAACATAATTTGGGGCCATCAAATTGATGTTAGTGAGAAAACCCTCATTGAAGTCCATCACCACACAAATTTTAGCATAAGTTGTTTTATAAAAAAAATCTTGTATCTAGGATGCAGAAATAAAACTTTCCAAGAGAATTCCCAATAAATCATAATGATTGGAGATTCCAAAGTTACAAGGGTAGGTTCAGAATCCTTACCAAAAATGGAGCTATGGAGATTGATGCCACTATTAGATTGAAGGTGGGAGACCAGGGCTGCATGAAGAGATTGACATTACCTTAAAACCAAAGACCAAATTTGGAAATGGCCTTCCTGTCCTCAATATTGTCGAAAACAACAACAAAAAAACATTGAGCCATGGAATAAATATTTAGATGATCTATTAAATGGGGTTTCCATGTATTAGAGATCCGTTTGTGTAGATTCGTTGGCCGTGACCAAAATCCATGAAACCTGTAAACCAAACCTTTCTTCGAAAAAATTCTCATAGCTAAAAGCTTCCTCATATAAAGGAATATTGAGGGAAGGGACTTCTTGAACTATTGGGAGGCTAGAAGGCTATCTTTCAGAATGAAAATATATGCAATTGAAGAAGATATTTCTTTTCTGGTAACCATCCCCGCAAAATAAACTATCTTCATTGTTGAACAGCTAAGATTCACCATTGATCTGATTATAGTAGAGATCTATAAAGAAATTCACATGATTTAAGCATAGATCGACCAACTAGGGAAAAACCCTAGCCATCAGAAGGGTTAATAATAATAGTAATAATAATAATAATAATAATTATAAAAGGATTTAACATATGCTTTAAACATACATATGTCCTCCACTTTTCCATGAAGATTATTAACCTATAAATAAGCTTTGTTATAATAACCTAGGCCAATATCATGGCTTATCAATACCACATGTCCAAAAAACTATAATTCATTTCATATGACACTTTTTCATATTCCTTTTTTTTAATTAATCTATTGAATTAAAAGGGTAGAAACTGCATAACTACTTTTAAGATAAATCTCAATTTTTGGTTGTGAGTACTACTAAGAATATTCTAGAATATTTTGTGGAGATTAAACACCATGAATTGAATCAAGGCTCCCATTGTTGGGAAATATTTGGTCTAGTACATATCATAGCATCTATCAAACTACCAATTGCACTAACATAAGGAACATAATCCATAACCTTCACTTCTTAGGTATTTTAGGGCATTGCTTAATTGAAAACCATGTTCCCATAGAAGTCAAAACACAATGTTTGAAATATTCCATGAGAAAATGATGCAGCACAATGTTCACATGCTTATAGTGGCTCAATCAAATCTTTTTATTGATTTATCTATCTTGATCCCGTTTCTAAGATATTTGTAGCCTGCAAGTCCTTCATATCAAATTGTCCTAAAAATTGAGAGTTTAAATCACAAATCACATACTTACTATTACTAAATAATAAAACATCATTTGCATATATAATTATAGCAAGGAAATGACCACCATATTGTTTGTAATACACATAATGAGTTGATTTGGATCCTAGAAACCCCAATTCCAAGGCAAAAGAATCAAACTTTTGGTACCACAGTTTTGGAGACTATGTAAGACTAAATAAAAACCTTTTTAACTTGAAAACAAATTTCTCTTTACTTTTTTTAGCATATTTATTCGGTTGTGTCAATTATATCTATTACTTTAAGTCCCCATGTAGGAATGTTGTTTTCAGATCCATCTATTTTATCTCTAAATCAAAGGCTACTATTATAGATAGTAGGAACCTAATAGATGTTAAATTAGCAATTGGGAAAATATCTCACTAAATTTTATCCCATCAACCTAGAAATATCCTTTTGCAACCAATCTCACCTTGTGCTTTTCAACATTTCCATCTAAAGTAATCTTCTTTTCTGAACACCCATCTACATCCAATGGGTTTCCATCCATCAAGTAATAGGACCAAGTCCCATGTATAATTCCTTCTAAGTGCTACTATTTCCTCAACCATGGCCAATCTTGTATATTCCTTATCTTCCATATCCATTTCCTCTTTCACAATTCTCATCCCTTTGATGTTAGCAAATAAAAAAATTACACATATGAAATAAGGTGGATTATAATTTAGTTATTTAGTTTCCTTCTTTGTTGAGTGGACCTCCTTAAAGTTCAAGGTGAAATTTCCTCCTCCTCTTCTATGCTCTCTAAACCTTCCTCCTCATTAGGTCCACCATGAAACTCTTATTTAATTTTTAGTTTAACTTAATTGGTATTGAGTTAGTAGCTAAGACATTGACTTCTTCTTGTTGCACCACTATGGAAGAAGGCTCATTTTCTCTCAAAATAACATGATTGTTATACACAACTTTTCTAGATATAAGATCCCAAAAAATTGTGCCATTTCACACCAACACCATGTCCAATGAAGATACATTTCAAAACCTTGTTATCCAACTTCAACTTCTTCTCTTTAGGCACATGAGTATATGCCTCATAGTTGAAAAACACAAAGATATCGAAGTGAGGGTTTCTTACTTTTCAATGCCTTTATAGGGGTCTTGTTAGCAAGAGTTGATGCCACGGACCTGTTAATCAAGTAACATGTAATAAGAACCACTTTTTCTTAATAATTCTTCTCTATTTTAGTTCTACTAAGCATACTCCCAACTCTCTCCACCAATATTCTATTCATTCATTCTGCAAGTCCATTTCATCAAGTTGAATATGTATTTGTCTTATGTCTTTCAATTTAATTCTCCTTGTAAAACTTTTTAAACTTCATAGAATAAAACTTACCAACATTATCAATCCTCGACACCTCAATCTTCCTACCCCCATATTTTCTAAGAGAGATTTAAGCTCCTTAAACAGAGTAAAAACCTTAGATTTATTTCTAAGAAATTATACCGGTGTTCTTATAGAATAGTTTCCAATGAATGTCACATAAAACTTAATGTTAGAGTCTTGGGTTTGAGTCAGTCTTGTTTTCCAAAGTCTAAGAAGACCAGCAGGCCAGAGGGATGTCCTCGATAGGTGGTTACTTCAATAATTTTTATCATTATACAGATAAATTAGGACTTTTCTTCAAAAATCTGTTTTGAAGATAAGTCGTCATCTCATTTTTGTAAAAATCTTCAAAAATTTCAGTTCTTGAAATGTCCAAGCGCAGCCTTGGTCTCCTTTGCCAAAGCATATCACAGTTATCCCTGCAAAAAATTGCAAAGAAAATCATCATTTCAATCAAATTTAAGGAGGAAACCAAAAAGGTCAGAAGTCTATTAATCCTGAAAAAGTGTCAACGACAAAACATTACAAAATGGGTCATGGACCAAGAAAAAATCAAAAGGGAGTCTTTATAAAGATATTTCATGACATTTTCAACTCATTTTGCATGCCAAGAGTGAAGAGCATCGTTCCAAAGCGAAGTTGTGAATTTGTAAGGAAGTTGGAGCAGTTTCAGGGGCGCGCGACGCATCAGGAGCGCGCGGCGCATCAGGCAAGAAATTGCAGTGCAAAAATACAAGCGCGCGACGCATCAGAGGCGAGCGACGCGTTGGGTAAGGCACGTGGCGCACTGGGGTTTTAAGCCCAAAATTTGGTTAGAAGTGCATGAACTCGCCTCCTCTCTGCACAAAATTGCAGGTAGGCTCACATCTATCACTTGTGCTTGGTTTTTGAAAGATAAATGTAATGTTTCATGATATGTTTGCCTTTGAAATCCAAGTGGAGAGCCCTCCTTGTCAATGAAATTGCTGTAGGGTTTTAGTGTAAAAATTGCTGTAAGGGTTTCAAAAACAGAGTGTAACCAAGGTTGTCATTATTTCTCCCTTTCCCTTTATTTCCCATTCCCAAATTCACCCTTATTCTCCCCATTAATTCCCTCCTTCATCCTACACTATAATCCCTCAAAATCCTAGTCCCTCACCTCTATTACAAAACACATTATCCTTATCATTTCCCTTCCCTTTTCTAAGTCCCTTGTTTTTATTTCCAAATTCCTAATTCCCTAATGCTTCCCCTGTCCTAATATTCCCTTGTGCATTTGTGTCCCCTTGGTCACAGCATTCTTAGAGCAAAAGAACAGTTTACAAGCAATTGTACACACAGTTTATACATCAGCATATATATTCCAGCTATCTTGTTTTTAAAGACATGTCAGAGACTGAGTCAGTTTATGAGCAGGATTATGATAGTGATTCTACACCGGAGGTAAATGTGCCAAGGAGGTATCACAAAGGTGGCAAAAGTGGTCAGCATGTCAGGGAGGAGCCTACTTCTTTGGCTCAATTGCAAGCTTGTCCACTTGCAATGGATTGTTTTCGGTATCAATCATGCTTTGAATACTGTGAGCTGATCTCACAAATCCAGCATCATCGGGAACTAGTCCGTTTATTTTTTTTGCATTTATAGGATGGTCATGTAAACCTTGCCGGAGTGAATTTCACCTTGTCACCCGAAACTATTGCTCGGGCCACTGGGATACCAAATGTAGGGGAGGAATGGAGTAAACGCTAGCAGTTAGACAGATTCTACTATGAGCCATATATCAAGCCTGGGTATATAAGACACTTGAGTGCAGTTTTTCCTTTCAGATTCCTAAGGGATGAGTATGCACCATTGATGAAACTCATCATTCGATATTTCAGTTGTGAGGGCAGATTCTCACATCTCTATGCGTACCATGTATGTTTGTTGATGCATTTCATAAGGGTACGTATGATGAACATTCCGTTTTTCATGTGTCGCAACATAGAAATGATGGTGCCTTTAGTACAAAGGAAGAGCCCAATACATCAGCATAAGAGCATCTATCATTATGCGTTGATCAAAATCATAGTGATGCATCAGTTGGCACAGCAGGGCATTACTTGGGAAGATTTCATCTCCCGTGATTACTTTACAGCATTACAGCCACCTCCCGAGATAGCTCATGATGAGGGAGCACCTTCACACCAGCCAGTCATTCCCGAGACTGAGCATACAAGTGCTCCTCCATATGTGACATACCAGCGAGGCCACAGGGCCTTATTTGCATCTACACGACGAGCACTATCTCCACCTGGGGTGGAAGGGGTCTCGTTGACTTCATCAGCACAGCGAGTGTTATCTCCACCTCGTGTGGAAGGGGCCTCGCTTTCGACAGCAGCACCATAGGTACAGGATAAGGGCAAGAAGCCCAAGCATGAGGAGAGGCCTTCAGGTGAGCCATCAGGTTTTGTTACTATTCATGATGATGAGATAGCTTCAGAATCAGAGAAGACCCAATATATCAGGTATCTAGAGGAGCGTAATGAACAGCTTGAGGACCAGCACATGATCATAGAGCTACAGAACATCTGTGAGAATCGCCAAGCTGCCCAACATAGAGAAATTGAGTTCACCTCTCTAGAGCAACAGGTAAATGAGGATCGAGAGGCTAATCTCGAGAGGGTCAACATCTACTTGGAGGAGCGGCTGAAAAAGGCCAATAGAGACAATGCATTATTAAAACACATGGCTATGCATTACAAGGCCCAGAACCTAGTTTGCAAGGCGCGAATTAGGAGTCTTAAGGCAAAATTGAAGAAAGCGGTCAAGAAGCAAAAAAGACAAAAGGAGCTTGATCGTCTTCGGATTTTGGCCGAAGCCTCTTTGGCTGAGCATGGTACTTGATTGGGGACCCCCAACCCAAATTTCAACAAGTTTGGGAAAAATTTTGTCAATTTTGAAATTTTTGGTTAAAAAAACAGGTTTTTTAGCTCAACGCGTAGCGCGCAGCGCGCGACCCATAAGATTGGGAGGTCCAAATCACAAATGGTTTGCATTTTTGGATTTTTCATGATGAAATATACATGCTCAGCTATTTCCAAGGCATTTCATCAAGGTTTGGGTCCCCAAAAGGTCAAAAAACATGCAAAAAATGACCTCACTGCCCCTTTTTGGACACACAGGAAGCAGTCTTGGGAGAATGCACGTTTGGAGGGGCAAATGGACATCAAATTGGAAAATTCCACTTGGTTTGGAAAGTAGACATCCAGGGCTTTCCAACAAGCCAACCTGAGCTCAATTTGGATGCCGGGAAGTGCCACAAAAGTAGGTGGAAAGTAGCGCGGCGCATAGGGCTCAGGCGCGCGGCGCATCAGGGTTTTTTTTGGCACAATTTTCATCTTAAGCTTAGGAAACGAAGCCAATTTGACCAGTTTTGACTTGTGATGGATTTTTTCACTCTTCTTGATGTAATTAATGAAACATGATGTAATTTTGGCACTTTATTACTTGTTCTAGAAAATTCATTCACTAAAAAGTGAAAATTAAATGAATGAATCAGTTTCCTACCTTATAGAGGCAAGTTGTTTTGACTGCCTAGATTGTAGTGGTTTGTTTAGAATTGGTTGAAATAGCTCCTAGGATGATGAGCTAGACCCCTAGAGGCAAGGGAATGAGTTAGCTTGCCTATATTATGTATTTTCTTAGTCATTTTCAAGGTTGGACTCTTGGGGAAGAGGCTTTGAGACTTTATTGTACATTTTACTTCAGCATTTTGGCAAAGGAAAGACCAAGGTTTTGCAGCACTGTTTGGAATTTTTGTGGCTTTATGTCTTGATGGTGTGCTTCTTTCAGTACTTGTAAGTTTGTTATGTGTATCATTTTCCTTCTCTCATCTTTTGCAATTGAACAAATGAAGTGTTAAGGTAGAATTCATAATCTGTAATGCTCTACCTTTAAGTTTGTTTGATCTCCTATGTTTTCATCTGTTTAAGGAGAACTCTTGAGGTTTTCTTGCTCTCCTTATCTCCTCACCTGTCTGATCTATTCACCTCATTGCTTTTAAGGCATCAAAACAATTTCCTACCTTGCTCCAATCAGACCTCTGCAGAAACTGTGTCTCATCCCCGCACCCAAAATTGCTTTTCCCTTTGATTCAACAAAAACCCCAAAAACTCACCTTTAAACTTCTGCACTTAATACCTAGCCTAAAATTAGTTACCGTTTTAAATTCATCTCGCACCCTATTGCTCATTTTCTCGAGATTGACTAGAGAGAGCCCTCTCTTGTCCTCGTAGGGCTAGCTACGAGGCTGAGCGTGGTTTGATGTTGCCTTGAGTTTTGCCTTCCTCAGCCTGGGGAAAATTCGAGCGTTAACATAGTGGCGACCATACTGGGGAACGATTAGAATGGTTTGCCCGTTGATGTCATTTCTCTCATAAGCTACAGACGGAGCCTGAAGATTAGCCAGGTAGCCTTCGAAACGCTTTTGCTTTGCATTAGCGCAAGTAGATCAAAGCTACTTCAGTCAATCTCCGGTTTAGCTTTTGACCGTGACATTTGAAGCACCCCAGTACATTTGCAAACTCTGAGCTTTTGGATGATAAGTTGAGAGTTTTCACAGGCTGACTAGTTGTTTTGTTCCTTGATATTTTGAAAATAACAAGCTGGCTTCAGATCCTAGTCTCATATTTAAATCTCATTCATGTCCGGCTATCTTTAAGTATTTTGAAGAAATTGATTTTGACGAGAGGTTTGAACTATCGCTGTTTAAAACTAAATCTGAAAGTGCACTTGATTCTCTAGTTCTCAATCCTGATTTTGCTGCTGCCCTTGAAATCGAGAGAAACAATAAAGTGATTGAAAATTTTATCCTACGACAACTTCAGACAGATATTCAAGCTGCAAATCTGGTTGATTTTCTAGAAGCTGCATCTGCCAACATTGGATCTACTATCACGGCTTCTGCCTCGCACGAGCAGACCGAACCCCCTTTCATCTCCATTTCTCCCATAATTACATATCCAGAATCTACAGTCAATTCCCCTTCTTCATCCCACGTGGTTTCTCCTCCACATACACCCCTACATACCTCACATACTTCAGCTACACCCACTCCTCCAACTACCCCTAGACCAAATCCTCCAAAAGCAATGGCAGCTCGGTTTGCACCCCTCGCTTTGCCTCAAGTTTTGAATGACATGCCTGCAGATTATCAAAGTAAAATTCCTTTGTTTGATGGCACACCTCAGAATATCACAGCTCAACAGCATGTGGATAAGATGGCGGATTTCTTTGATCTTCATGAAATCGATGAAGAAAATGTGACTATGAGGTTATTCGTGCAGACTTTTGGTGGAGAGGTAAGGAAATGGTTTAGAAATCTGCCAGCCAGAAGTATTCCTACATTAGATGATCTCAAAAGACAATTTCTAGAACGCTGGGAAGTGAAGAAAGATCCGCTGCAAATCAATGCCGAATATACTAAGCTTAAAAGGAATGCTGGAGAGTCCGTTCAAGACTATTGTATCAGATTTAATGCAGTATACAATGCAATTCCGGATGATTTAAAACCAACCAGAAAATCAGCGCTGCTCAAGTTCCCCGATGGTTTTGATCCAGACATGGCATACCAACTAAGGGAGAGAGATCCGGCCACCTTAGAAGAGATGCAGAAAATTGCAGTCAGTGTCGAAGCAAATTTGAATGATAAGAGAGCTAGAATGAAAGCTGAAAGGAAGGTTACTATAAAGGAAGAAGCTTCTACATCAGACCAAGTTCTTCGCAAGGTAGAAAAAATGATTGAAAGGTTAGCTATCGACAAGCCCGAAATGCAGATTCGGAATCCTAATTTTCGTGGTCAGCAACAGCCACAATTTAGGATCAAACAGCGTGAGCAGCGAACACAAGACACATCATCACAACAGCAGCAAGTGAAGACACCTCTCCAGCAGAATTTTGTTGGTCCTGAGTCAGATGATGATGATCAGGTAGTTGGAGAAGAAAATCATTTTTTTACTCCTGACGATATGCCCACATTTATCACTGAAGATGATGAAAAGACAGCAAGATCAGCAGTTCAAAATGATGCAGATTTTATCTTAGCAAACGAGATCGCTTTGGAGGAAGAGTCAGATGAGTATCAGAGAGGTTATATGCATGCATTGTCCGCTCAGCAGCGCCAATTATCACTAAGAGGCAGAAATGTTCCCATAAATCCCATCCAAAAGAGAAAAGAAGTTCCAGCATCTAAAGAGGAAACATCAGCTGCATCAAAGAAAGGTAAAGAGAGTGCTGACCCTATGACCAGCAAGCCTATTCCAGCAAATGAGATCCCAGCAGATGAAAAGGTAAATCAGATCAGCATACCAAAGGATAAACCTGAAAAGAAAGATGTTCCAGCCAAAGAAGTGGACAAGACTTCTTCGTTTAATTTGGAGAATGAAATTTCTAAATTGAAGGTGTCTATTCCATTAACTGAGCTCATGAAGAACAACAACTATAGAGGACAAGTCTCCAGAATTCTGAATTTTGATCCAATGTCTGATATGGTCAGTGTTGAGGATGATCAGCCGGAATTGATATTTGGACCAGCATTAAGTGGTGAGTCGGAAGTACCTCCTTTTTATATAAGTTTAAGGCTGCATGAGTTTGTATTGCATAATGCTATGTTTGACACTGGCGCTTCCCACAATCTTATGCCAAAGGCCATCATGGAAAAGTTGGGTTTGGATATCACCAGGAAATATCATGATCTCTACTCCTTTGATTCCAGCAGGGTGAGATGTATTGGGTTAATTAAAGATTTGGTTGTAAGTTTGGATCAGATCCCTGCAAAGAATGTCTTGATGGACGTTGTTGTGGCCGACATTCCTCCTCGCTTTGGTATGCTCCTTTCTCGATCTTGGGGGGCAAAATTGCAAGGAACAATTCAGCTTGATTTCTCTTATGCAACGATTCCCGTGTTTGGCCAAATGAGAAAGTTGTACCGGGAACAGAAAATGAAATATATGATTACCAGCAAGGAGAAACCAATCAATCATCCTATCAGTTATGTACATACAGATCTTGAATCTTTCGTTTTGTATTCAGATAGTTTAAATGATATTGATAGTCAGTTAGTTGTAATAAATGATATCCCAGAAATAGCAGAGAATTTCAGAGAAGTCCTAAGGAAAGAACGTCAGGTACAGCAGAGCATCACTGAGATATCAGCTGAAAGTAATGGACAACAAATAGAAAAATCACAGCAGACAACCTTTCAGCACTTGGCAGAAGAGGAAGATGGTTTATGGACCATGGATTTTGATGGAGCAGTAGGTAATGATGGTGCTGGGATTGGTATTTGGGTACGTAGTCCTTTTTCTGTCTCAGACAAAGTACCAAGTAATGTCCGGGTATGTTCTTATAAACTTGCTTTTGATTGTTCAAATAATGAAGCCGAATATGAAGCTTTGATTGCTGGCCTGAAAATTTTAAGAAAGCTAAATGCTAAGAGGATTGCCGTGTACGGAGACTCTGAATTAGTGATCAAGCAAGTTAAAGGCGAATATCAAACAAAACACCCTCGGATGCGGGCATACCGGAATGCTGTTTTAGATATATTGAAAGTATTTTCAGATTATACATTGACGTGTGTGCCTCGTGTTCAAAATAGCATTGCAGATGCACTTGCTAAGGCGGCCAGCAATCTGAAAATTCCTATGAACTCAAGTAATAAATTTGAAATCCATGTGAAGCACCGTCCCGCTGTCCCGGATAATCAAAGACATTGGCAAGTTTTCCAAAATGATGAGGAGATCAATGATTTTCTGCAAAATAAAGGTGAGTTCGAAAATGTTTTAATGGATGCAGAAAATGATGATGGTAGCAATGAGTTGCAAATAAATCAGATGGAAGTATTACAGCTCAAAGATAATGTGATTCCTAAAGGTTTGATACCTTTAGAGGAGCTTTTTGATCAGGACGATGTAGCCCGCAAACCAACATTGCAGCCAACAGAAAAAGGAGTTGAAGAGGTAAATATTGGAACGGCTCAGGATCCTAAGACGGTAAAGTTATCCAAATCATTGACACCAAAGGTAAAGGAAGAGTATATCAGATTGTTGTCTTCATTTGCAAATGTTTTTGCATGGGATTATTCCGATCTGAAAACATATGATACTAATATCATTCAGCATACTATTCCAATCAAACCAAATCAGAAGCCATTCCGACAAAAGTTGAGGAGGATCAATCCTAAGCTGCTACCATCGATTGAAAAAGAGGTGAACAGGTTATATAAGTCAGGAATCATTGTGCCTATCAGATTTTCTGATTGGATATCAAATTTGGTGCCTGTAAGAAAGAAAACAGGTGAGATCCGTTTATGTATTGACTTCAGAAATTTGAATAAGGTGTCCTTAAAAGATAACTATCCATTGCCAAAGATGGATCATATATTGCAACGAGTAGTTGGAGCATCAAGGATGTCATTACTCGACGGGTATTCCGGATATAATCAAATTTTGGTCCATGAAGATGATCGAGACAAAACAGCCTTCACCACTCCGTGGGGAACCTTCCATTATGCCAAAATGCCTTTTGGTTTAAAGAATGCAGGTGCTACGTTTCAGCGCGCAATGGACATGGCCTTCGCTAACGAAAAAGATGTATTTTTGGTTGTTTACCTTGATGATTTAACTGTATTTTCAAAGACTGATGAGGAACATTTATATCATCTGAAAGTTGTTTTTCAAAAGTGCAGAAAATATGGCATTTCGCTGAATCCAAAAAAGAGCCTTTTCGCCATGAGTGAAGGCAAGCTCTTGGGCCACATCATATCAAAAGACGGCATCCGTGTGGACCCCGCACGTGTTGAAGCCATTCAGCAGCTTGAAAAGCCCCGGAACAAGAAAGAAATACAATCATTCAATGGTAAACTTAATTTTCTGCGTCGCTTCATTCCAAATCTAGTTGAGCATCTTAGAGAAATCACGAATATGCTGAAAAAGGACAGTCAGATAAAGTGGACCGAGGAGGCGGTAAAATCATTCAATTTGGTAAAATTAGCTCTTTCTTCAGCCCCTACTTTGATTAGCCCAGACTACACACAAGACTTCATTTTGTTTTCATTTGCCTCTGAGCACACTTTGGCAGCCGTATTAATGCAGAAGAGAGAAGGAGTTGAAAGACCAATTGCCTTTTTCAGTCGGATTATAAGAGACGGAGCATTGAAATACAATATCATTGAGAAACAAGCACTTGCGCTTGTAAAAGCTTTGAAAGACTTCCGTGTATATATACTGCATTCCCACATAATAGCATATGTTCCTAGTGCAGCAATTAAAGACGTTTTGGTACAGACAGACCCAGAGGGAAGACGAGGTAAGTGGATTGCTGCATTGTTAGAATATGATGTGGAGATTAAACCAACCAAGTTGATCAAAGGACAAGGACTTGCAAAACTAATGGCTGAAACAAATCTGCAAGTTCTAGACATAAATTTGATTGCTGCCATGACCGATGAAGATGAAGAGAGTATGCCAGTTCAGGTATCTAATATGTTTCTTTCTTCTCCTTGGTATGCTGATATTTTATATGTACTTCAGAATTTGTCTTCACCTCCCGGAATGCCTAGAAATAAGAGTAGAACGTTGAAATTGAAAGCTGCCAAATTCTGCATAATAAATTCTGCATTATATTGGAAAGACCCTGGTGGAATATTGCTGAATTGTTTGGTAGAGGAGGAAGCCAAACGAGTTGTGGAGGATTTTCATAGAGGTGACTGCGGGGGCCATCTATTTTGGAAAACTACAGCGAATAAGATTCTAAGAGCAGGTTTTTATTGGCCTTCGTTATTTTCAGATGTGTTTAAGGCTGTTAAGAATTGTCATGAATGCCAAATTTTTGAAGGAAAGCGGAAACTACAGCCCTTGCCTCTCAAACCTGTTGAAGTTAGTGCGCCTTTTCAGCAGTGGGGATTGGATTTCATCGGGGAAATTCATCCGGCCTCATCAGGACAGCATAGATGGATATTGACTGCCACAGACTATTTTACAAAATGGATTGAAGCTATTGCTACTCGACAGGCCACGGATGCGGTAATCATTTCTTTTCTTGAAACCAATATTTTGTCACGTTTTGGATGTCCTAGTAAGCTAATCACAGATAATGCAGCAGCATTCAAATCAAAGAGAATGGTGGAATTTTGCTATAAATACAATATCAGCCTAGGACACTCAACTGCATATCATCCTCAAGGCAATGGATTGGCCGAATCATCTAATAAATCTTTGGTTAATATCATAAAGAAATTGCTGGAAATTAATAAAAAGAACTGGCACAAGAAATTGGTGAATGCTTTGTGGGCTGATAGGGTGAGTCAGAAAAAGTCTATTGGCATGTCTCCTTTCGAGTTGGTATACGGCACAGACACGGTTTTTCCTACATCGCTTGCTGTCCCAGTAGTCAAATTGCTTCAGGAAGCTGGTAGTGACGAAGATCCCATGCAAAGGAGGATTAATCAGATGATTCATTTGCAGCAGACACGGGAGGAGGTATTGCAAAATACTTTCAAATTGCAGGAGCGCATCAAAAAGATTTATGATAGGAAGGCAAAAACAGACACTTTTCAGCTAGATGAGGTAGTCCTGAGATGGGATGCCCGGAATGAAGATAAAGGAAAACACGGCAAGTTTGAAAACTTATGGAAGGGTCCTTATAAGATTGCAGCATATCGTGGCCAAAACGCTTTCCTTCTCAAAGAAATGAATGGAGATGAATGTCCTGGAGGGCCGATTAATGGTCGGCTGTTAAAGAGATACTACTTCTGAGTATTTTCTGCTCATTTCATCATCATTGTACATATCGTTTTACTTCTGTTTTATTGCACATGTATACTAACTTCTCATCTTCAGTCTGGGGCCCGCAGTGAAGGCTATAATTCTGAAAATAGAGGTTAGTTGGTTTAAGTTTGTCAAGTCAGTTGTATCAGTCTTTTTAGTTTTGAGTCTGTTTTGGTCAAACTGGTTTTTGATTTTCCGTTCAATTCTCAAAATTTTGTGTTGGAATAATGACTCCATCGCCCAATGGATGAAGGCACTGTCTAGCTCTTGCAGAGATCTGTGGTTCTTGGCATCTCCAAGGAGCTACCATCCCCATTGGAGCCAATGTTAGAGTCGGTCTAGTTATCCCTCCGTCAGAGATCAAAGCTCTTTTTTGCATTTCATGTTTAGGTGTCCCATCGGTTTCGATTGGTTGCATTTCGTTAGGCATGCCATAACTCTGACGGAATGGTTTGTGTTACTTATTCCCCTCATGCTTGGCACTGTTGGTTCAGGTCTATTCATAAAAACAAGTCTTTAAAGGTCATGTACAGTCCTGTTTCAAATTTTTGGGTCATAACAATGGTTCTTGGTCATTAGGTCTTGGGTTTGAGTCAGTCTTGTTTTGCAAAGTCTAAGAAGACCAGCAGGCCAGAGGGATGTCCTCGATAGGTGGTTACTTCAATAATTTTTATGATTATACAAATAAATTAGGACTTTTCTTCAAAACTCTGTTTTGAATCATCTCATTTTTGTAAAAATCTTCAAAAATTTCAATTCTTGAAATGTCCAAGCGCAGCCTTGGTCTCCTTTGCCAAAGCATATCATAGCTATCGCTGCAAAAAATTGCAAAGAAAATCATCATTTCAATCAAATTCAAGGAGGAAACCAAAAAGGTCAGAAGTCTATTAATCCTGAAAAAGTGTCAACGACAAAACATTACAAAATGGGTCATGGACCAAGAAAAAATCAAAAGGGAGTCTTTATAAAGATATTTCATGATATTTTCAACTCATTTTGTATGCCATGAGTGAAGAGCATCGTTCCAAAGCGAAATTGTGAATTTGTAAGGAAGTTGGAGCAGTTTCAGGGGCGCGCGACGCGTTGGACTTGGCGCGCGACGCATCAGGAGCACGTGGCGCATCAGGCAAGAAATTGCAGTGCAAAAATACAAGCGCACGACACATCAGAGGCACGCGACGCGTTGGGTAAGGCGCACGACGCACTGGGGTTTTAAGCCTGAAATTTGGTTAGAAGTGCATGAACTCGCCTCATCTCCGCACAAAATTGCAGGTAGGCTCACATCTATCACTTGTGCTTGGTTTTTGAAAGATAAATGTAATGTTTCATGATATGTTTGCCTTTGAAATCCAAGTGGAGAGCCCTCCTTGTCAATGAAATTGCTGTAGGGTTTTAGTGTAAAAATTGCTGTAAGGGTTTCAAAAACAGAGTGTAACCAAGGTTGTCATTATTTCTCCCTTTCCCTTTATTTCTCATTCCCAAATTCACCCTTATTCTCCCCATTAATTCCATCCTTCATCCTACACTATAATCCCTCAAAATCCTAGTCCCTCACCTCTATTACAAAACACATTATCCTTATCATTTCCCTTCCCTTTTCTAAGTCCCTTGTTTTTATTTCCAAATTCCTAATTCCCTAATGCTTCCCCTGTCCTAATATTCCCTTGTGCATTTGTGTCCCCTTGGTCACAACATTCTTAGAGCAAAAGAACAGTTTACAAGTAATTGTACACACAGTTTATACATCAACATATATATTCCAGCTATCTTGTTTTTAAAGACATGTCAGAGACCGAGTCAATTTATGAGCAGGATTATGATAGTGATTCTACACCGGAGTTAAATGTGCCAAGGAGGTATCACAAAGGTGGAAAAAGTGGTCAGCATGTCAGGGAGGAGCCTACTTCTTTGGCTCAATTGCAAGCTTGTCCACTTGCAATGGATTGTTTTCGGTATCAATCATGCTTTGAATACTGTGAGTTGATCTCACAAATCCAGCATCATCGGGAACTAGTCCGTTTATTTGTTCTGCATTTACAGGATGGTCATGTAAACCTTGCCGGAGTGAATTTCACCTTGTCACCCGAAACTATTGCTCGGGCCACTGGGATACCAAATGTAGGGGAGGAATGGAGTAAACGCCAGCAGTTAGACAGATTCTACTATGAGCCATATATCAAGCCCGGGTATATAAGACACTTGAGTGCAGTTTTTCCTTTCAGATTCCTAAGGGATGAGTATGCACCATTGATGAAACTCATCATTCGATATTTCAGTTGCGAGGGCAGATTCTCACGTCTCTATGCGTACCATGTACGTTTGTTGATGCATTTCATAAGGGTACGTATGATGAATATTCCGTTTTTCATGTGTCGCAACATAGAAAGGATGGTGCCTTTAGTACAAAGGAAGAGCCCAGTGCATCAACATAAGATCATCTATCATTATGCGTTGATCAAAATCATAGTGATGCATCAGTTGGCACAGTAGGGCATTACTTGGGAAGATTTCATCTCCCGTGATTACTTTGCAGCATTACAGCCACCTCCCGAGATAGTTCATGATGAGGGAGCACCTTCACACCAGCCAGGCATTCCCGAGACTGAGCATACAAGTGCTCCTCCATATGTGACATACCAGCGAGGCCACAAGGCATTATTTGCATCTACACGACGAGTACTATCTCCACCTGGGGTGGAAGGGGTCTTGTTGACTTCATCAGCACATCGAGTGTTATCTCCACCTCGTGTGGAAGGGGCCTCGCTTTCGACAGTAGCACCGCAGGTACAGGATAAGGGCAAGATGCCCAAGCATGAGGAGAGGCCTTCAGGTGAGCCATCAGGTTTTGTTACTATTCATGATGATGAGACAGCTTCAGAATCAGAGAAGACCCAATATATCAGGTATCTAGAGTAGCGGAATAAACAGCTTGAGGACCAGCACATGATCATAGAGCTACAGAACATCCGTGAGAATCGCCAAGCTGCCCAACATAGAGAAATTGAGTTCACCTCTCTAGAGCAACAGGTAAATGAGGATTGAGAGGCTAATCTCGAGAGGGTCAACATCTACTTGGAGGAGCGGCTGAAAAAGGCCAATAGAGACAATGCATTATTAAAACACATGGCTATGCATTACAAGGCCCGGAACCTAGTTTGCAAGGCGCGAATTAGGAGTCTTAAGGCAAAATTGAAGAAAGTGGTCAAGAAGCAAAAAAGACAAAAGGAGCTTGATCGTCTTCGGATTTTGGCTGAAGCCTCTTTGGCTGAGCATGGTACTTGATTGGGGACCCCCAGCCCAAATTTCAACAAGTTTGGGAAATTTTTTTTCAATTTTTCAATTTTTGGTTAAAAAAACAGGTTTCTTAGCTCAACGCGTAGCGCGCAGCGCGCGACCCAGAAGATTGGGAGGTCCAAATCACAAATGGTTTGCATTTTTGGATTTGTCATGATGAAATATACATGCTCAGCTATTGCCAAGGCATTTCATCAAGGTTTGGGTCCCCAAAAGGTCAAAAAACATGCAAAAAATGACCTCACTGCCCCTTTTTGGACACACAGGAAGTAGTCTTGGGAGAATGCACTTTTGGAGGGGCAAATGGACACCAAATTGGAAAATTCCACTTGGGTTGGAAAGTAGACATCCAGGGCTTTCCAAAAAGCCAACCTGAGCTCAATTTGGATGCCGGGAAGTGCCCCAAAAGCAGGTGGAAAGGCGCGCGGCGCATAGGGCTCAAGCGCGCGGCGCATCAGGGTTTTTTTTGGCACAATTTTCATCTTCAGCTCAGGAAACGAAGCCAATTTGACCAGTTTTGACTTGTGATGGATTTTTTCACTCTTCTTGATGTAATTAATGAAACATGATGTAATTTTGGCACTTTATTACTTGTTCTAGAAGATTCATTCACTAAAAAGTGAAAATTAAATGAATGAATCAGTTTCCTACCTTATAGAGGCAAGTTGTTTTGACTGCCTAGATTGTAGTGCTTTGTTTAGAATTGGTTGAAACAGCTCCTAGGATGATGAGCTCGACCCCTAGAGGCAAGGGAATGAGTTAGCTTGCCTATATTATGTATTTTCTTAGTCATTTTCAGGGTTGGACTCTTGGGGAAGAGGCTTTGAGACTTTATTGTACATTTTACTTCAGCATTTTGGCAAAGGAAAGACCAGGGTTTTGCAGCACTGTTTGGAATTCTTGTGGCTTTATGTCTTGATGGTGTGCTTCTTTCAGTACTTGTAAGTTTGTTATGTGTATCATTTTCCTTCTCTCATCTTCTGCAATTGAACAAATGAAGTGTTAAGGTAGAATTCATAATCTGTAATGCTCTGCCTTTAAGTTTGTTTGATCTCCTATGTTTTCATCTGTTTAAGGAGAACTCTTGAGGTTTTCTTGCTCTCCTTAGCTCCTCACCTGTCTGATCTATTCACCTCATTGCTTTTAAGGCATCAAAACAATTGCCTACCTTGCTCCAATCAGACCTCTGCAGAAACTGTGTCTCATCCCCACACCCAAAATTGCTTTTCCCTTTGATTCAACAAAAACCCCAAAAGCTCACCTTTAAACTTCTGCACTTAATACCTAGCCTAAAATTAGTTACCGTTTTAAAGTCATCTCGCACCCTATTTCTCATTTTCTCGAGATTGACTGGAGAGAGCCCTCTCCTGTCCTCGTAGGGCTAGCTACGAGGCTGAGCGTGGTTTGATGTTGCCTTGAGTTTTGCCTTCCTCAGCTTGGGGCAAATTCGAGCGTTAACACAATGGTCACAAAAATCAAATTCAAAAGTAAAATCATTTAGTCTATTGATTTTTTTTTAAGTTCCCATAGGCCCTTTTTGCCTATATGGACCAATATTTGGTGTTGTAGCATTGTCTTCTTTGTAGGTAACATGAAGTAAGAGATTTCTTAGGAGGTTTTGATTATGAATTTGTAGATTATATATATCTCTTTGCTATATAAATTAAAGAATATTACACTCAATAATGAACTCATCAAGTTAGAACAAAGTGCTCACACAAACACCTTACAACCTTTGTTAGAGAAATACCATACACACTTGCATGATTACTAATGGTAGGTTTCATGCAAAACATAAAATGTTCAAAACTCCATTGATCCCCTTTACCAGTACGGAATTTGATTAGAGCTATACTATGACCAACTATCCTAGGAGGAGAATAATCACCATCGTATACCATCCCACTTTCATATTTCTCATACAATAACAACTAGCATTGATGGGAAGTCACATGAAAGGAATATCTAGATTCTATCAGCCATGTACTTTGGCTTGCATAGGTTTCCAAATCTACAACAAAAGAGAATATTTTTAGATTCACCATCATAATCATTCCTTTCGTCGTCGTCGTCGTCGTCCTCCTCCTTCTCTTCCTTGAAATCTATTTTGAAATGCTTGACCTTCCTATAGTTCCAACATTTTTCCTTTGACTTTCCAAGAGACTTATGACTCTCATGGGATTTGTATTTTCCCTTTTCTTTCTCCTTCAACATTCCACAAACAACCATGACCTCATTAGTGGATTTAATTTTTTTTCTCCTCGTCCCATTTGAGATTAAAGCAAACATGACCTCATCAAGCAATGATGAATCTAATAAAGAACACAAAACGGTCATAAAATAATCCTCCTCATCCATCTTCACTCCAACTGAGATCAACTAGGTCACAATAATATTAAATGTATTCAAGTGCTCAAAGAATAATAGTCATTTCCCATTCTCAAGGAGAAAAAAATTCATAGAAAATTTTTATTAACCAAGAATTTAGCTTGATATAATTCCTCTAGCTTCTGCAAGAGAGTTGCATAATTTTTTCCTTAGAAATGTTTAATAATATCGAATCAACCAAACTAAACCTTATGTAATTTATTTCCCTTCTCTCCAACGTCACCCATTATTTATATTTCATACGAGTTGGATTGATTCCAAATATTGCAACCCATAGATCTTAATTTGCAAAAAATATCCTCCATCTTGAGCTTCTATACTCTAGTGCCATTAAAATTATTCATTTTTATTCTAGTTGTGCTTTCCATTTTCTTGCAACAAGATTTCCTTATGTGTAAATATCCCAGTCAAACATATATTATATTACAGAGCCTTCTTCCTAATAACTTTGATTGAAGGTGATTATGCTTTGATACCAAATGAAAAGTGGCAAAGGTACAAATTGCTTCCACATTAATCGACGAGAGAAGAACATGCATACACTAAAAACATAATAATTGCAAACACATGAAATAAACAAAAAACCATTAACAACATGATATCCTTAGGAAAACTCTTTTGAGAGAAAAATCCCACACTTTAAAGAACAATAAATTATTGTTGTGCTGAGAGGTGCTCTACAACCCAATATATGGGAGATGTGTAGATGTAATGTAAGTATGTCAACATTTTTTAAATGTCAGCTCTATAGGAGAGATGTGTAGGCTTAATGTAATGTAAGTATGTAAACATATAATAAATGTTGGATATATTACAGATTACAGATGGTGGAGATACATATACAAATCATTATATGTAGAGAAAGAAAACTAAACACAATAAAAATGTATCACTGTGTAAATCAACTCCTAATAAACTCTTTATTATTATTTTTATTTATCAAAAAATCACAAAAATATTTCATGAAACGTTGAAACACCATTCACCAGATGATCTATGTTGGAGTTGAGGAGTAGAAGAGGCACACCACCATTGACCCTTTCTTCAGTATTGTTATGTTCTGCAAGACGTCTTTAATTACAACCTCTAAAATCCCTATTGGAACTGGTGGGTATCACTTTCCTCTTCACAACACACATGTAATTTGACATCATAATAAATGACTCTTTGATCCTTTATCTACCACTATGTCCCCAAATTTAGGAAATTCAACACCCTCCAAGAAACAAATGCACAAAATCTTGGATGCATTGATCAATCACCTCTGTGAAAAGAATAGACAAGATGTTAAGGTCATTGAGCCAGGTTCAAGAGATGTTATTGAAGGTGTAGCGATGGAAAATGTCCTCACGTTAATGGCAATGCCATATCTTGCCTTGTGTTAGAATAGTTGAAGAACTCTTTGATGCACCAACATGAATGTTTTCTCAATAATTTCATTACTAAAATATAATGGATGCATATGAGGTCAACTTGGTTGCTATTGCTTTCAGTCCTTGGTGTTGTCTCACTGAAAACATCTCAAAATACCTTCCTGTAGACTATAGAAATATAAGAGACCTTCCTCTAAGCTATAGAAACATAATATTACTCAATTGTCTTGGACATTACTCCATAATACATCAAATGAAATTAAATCACAATTGCATCTGAGGCATTTGGCATGCCATTTTTACCTCTACACGTATTTTTATTTTGGAATAGGTTTTGAACAAAAACCTAATTTTTTACGGAATATTCACAAAATATTTTTAGTAATAAAAGGTTAATATTTATTTCTAATTGTGTCTTTTTAATTTTTAATTCACTTAAAATAAAATAAAATAAGATATATACAAAATATTTTAAGGGAATTTTCGCACATGTCATATTGATAAACTATGGTATTGGCCCATTTTATTGTAACAAAGTCTATTTAAAAATTAAAAATTCTCCATAGTAAAATGGAGTGAAACTCTATGATTAAGAATATTGTTACATTTTTTTATTATATATTGTATTTATGTATGTATGTATAACTTATATATTGATTCTTCTATACTTAGTAATAATTTAAATAAAAGTTGAGCTTTTTTGCGACTGGCTGAGCGCTGCTGCCCTCGCTGCGACCTGCGTAGCCTGACTGGGCGCTGCCCTCTCGGCCTCTCCGCCCCGATCCGGGTCCTCCTGACTGCGGGGCTGCCTGGATCTGCCAGGCCTTCTCTGCCAAGACCGCACTGTGCGTCTGCACCTGCCAGAACTGCCTGGATCGCCCTCGTTTTGCAGGGTTTGATCGGATCTCTTTTTTCCGAGTTTGAGATGCCTTGCTTCCTGTTCTTGCTTGGAGCAGATCGGGTTTGCTGATCTGTGCTCTGCAATGGAGGCCCAAGGCTCGCCTACCGGTCCCTCGCATGCTCCACCCCCGGAAGCTGAAGCAGCCTTCTCCTCTCTCCTGGCTTCGCTGCCCAAAAAGAAGAAGTCTGAAATCTCTAAATTCGTTAAAAGGCTCGACGATGTTCCGGAGGTAAACCTTCCTCCTGAGGGTCCGATCCAGGTTGCCTTGTCCTTGGCAGATCGAGCCCTGGTGGGTCAATTCACGGGCCTTTGGCCCTCGCCAAAATCAACAGAAAACTGGGTCATCAAGAACTGGGTTCCCCTGATCGAGAACAATGTCACCTCTTATTTTCTGGGTAGAGGCTTCTTCCTGTTTGAGTTCAACACAAAGGAGGACAAAGACCTGATCTTCAGGAATGGGCCATACTTCATGGGACCTCAGGGTCTCTATCTCAATAAATGGACCCCTGACTTCGACCCGACCATGGATGTCCCAACGGCGGTTCCTGTCTGGGTTCGGCTCCCTAATCTCCCGGTGCATTGGAAAATTCATTGATAGAGCAAACAACAATGACCAGTATGATTGCGCCCGAATCTGTGTCGAGGTAGACTTAGAGGTGGGGCTTCCGGAGGCCATCAAATTAAAGGTAGGCAGTTGGATGCACGTTCAAGTGCTGGACTACGAGCAACTTCCTTTCAAATGTCGTAAATGCCATATCTATGGCCACTTTGCAAGAGGGTGCCCGAACAAAGGGGAAGCAGAGAAAGGTAAGGAAGAGGGCTGGAACCAAGTCAAGAGGTCAAAGGCATCCCAAAAGAAGTCTGGGGTTCATGTCCCCCATCCTGCCTCCACTCAGAACGCTCCCCCGTCAAAAAGTCAAGAAAACAGGTATGTGGTCTTAAGCTCCGCTGAAGAGACTCCCCAGGAAGAAGATAAGCAAGATATTCCACCAGAAAAAACGACTTCAACAGATGCAAGACCTGACGAAAGTGCCACGGCAAGAAACAAGGAAAAGCAAACAGAAGCATCCGAGGAGGAACATGACTCGGAGGAGTCTGAGGAGGATGGAGAAATAGGAGACATGCAGACATCGGTCAGAAGATCTGCAAGAGGCCGTAAATCTGCTAGAGAAAAGAGAGATCAGGAAACCTACAAGGACAAGCTTCAGGGTAGCCAGCCCACTCTGGAGAAACTCCTTGGGAAAAATCCGAAGACGAACAAAAATCAAGTGCAGGGTTCTAAGGGAGCCCATCATCATAAAAATAAATGATGAAGATCATCTCCTGGAATTTCAAAGGAATGGGGAGCAAAGTGAAAGAAGAAGCAACAAGAAGTCTTATAAGAAGAGAAGCCCCAGACATTCTTCTGATCCAGGAGACCAAAATGGAGGACAAGGAGTTTCTCCAAATTAGCAAAAAGTTTTGGAAAGGAAGCAGCGGACACGCAGTTTCAGCACGGGGAGCCTCTGGGGGTCTGGGCTCCCTCTGGAACCCTCTCAAGTATAGGCTGGTCACCGAGTGGTTGTTTTTGAAGCTCCAGCCTTTGGACTCAAGGGAGGCAGTCAGCCTTTTCAATGTCTACGTTCCAACAAATATAGGGGAGAAAAGAGAGTGTTGGGACTCCATCAGACAACTGTCGGAGTCAGAAAATTTGGAAAACATCATTGTGGCAGGGGATTTAAACCTTACCATGCGTATGGAGGAAAAGCGAGGAGGAACAATCATAAGGGACCCTGCAAGGGAATGGGTGGAAGACCTCATGCAGGACTGGGATCTGCTAGACATCCCTCCAGAAAATGGTAAGTACACCTGGTCTAATAAAAGAATAGGTCCTGGTCATATTGCTGCTAGACTTGATAGATGCTTGGTGCAGAGTTCCTTCCTTCTGCTGGGCTTAGAATCCAGATTGCATATCCTCCCATGTAGCGCTTCTGATCATAAGCCAATTTTGCTGGAGATGTCGGGCCATAAAGATTTGGGTCCCATCCCCTTCAGATTCAATCCTCTTTGGGTTAAGGAACCAGAGTTCCTGAAGCTGGTTCAAGACTGCTGGATTTTGCCTGTAAAAGGTTCCCCTTTCTTCATATGGGAAGAAAAGCTTAGAAGATTGAAAGCGGCCCTCAAATCTTGGGCCAAATCCCTCCCCTCCCCTGCAAAAGAGAGAAAGCAGGCCCAGGATAACCTCGCCCACCACCATGCTCAAAGTGAGGATGCAGAAATCACTAAAGAAGTTCTAGACAAGGAAGCTGAGCTCCAGCAAATCTTCCATAAAGCCTGCCTTTCGGAGGAAGAGCATTGGAGACAGAAGTCAAGGAGTTTATGGCTTAAAGCAGGAGACAGAAATTCTGCCTTCTTCCACAAACAAGCTCAAGCCAGAAAGAGCTTCAATTCTATTGCAGAAATTAAAGATGGCAGCTCAACTCACAAAGATTTTGATAGCATAAAGAGAGCAGCTTTCAATCATTTTCAAAACCTGTATAGAGAAGAGGGAGTGACGGACCCTAACTCTAAATTCTTGGAGGCGATCCCTCCTAGGATCTCTCCCTCAATGAACCAACAGCTCGAGGCGAAGATCTCTATACAAGAAATAAAAGATGCTCTCTCCGACATGGAGCCGGACAAAGCCCCGGGCCCGGATGGCTTCACTGCAAGATTCCTTCAAACCTGCTGGCAGATTGTGGAGAAAGACCTCTACAAAATGGTTTTGAAATCACAAACTTGCTAGAAAATTGGGGGCAACACTAATTCAGCCTTCCTCGCCCTCATCCCCAAGGAAAAGGGTGCTAAAGAATTCAATCGGTTCCGCCCCATCTCTCTTTGTAATATTGGATACAAACTGATCACAAAGGTCATTGCCAATAGACTAAAAGGCATTCTTCCAGCCATCATCCCGGAGAACCAAGGCGGATTTGTTCAAGGGAGACAACTTGTTGACAATTTCATCTTGGTTCAAGAGGCGATCCACTCGAGCCAGCTATGCAAAGAGAAAGGTATGGTAATTAAATTAGATTTAGCTAATGCTTTTGATCGGGTCAGACTTAGCTTTCTTTGGGAGGTCCTGAAAAAATTCGGCTTCGGAATGGGTTTTTTAAAATGGATTCGTGCTTGTATTGCTGACCCTTGGATCGCCCCTCTTGTGAATGGGAGAGCAGCTAGTTTCTTTAAAGCCTCAAGGGGGTTTAGGCAGGGTTGCCCCCTCTCTCCACTCCTCTTTGTTCTTCATGTTTCTGTCCTGAGTTTCTACCTGGATCAGAAACTGGTTGACCAAGAGATCCTGGGACTCAATATAGCAAGAGGTGTTAAAAATGTCAATCACACCCTATTCGCGGATGATACCCTCTTATTAGGGGCTGCCTCTGCCAGATCTGCTTCAAGTTTCAAGGAGGTCCTGGACGACTACAGTGAAGCTACAGGCAGCAACTTAAACAGGGGTAAGTGTAAAATCTTTTGTTGGAATATTTCGACTTCCACCCTTACAATCATTTCAAGAATTCTGGGCTTCACTGCTTCCCTTAACTGGTCCTCCTTCACATATTTGGGCCTCCCCATTTTTCGTAAATTGGCTTACAGCAAAGATTGGGTCCCTCTGTTGGATAAATTTAAGGCCAAAATCCAAGCTTGGGGGTTTTCATGGCTAAATCTCGCTGGCAAAACTGTCCTCATCAAATCCGTTCTCTGCAACCTGCCCATTTTTCAATTCTCTGTAATTCTAGCCCCTTCAGGCATCATAAAAAAAATGGAAGCCTTCATTCGCAAGTTCTTCTGGAAAGGGGGCAATCATAATGACAGGAAAATCCCTTTGGTCAGCTGGGAGAAAATTTGCAAGCCTCAGAGCGAAGGAGGCCTCAACTTCAAGGATCTCAACCTCCAAAACATAGCCATGGGTGCCAAGATCTTCTGGAGAGTCATTGGATCACATCCAGGCTGGGCGCAAAGAGCTCTTTGGAGAAAATACTTCAGGGGAAAGAGAAAGAGATGCTTGGACGCCCCTCTACCCACCACAGGCTCTCAGCTGATCAAACTTTGCCAAAAAGCAGTCCCTTTAATCAGAGACAGAGCATACTGGATTCCTGGAAACGGTAAGGATTGCAAGATATGGGAAGATAGAATCATGATGCATCCTCCCTTATCGTCTCACAGCTCCCTACAACCGCTGCGCTTGTGGTTGGACAACGCAGGCTGCAACACGCTTTGGGACATCTCGCAGTGGGAAGGCAGAACATGGCTGCGCTGGAGACTCCCTCCTGTCCCTCCTGAGCTGTCTCAAGCTCGCGATCTGCTCCTTGCATCGCTAAACGGGATGGCGCCTCTGAGCGTGGGTAAGAAGGACGCCCGAGGATGGGGAGCCGCCCCAGGACTGTACATGGTGGCGCAAGGTTATAAGAGTTTGCAGGATCGACCTCATGTCCCCCCGAACCCAGCTGTATGGAATGGGATCTGGAACATTAAATCCATGCCCAAGGTCGACGCCTTTTGCTGGCTGTTATGCCACAGAGCGATATTAACAGCCGATAGATTGCAGAAGAAAGGCTTTCAAGGCCCCTCCCGCTGCCATTTATGCTGTGAAAATGAGGAGAACGCTCAGCATATCATGCTGGACTGCAATTATTCAAGAGAAATCTGGCAAGGACTTCTGAGTTTCTGGAATTCTGAATTCACTTTGCCCATGACTATTCCTGATCTCTTTGCAAATTGGCGGAATTACTACCCTGAAACTCTCCCAAAAAACGAAAGATTCAGAGCAGCATGGCTCTCCCTGCCGAAATTCGCTTGCTGGCAGATCTGGCTCGAGCGCAACAGAAGAGTTTTCAGGGATGAAAGTCTCAACGCACAGGTTATTATCATTAAAACAAAATGCCTTTGGAAAGAAAGTCTTGGGGATTATCTGCCAGAGCTGAATCTGAGTCAGCATGACTTAGATTGGGGCGCCTCGATGGGCCTCCATTTCTCAGGCGAAATTAGGCACCACAAGATCACAAAAGAATGGCAATTCAGGGGGAAGGAGAACGAACTGTCAGATTTGCTTCTCAGGCAATCCAGATCTTCTTTGTTCTTCGACGGAGCAGCGAAAGGCAATCCTGGATTGGCTGGGGCAGGTGGCATTATAAAAAATAAAGAGGGCATAACAGTGGCAAAGTTCGCTTGGGGATTAGGGCAGTCAACCAGCATGCAAGCTGAGGCCTTGGCACTTCTGCAAGGCCTTAAGCAAGCAAAGGCTATGGGTCTTTCAGAAGTCAGCATTATAGGAGATTCTCAAGCCATCATCAAAGTCTTAGTAGAGGATTCCTCTCTTGTAGACATCAGCCTGGCAAGAATCATTTCAAGAATCAGAACCTTGATGAAATTCTTCCGGACTACATCTCTCCTCCATGTCTTGAGAGAAAATAATAAAGATGCTGATATAGAAGCCAACAGGGCAGTTCCTCTTTCCGCTGGCTGTCTCTTGGTAGACGAAATTGAGAGCTGGGACTCCATTCCATAACGATTGTCATGTTCTTCTGCATTTTGCTAAATCAGTTTGTTTGTCTATTTAAGATAGGGAAAATAACAGAGATAGAATCGATAGTCTGGAATAAATTCCGCGGGTACCCAGGATTTGGGACCTCTGATCAGCTAGTGGAAGGAAAGTTAAGGGCTATGCCCGACCAAATGTAACCGGTGAAAGGCAGTTTGGCCAAAGATCAATATAATTCCATACCCGTTCTTGTAAAAAAAAAAAAAATTTAAATAAAAGTTATAATTTAATTAATTTTTATGGATTTTTTCAATCTTGGTAATGTGAGATGTATCATGAGGTAAAGTGTGTTGATGCCTCTTATGGATTGTTGCTTATAAGCATTTGTCTATCACTCTCTACTATTAAGAATATTTCTTAAATATTCTTTGGAGGTTATATCCATTCCATCCACTTAACAATTAGATTAAAATTCTTAGAACTTGTTTCTAATCTTGCATTTCATATTTTCTATTAATGATATAATGAATCTTAAACCTTAAATAATCTATAAAAAAATTAATTAATTATTTATAAATATCTGGCTCTAAATAATTAAAGGATATTACATAATATATATATGATATTATGCCTTTTTTGATAAGTATATATGACAACCCTGAGGGTTAGCTCAATTGGTCAAGTTACCATCATTAGAAGACCTTTGAAATTGAGAGTTCATAGGTTCAATTCTCTTGACACCCTCGAGGTCAGGCTCTAGGTTGAGCCGAAAGAAAGCGATTCCTTCAAGTGGATTTTCCTTGTACAAATATTCTATGAACATAATGGTCACTGACCTCTGAGGTTGGTGGAGAGAGAGAGAGAGAGAGAGAGAGAGAATGTGATGGTGGCGAGAGAGAAAGAGAGGGAGAGAGAGGAAAGGAGGGAGATAAGGAGAGAGGGAGGGAGAGAGACAGAAGAAGTTGGATGGAGAGAGAGAGGGAGAGAAGAATAAAGACATAGAGAGATAGAGGTGGAGAAAGAGAGGGAGTGACAAACGAGAGACAAAAAAAGAGTGAGGCGGAGAGGATAGAAGGAGGGGAGAGAGGGGGGGGAGAATGGAAAGAGGGGTAGAGGGACACATAAACATAGAAAGAGAGTATTTTTGGAGGGTGAGATTGAGAGACAAAGGAGAGATGAAGGGATATAAAAATATAGATGGAGAGAGAGAGAGAGAGAGAGAGAGAGAGAGAGAGAGAGAGAGAAAACATGTGTGTTTTTTGGGGTGATATAGAAAGAGACAAAGAAGGAGAGATGGAGGGAGAGATATATATATATAGATGGCAGGGGAAGAGAGAGGGAAGAAGAGAGAGTCAGAGAGAGGGAGGGAGAGGTAGAGAGAGAGGGAGGGGAGAAAGAGAGAGATGGGGGAGAGAGAGAAGGAGAGAGGGAGGGAAATATACATAGAGATGGACAGGGGAAAGAGGGAAGAAGAAAGAGACACACATAGACAAATACAAATATTATAGAGTATCATATAATATTGAAAATTATTAACCATATAGGAAGAGGAAGTAAGGCTTTTACAAAAGGTAAAATAAGTTGGATTTAAAAATCAATGGATATTTTGGCTTTTCACTTAAGTACATGCATTGATTTTAGTGTAGATGTTGATTTCTAATCCTATTTGATTTATTGTGATGGACACATTGATTTTAGTGTTGTTGGTTTCTAATCCTATTTGATTGCTAGCACTAGATGCATTAATTTCGGTGTAGATGTTGATTTATGATTTACTGTAACTAGATGTATGATGTACATTAATTTCAAAGTAATTAGATTAATAATGTGCACTGGTTTAAGTGTAAGTACAAAAAATTTTATTGATGATGTGCATTGATTTTTGTGTTACAGTAATTCAACCATAAATAAAACACTTGAAATTTTATGTTAGATAAAATGTTCACATACTTGAAATGTTTGCTTCCTGAAATTGCAAACTATTTTTAAATGACTACATTCATATTATTCCCATTTTTCATCATTCAACATTGTTAGTCACTTTCCATTCAAATGAGGTAATAGAAAATGACTATCATTGAAACTTACTTGTGGTTTAACACTACATAAGTCACAATTATTGATTTTGGAGAAAGATACTATTAATATTGGAGATTAAGAGAGGCAATGTATGACATTTACTACAATAGCTTGAGTTAAAGATTTGAATACTCTACGATTTCAACCACCCTTTTCATATGATAAACATCAAAACTAACATGTGTGACAATAAGAATAGTAGAAGAAAATAGTTTGAGATTGATCACAATGAATATTATTTGTAATTGTTGGAAAAATGTAGCAAGAAAGGCTCAATTTGACTTTAGCCTTAGTCAAATTGAATGAATTTCCACATCAACAGGACAACTTGGAGGCATTTAACTAGTGTGACATGGATCTTGTCACTTAGTTAGCTCAATAAATTTGAGTTAGAGGGCTTGGAGTTCAGTTATGCATGTGTGATTGCTAATTTTTGTATTCCAGTTCAATTATTTTCAGTTGTATTCAATTAACTGACTTCTAACTATTGATAGAGTCAATTGAAGGCTAGTGATGCAGTGAGATATCAGTATAACTTAGAGACCTATTAGTTAACTGATCAATCAACCCAAAATAGGTAGTGCATGTAAGGAATTCGAGTTCCTTAGCTGAAGTGGATATGACAAGGTAGTGTAACATCAATTGTAAACTAGTTTTGAGTGTATAGGTGTTGCATATAGTCGGTGATCAATCCTTGGAAATTGTGCAATCAATTTGGAGGAAATTCCTATCTTTTAGGGGCCAATTTCCTTAGGATTGGTGCAAGAAAATAAGAGGCTTGGTGGGAAAATAATTGGCTAAGTGTTGGCCAGATTTTCTCATTGAGCATAGAGAAAAAATATTCTTTTGCAGGTTGTGCTTAGAGCTAGAGCTAGCAATTGTAATATTTTCTCTATTCATCTGATTAATGCAAAGAGGCTTGAGGGGGTTTTCCTAGTTGGGTTCCCCTAGAAATCACTATGTATTTGTGGTTTTTATTATTGCAAGTCTATGCATGTTATTCTAAATTGTGATTTTCATTCTGTAGATCAATAGAGTAGAATTGTGTCTCTTGTTTTCAGGTTGAAACCTTGAGTAGTTACAATTTCTATCAAAATTTATACATGCTATCAAAGCCCTGAAATCACATTAGAACCAATATTTCGAATTTGTTCATGAGGAATTTCAAAGTAGAAGCTTCAGTGCAACAATTTTTCTTCAGGATCACGAGAATGTCTTTCAATGGATTGAGATTGGAGTATTCCTTGGAGGGTAGCTCAAAATTTATAGCCTGGAAGGATCGAATGGAAGCAGTACTCAATGAATATAGTGTGTTAGAATATGTTAAATCTAACATTGCAAAACCCCAACAGTCTTATGCACAAAAAATAGCCCAATGGAATAAGGATGTTGCAAAGCCCAGGATAATTCTTTTGGAAGGTGTGAGGGACCATGTGGTCTCAAATATCCATGGAAAAGAGACACCATTTTCTATGTGGAATACATTGAATGAGCTATTTGAGAATAAAAATGACCATATAAAATTGGCCTTGAAAGACATACTTCGAAACATTATAATGTAGAAAAATGACACTATTCCATAATATCTCTCTAGGTTTACACAAGTTTAAGATGAACTTGGAAGGGTTGGGGTGAATGTAGCAGAAGATGACCTGGTGATCCTAACTCTTCTAGGCCTTCCAAAATCTTGGCATGACTACCAAGACTCTATGAATGGAAGGGAAAAAATACCAAATTAGGAAAGGTTGTGATATGATTTGGTTCAAGAAGAGTTTAGGAGAAATAACAAAGATGGGACATCATCCAGATGAGGATGAAGATAATTTTGCCTTGGTTGGAAACGGGAAGAAAGGAAAAGAAAAAAAGACCCAGAGGAAACCTGAATCTAGCCAAAATAATGGCAAGAAGAAATAATTGAGCAAGATAAAATGCTTCCAATACCACAAATACAGGCACTATGCAACAAAATTTCTGCATAAGAAGTCTAACAAGAATCCTTCAGGAGGAGCAGTAAGTGAAACAATGGCTTCACAATTTAAATTAGACTTCACCATAATATCATGCATGACCAACACTGCTATGAGGAGTGTTTGGTACCTTGATTCCGGTGCCTCATTCCATGGGACAAGGTGCAAGGGTTTTTTCAGTATCTTAGAGTAGAAGGATCTCTAGATGAATATCGAATTGAGTGATGATGGGAGGTACAATGCTACAAGAATTGGTATTGTCACCTTTGAGAGGGAGAAAGCATCTCCTCTTTGCCTCAAAGATGTTATGTTTGTACATGAGCTGAAGAAGAACCTGACCTCTATAGTAGTATTGTAGGATAATGACTATGATGTTATTTTAAGTAAATGGAAAGCATTTCTAAGACACAACTACTAAGAAAGTGAAGCAGATTGGAGTTTAGGTCAAGAAACTATACAAAATTGAGGGGGGAGATTGTGCTACATTGACCAACAAGGTAGAAAAAGTGCAGAGTCGAGATGTTGGAGAAATATGGCATAGGTGATTGGGTCATCTACACCATGGCTGAGATAATAGAGCATATGAAATCTTGGAGTGAGTCCAATATAATTTTTTTGGACCCTTTTCTACAACCTCCACAAAAAAACATAAGTACAATGCTATTTTTATTGATGATTTCTCTAGAAAATGATGGATCTTCTTCATGTGGAAGAAGGATGAAGTTTTCGTAAAATTTGTTGATTTCAAGGCATTGGTTGAGAAGGAGACTGGGAAGAAGGTGAAGGCTCTTAGTAGTGACAAAGGAGGTGAATTTGTTTCATATGCCTTTAAGGATTTATGTGCAAAAGGAGGTATATGAAGGGAACTAACAACACCTGATAACCCACAATAGAATGGGGTAGCTGAGAGGAAGAACATGAGGATAGTGGGAGTATAAAGGGACATGTTGCATGATCAGGGGCTTCAATTGCATATATGGGCATAAAAATGCAACATAACAGTCTATTTGTAGAACCAGAGTCCTCATAGAATACTTGGTATAATCACACCAAAGGAAGATTCCTTTGGGAGAAATCCTGATGTGTCTCATTTCATAATTTTTGGAGATTCAATTTATTGTCATGTCTCCAAGGATTTGAGGAAAAAACTTGAGCCTACAAAAGAGTTGGGATTTCTTGTAGGATAGATCAAAACTCCACCTAATTACCGGGTGTATTCGCCTTCACTGAGGATGACATTTGTGAGGAGAGATGTCAAGCTCGATGACAAGAAAGCTATGATATGCTCTCTGGAATGAGAGATAAGTATCCTAGTGGACCACGATCTTCTAGCTTCAAAGGAGGAGCCTCAGGATGAGCTTCAAGAGGTTGTTAAACAACCACATGCAGTGGAGTAGAAACGAGGTAGAGTGGAGGCACCCACTCAACCATAATATTCTAGAGAGGGGAGGAAGAGAACCAAAGAATCTGATAGATTGTTGCAATATTCTAGGGAGAATGTGGGAGCACCCACATCACAACACATGCAGAGGAGATCACTTGATAGGTACACTGGTTACATGGCTCTCATGATAGAGCTCATTGAGACAACACCTTCCTCATTTGAGGAAGCAATTTCTCAAGCTATTTGGGTTAATTCCATGGTGGAAGAATATGAGTCCATCATGAAGAACAATGTATGGGAGGTGGTGTCAGGACTAGAAGGGAAATCAGTGGTTGGTTCCAGATGGATCTACAAATTAAAGCATGTAGCTCACAAGAGCATCGAGAAATACAAGGCCAAATTTGTGGCCAAATGATTCTCTTAGATAAAGGGAGTGGACTATGAGGAAATTTTTGCACCAGTTGCAAGATATTCCTCAATCAGATCCATTCTAGAATTGGCTGTGTAGATGGGGTGGAAAATCCACCAGATGGATGTGAAGACCGCCTTTCTCAATGGTATTTTTGAGGAGGAAATTTGCATAGAGTCTCTAGAAGGATTTGAGACATATGATTGGGATTCACATGTGTGCCGACTCAAGAGAGAATTGTATGGTCTCAAACAGGCAACCTGAGCATGGTACACTCGGATCGACAATTATCTCAGTGGATTGGGATTCACCAAAAGTGAAGTAGATGTGAACCTCTATCACATTGTGGTATATGGTAAGTTTCTGATTCTTGTTTTGTATGTTAATGATTTAATATTGGCAGGAGATGAGAAAATTATCCACTCTTACAAAGACGATCTTGCAAGGGAATTAGGGATGAAAGACATGGGCCTCATGCATTACTTCCTTGAGCTAGAAGTATGATAGGGTGATGGTGAATTTTTTGGGTCTCAAGGAAAGTATGCTACTGAGATACTTTAGAGATTTCACATGGAGAATTGTAAGCCCATGGACACACCTCTAGCTACAAATTGGAGGAAGGAGTATGCTTCTTTGGGTGAGGAAGTTGAGGATACCATTTACAGGTAGCTTGTGGGGTCTTTGATGTACCTTGTGAACATAAGACCTGACATGTGCTATGTAGTAAACCAGTTGAGTCATGATATGGTGAGGCCTACCAAGTTGTATTGGAAGGAAACAAAGCATGTCTTTCGGTACCTCAGAGGCATTACCGAGCATGGATTATGGTACATGAGGACAGAGGGAGTGAAGCTTCAAGGCTTCACTAATTCAGATTGGGTAGGGAGTCCATCAGAAAGGAAAATTACTTCAAGTGCTATGTTCAGTGTTGGGTCCAAAGTTATTTCCTGGTATAGTAGGAGGTAGAGGTTTGTGGCGCTCAACTCAGTAGAGGCTGAATACATGGCTGCAAGCCAAGTAACATGTGAAGAAATTTGGATGAGGAAAATACTTGTGGGACTATTCAGTTAGGAGATGGATCCAACATTGATATATTGTGATAATCAGAGTTTCATTAAGCTCTCTAAGAATCCAATATTTCATGACAGGTCCAAACACATTGATATCCAATATCATCATTTGCGAGATTGTGTGCAAAGGAGAATTATGTTGCTACAATACATTCCAACTGAGGAGAAAGATGCTGACATCTTAACAAAGGCATTGTCAAGAGGTAAATTCGAATTCCATAGGTGCAGGATAGGGGTGGTGGAAAATCCCTTTCTTGCTAAGAGGAAGTGTTGAAAAAATGTAGCAAGAAAGGCTCAATTTGACTTTAACCTTAGTCAAATTGAGTAAATCAAATTTCCACGTCAAAAGCAAAACTTGGAGGCAGTTAACTAGTGTGAAATGGATCTTGTCACTCAGTTAGCTCAGTAAATTCAAGTTACAGGGCTTGGAGTTGAGTTATGCATGTGTGATTGCTAAATTTTAGTGATCATGTTCAATTATTTTTAATTGTATTAAGTTAAATGACCTCTAATTATTGATAGAGACAATTGAGGACCATTGGTGCAATGGGGCAGCAGTCCAACTCAAAGATTTGTCAATTAACTTATCAATCAACCCAAAATAGCTAGTGCATGCAAGGAATTCGAGTTCCCCAACTGAAGTGGAGATGAAAAGGTAGTGTAACATCAATTCTAAACTAGTTTTGAGAGTACATGTGTTGCATGAACATTCGGTGATCAATCCTTGGGAATTGTGCAATCAATTTGGAGGAAATTCCTATCTTTTAGGGGCCAATTTCCTAAGAATTTGTGCAAGGAAATAGGAGGCTTGGTGGGAAAATAATTGGCTAAGTGTTGGCCAGATTTTCTCATTAAGTAGAGAGAACAATTATTCTTTTGCAGGTTGAGCTCAGAGTTAAAGCTAGATTTTGTAATAGTTTTTATATTCAATTGATTAATGCAAAGAGGCTAGAGGGGTTTTTCCCATTTGGGTTCCACTAGAAATCATTGTGTATTTGTGGTTTTTCTTATTGCATGTCTATGCATGTTGTTCTAAATTGTGATTTACATTTTGCAGATCAGTAGAGTAGAATTTTCTCTCTTGTTTTCAAGTTCAAACCTTGAGCGTTTGTAATTTATAACAAATTTTCTATAGTAATTGACTACATTCTTATTATTTACATTTTATATCATTTAAAATTGTATTGTCACTTTGATTTCAAAAATTTTATTTCATCATTCAAGTTATTAAAAACCTCTATCATCTCAACAAACCGAGGTAACTTAGTAAATCTAAAATTAAAATGATGAGATTAATCTTAGATGTATTTAACATATTTAAAATGATCAAAATAATTAGATGTTTAACAATTTTTGTGTGACTGCGCACGATTGAAACCATCCTAGATCCATCTTAACCTTGGATCTATTAAGCGCCGAGAGGGATAAAATCTCTCGAGGTGCAAACCTCTCCTCAAGTTTTGCAATAAAAAAAGAGGTTTGCATCTCGAGAGATTTGATCCCTCTCAACGCTTGACAGATCCAGGGTTAAGATGGATCTAGGCTAGTTATTCAACAATTAAATGGTTACAATATATAATGTACATCCTCTAAACAAATGTGTTTAGCAGTTCCATAAATTTGGAAATTTTTTGACAACATATTAGTAACATATAACTTATACGCCATTTTCTTCCAACCCCAACACAAAATAAATAGGCATAACAAAAACCATAAACCATTTATTGTTTTCCAATTCTGCATATCAGGAACCACTAAATATTGATTAGCCAACTATTGCTACATAACATTCATTGCCTATCATTGCTCTACATGCCCTACCACTAGTCAACGTTTATTCTCTATTATTTCTTTGAATTTTTGTTTGCTGCCACTATTATACATTCATTCTCTGCTACTTCTCAACATCATTACCTACTCCACTACAATGTTGCAAGGTGTATGATATGCCTCTCCCAACACTTCAATGTGTATCTAAATATTTGAATTCTAAAATCTAAATATAATACTTTTGAGTTAAAATATTTATTATTGTCATTGTTCTTGTCTGAAAAGATATATTGAATAAAAATTCAAAGTATGGGATGAGAAATATCCCATAATAGAAGGATAATGATATTGATATCTTAATTATGTTAAAGTTTTTTTTGTTTGTTTTGATGTTAGGTACGTTTCGTTACACCAAATTAGGATTACATAGACCAAAAATTTTGTATTACTGATCCACCCAA
Source organism: Pinus tabuliformis (assembly GCA_031772625.1). NCBI lineage: Eukaryota > Viridiplantae > Streptophyta > Pinopsida > Pinales > Pinaceae > Pinus > Pinus tabuliformis. Next base: position 739,958,116 of record CM062808.1, read on the forward strand.
AGGGAAACCAAACCAGTAACATAAGTTCAAAATCTTGAGGTTACTAAGACCTTGTCTAACTAAAGAGTCTTTTTTATAGAAACATATAAAGATAGGTCGACTGTGCCAGACCTTGACATACATCGACATGGGAAGACAAAAAAACTACTAGTGTTGTAAGCAGAAAACCAATGAGTCATAGCAACTATTAGGCAAAATCTTGAAGCAATTTGTGTTGGTTGGTCACTACCCTCATCCGAGAAGAAGGAGATGTTGGCTAATATCTTGGCTAGAATGGTCAACTTGTGGTCTATACTGTCAATTTTTTCCTCTAGCTCTAGAAATATCATAACATTCTCTTGCTGAGTCCTCTTGTACCTCCTTTTGTAGTCTGCAATATTCAAATGATGTTTAAAATTTCACTGGTTTTGTGCCATGTTCAATGAAGTGACAAGAGCGCATGAAATGTGCCATGTATAGTGTGAGATGCCATCGCCTATTGCATGAGATGACATTATATCAAGGTAGGGGGAACACCCTCCCTAGGGATAATTATGTTAAAGTAAATTAATTTTTTTAAGCTATTTAAAGTTCATGTTTTTAAATATTAATTAAATATATTTATTATTTAATCATTTAATTACTAAACATAAAATTTGTAAATAGTTAATACTTATATATTTTTCAAAATAAAAAATATGCTTATATATAAAAATGAAATTACCAATATATTAAAAGGAGAGTAATCACAGTATGTGATTACTAAATATCTATAAAAATGGAGAATAGTTAGTACATTTTGAACCTTGTTAAATCAATGCATATTTGATGTTGTGGTGATGCGATGCACGGTGGGAGGATTAATGATATGTTTATGTATACACTTTACTATCCATGTTGAAGGTAACTCTTATAAACAAGAGTAGATGTAAAACAATTAGTCTCTCCTTTACATTTAAGCAAAGTGTATGTGCTAAATCGTGGGGCATTGTGTTACAACACAAATCGTGTTTCGATTTCAAATGGTAAGAAAAAGTTTATAAGGTTTAAGAACAGTGAGCTTGGAGAACTAAAAATTGAGGGTTTCAAAAAGTATTGACAAGAGTGGTTGTCTACATAGCGACTCACCCTCTAAAATACTCCACCGTTGAGTAGAGACAACCTCAATCGAGAATGAAGATGCCATTCTAGTTTTATACCAGGGATATAATTCCTTACTGGCTCTACTAAGCTTACAGTGCGCTATGCAACGATTAATGAGGCTTATAACTTTGACTCAAAAATTTCCATTCTGGCAACACGATTCTTCAAGTCATGGATCTAGAAACTCGTCAAGGATTCATTGTTCTACACAACATGGCAAGTTCTACTAATTGGTGCAACTGAAGGAGTAATTTTCTTATGACACAATCAAAGGAAATGGAATCAAATCTAGGTATTGAGTTAGTTTTTGAGTTGGAGGATGAAGTTTTTTGAGGTGACCTAAGACTACTTAAAAGAGATGAGGAATTTATGGACATTCTTCACATTATTTCTCGAAAATAGGTTCTGAAGCATCGACGAGAAAGGGTTTTCAGAATGATGTAGACCTACGTCGACAAAATGTGTCAGATTTAGGTTATGATGTGACATGGTGGGAAGAAGTGTGGCCAAGTGAAAGGGTTAGAAGTGGATCCTTAATCTCAAAAGGGTTTTATGAAAATAATCCTTCATTTGAAGTAAGATACAAAGTGCAGAGGGATCGAAACCTAAGGGAGAAGAAAGTGCTTTGGAAAAAGGTCCAAGGAGAAATTTCGAAATAGAGGAAAATAAAAACGTATTTGGGAAAAAATGGGGCAATTTGAGTGTCTTCTAATGTTTGATCCTAGTGTAGAATTCACAATGATTCTTTTTGAAGTCAGAGTCATTGGCGAATTTTTGGATAAAAAATTTAATCGATCCAACTTGAGTGATTGGATTTCAAGTGTTTGGGGACCAAGGCTGGCCCATATACACTGTACTTCCATATCCTTGTAAAAGGCTAGATTATCTTTCAATTCAAATCCAAGCTGTATTTTAAAGAGACATTAAAGGGAATGTGGCTATGGGGGGAGTCAAGTATTATCCTCCATCAGTGGTATCTGGTATTTGACCCAAGACACAAAGCGTTTTTAGTAAGGCATGTGTGGTTTTTGCATCTTGGACTCCCACCATAGTTTTTGACCTAGAAAGATCTTGGTTCAATTGGTAATACAATTGGAAAAACTCTATTGGTAAAGGAATATCAACTAAGGCTTAAATATTGACACGTTGCAAGGGTCTTGTGGAATTCGACATTAACAAAGGGCTAGTGGCATATCTCATGATTAAGTGGGTGGGGGGGGGGGGGGGGGGGGGAGAGGGGGGTTTCCTTCTCTCAACCCCTGGATTATTGGGGAGTGCCCTTTCGGTGTGCTTGTAATTGGAAGCTGGGGCACATAATGCGTGAATTTATTTTAAAGGTAAACCATGGGGTTTAGGGAGTAAATTTTGACAGTCTATAGATTTCTGCAGGGTCAATAGAAAATGAAGGGCATGTAGAGTGGGGGATTTCCTCAAGGGAAGGGGTTTCTCTAGAATGAAATAAAAAAGAATAGTTCTTTTTGGAAGTGGAAAAAAAAACAGGGAGGAGGTTTCTCAGGAAAAACTTGCTCAAGATTTGGCACTTCATACATAAATTAGTCAACAAATCAATGTCATTGAAATTCCAAGGCGAGAGAGAAATTCAATGGTTTTTTCCACAAATGAAGCAGAAGGAAATAACTAATGAGATTATGTATAAAATGAATCTATTATTCAATTGGAAGAAGGAACTAACATGCAAAAATCAGTTAAGGACTTGGATCCTCAAGACCTAGTTTTTCCCTCTGATAAGCAAATATCATAAGTGTTAGTTGAATACTTAGTTCAAGGATCCCTTAAAGAAATGAAAAGGGTTCAAAACATTGAATTCAAGGGTCTTGAAAGTAGTGATGCTGAGATCTTAGCTCAGAAAGGTTTGATCTAGGAGAAGTCAATGGGGTAAGAGGATTTAGAGAACCTTAAGGATTATTTGACTTCGGTTATCGAGAGTACCACATTTTTTGGTGCTGATATTAGAAAAAAATAAATAAAGTTAAGAAGATGCATCTTGCATCAATAAGAATGGATCTTCGGAGCTATCAAAGTAGGGTTGAACTTATAGAAGGAGACACAGTTGGAAAACAATAAGTTAAATGATTTCTCTCTTCTTAAGAAAGGTATTTTCATGAATTTCTTTCTTTGGTAGAAGGTAATAGGTCTGTGAGTCTAGTGGAGTCAAATTATCCCCTGTGGAAGAAAATGTAGAAGAGGGACATTTTCATATCGCAAAATATCAGAGTAAGAGAGGGAGGGGCACAAGCAAAAAGGCATTTGTACGTTCAAGCCTTTCTGTTTTTACTCCCATCCTTCTTTTAGGGCCCTTAGAGCGGAACACCTTGATCCAAGAATTACTTAATGAAGATTTTAACCTTGAATATGAGGGGATTGGGGGGGTCCCTTAAGAAAAATTCCCATAAATGACTTCTCTTTGTCCAGAATCCAGATGTTGTGTTTTTATAAGAGATATTGTGTTTGAGTTCGAAGGTGGTTGATTTCAATTTTAGTCTACTATCGAGGTGAAATTTTAATGTTATAGATGCTTATGGATTGTTAGGAGGATTACTCCCTGATTGGTCCTTTAGAGTTAGAGATTTTAAAAGTTTTGTATGTGCAGGTGGAATTATTATGGAAGGTATTGTTCCCTCAATTGGGTTTCCATCAACAATACTAAATTGTTTTGGACCTTATGAAAATAGGGAATATTTTTGGCTAGAGATGTTGAACAACAGCTTCATCCATAGAGATAACCTAATCATAGTAGGGGACCTAGATTTCACTCTTTCAAGGAGATAAGTGTGGTGTCAAAGTAGTAGTTGAGATATATTCCCTGGTTTCTTTTGTCAGTGGTTGGAATAGGCCAATATGGTGGATATATAGCCTCTGAAGTTAAGTCCAACATGGTAAAACAACAAAAGAGGTGAAAGTGCAGTAGGGAAGAGATTGGACAAATTTCTAATTAAAGAGTCTCTTATGCCTAAATGTTCGTTGATTTGTTCTCTGATAAGTAATGACACCATAAAAGATCATAAAACTAATTTTCTTATAAATGGGGGAGGTTGATATGAGGAATTATATGTTTTGATTCAAACAAGGAAGGCTTGATGATGTTAATTTCAGGGCTCTTGTTCATTTGATTTGGAAACATATAGATAGGTCGAGTAGAGTACCTCCTATGAGTTAATTTACTATGAATTTAAAACTTTTGAAGGAAGTTGTATGCAAATGGTCAAAAAGAAAAAGGAGGATACTTATGGTTCCTTGGATAAGATAGAGGATAAAATTTCAGATCAATGTCATCGAGGAGATGGCATTTTAATTGATTATGAACACGAGAAATTTAGAGATTCGGGACTAAAAAAAAGTAGGAATTTTATGGGATCAAGAATTATATTGGAAAATTAAAATTCAAACCACTTGGATCATTGAAGGTGACAACAATACTTAGTTCTTACATAGGTATGCTAGTCATCATAGGGTTGTAAACTACATTTTGGAAAACTTTATAATGGATGGTTCAAAAGTTGTTTATTCCTTTGATGAAATTGTGGAGGAAGGAGTCAAGTTTTATGAGAAACTATTCGAAGATAGTGGGCATATAAATATTATGGATCAATTGAAATGTGTCTTAAAATTCCCTTGATTCTTCATGGATAAAGAATCGGATTCGATAAAGAGACTAGCTACATAGGAGGAAGTTTTAAATATTCTTAAGAAGATTCCCAAAGATAGAAGTCGTGAGCCTGATAGCTAGGGCGCATAATTGTCCTTGTCTTTCTTCGATTTGATAGGGAAATATATCTTAATACCAATTTCCTTTATTTAATTCATAATATGGTAGAGACTAAATATTTTAATGATTTTAGGTTGATAGCCCTATGCAATTATTTATGCAAGATAATCTCTAAACTGATTGCTAACAAGTTGAAGGTTGGTCTGTCAGATCATATGTCCTTGACTCAATTTATATTTATATACAACATATAGATTCATGATCCAATTGATACAATGTAGGAGGTCATTCATACAATCAAGGCTCAAATGTTTCTAGCTTTGGTGATGAATGTTGATTTGAAAAAAGAATATGATAGAGTGGATTGGTCTTTCTTAAGATTGGTTTTAATACAAATCAGTTTAAAATTTGAACTCGTGTCTTGGATCCTGGGTTGCATTCGATTTGCTAATTATACTTTTCTTATTAATGATGAGCATTTTGAACTCTTCATGGCATAAAGGGGAATAAGGTAGGGCTGCCCCCTTTCTCCGTTTTTCTTTTGCTCACTATTGAAGGCTTAAGCAGGTTAATAATGGAAGCAAAGGAGAATGGTGGAATTAAAGGAGTGGAAGTCGGCCCTCATGTGGCAATAACACATATCTTATTTGTTTATGACATGTTATTATTTGGTCAAGGGAATGCGGATGAATGAAAGATGTTTAAAGAAATTTTGGACTATTTTTGTAATGTTGTAGGCATGGAAGTAATCCTTGATAAATCAATTGGTATTAGAAATAACTTGAAGGAGTAGAATCTTGAATCCATTAAAGGTATTTTCCTCTTAATTTTGGTATGCTAAATGATGGTTTTAAATATCTTGAATATTTCCTTAAACCAAATAATTATAGAGTAGCTGATTGGTTCTGGATTTTGAGGAAAGTGGAAAAACACATTAATCTTTGGTGTAATCGATGGCTCTCTTCTTGATTCTAGTGAAATATGTTATAGAGAGCATTCTGTTTTTTTGGATAACCTTAGCCAAAATTCCCAAAAGCATTTTAATGTTGATGAGGAAATTGAATGCTTAGTTTTTATGGAATGGAAAGGATAAAAAAAGAGGTTTGCCTTTGGTGAAGTGGGAAATATTGGCCATTCCAAAAAAAATTGGACCCTGGGGCCTACGAAATATGGAGATCCTCGATTTAGCCCTTACTGCAAAAAGCAGATGGAAAATACTTTTGAAAACAACCTGTGGAGCTTAACCAAGAGGTTAAAATACCTAAAGGGTAAGTCTGTGGAGCTATGGTTAAGACAAAGGCAAAATCGATTAGGGGTAGGTCAACAATTTGGAGAAATATGGTATGAGGGATACATGTCATGGAAGAATGGATCGCGTGGAAAATTTGTAATGGTAGGAATGTATTAATTGGACGATATCCATGGATTATATATATATTAGGAAAAAAACCATAACTTTCTATTAAAAGTAAAAGGTTACATATAGCAAATGCAACAAAAGTGCATTCATTACCTGTCCCATGGACCCAAAAAAATGTAACGAGCTAAACACATGAAAGTCCTCCCAACAAAAAGATATAAAACCATTCAATGCAAATCAACCTTATGTATGGAAACAAAAATATAAACTATCTATCATAGGAGGTTCCCACAATATAAAAACAAAAACTGATATATTTGTGTGCTTTTTATAATGTCTGTTGTTTTGTGTCCTGAACGCCCCAAAAAGAGCCAAAAGTTGAAACTATGAGAGATTCTCTAGAACAAGAAACTGAGGCTGAACTAAAAATTATGTTTCTATAAAATATTGGTGTTGGTATTCATGTATCATCCCATTTGTAAGCTCTAGAAACTTCCAGGCGCCCATATGGCATCGAGAGTCCTCATTAGATAAGACACCTGCTTAAGAGTGTCTTTCCCTATAGATGTGACAACAAGATATGTGTTCAGAAAAACTTTTTTTAACTGTAAAATATTTTCAAGAATGGGAAGAAGGGTGAGATTGTGACATCGTTGAGTAGCATTAAACTAATTTATGACATTTAATCAGTTCCCAAAAACTTGAATGGATCGAAAATTATGTTCCTATGCCCAACAAAGAAGAAGTTTGAGAAATAAGAGTTTGACATAATTTTTGGATCCTTGGCCCAAGCTAATCTTTGAATTTAAAAAATGTTTCTCATTTAGGCAGAGGATAAGACCACCTCCACATGATCCATCTTCACTGGATGTGCCATCAAAATATGACTGGGGAATATTTCTATTGATTACTTCCTCAGTAATGACCCAAGGAACTTTATGAGGCTCCTTAGTTGGTAAGAGAGCATATATAGCCCCAATTTTTGTAGATATGATATCTGGAGCAAAGGCATGATCCCTAAATGTGGCTTTATTTCTTGCCAACCACACCCCCAGCATATGAGAGGTAGAATTTTCCTTAGGGATTCGTCATTTGTGGAGTCCCACCAAAATTTTCATCCATCAAGAAAAAATTTCCCTTCCAATATAATGTGCCTCCAAGGAGTTGTTTGGTTTTTGCCCAAATGCTTAGAGAAAGGTGTGTGACTGACTCCTCTATAACTTTCCAAAGGATGCACCAATTTAGACCTTCTTTATGACGATTTTGTAAGTTGTCCTAGATAGGAATTTTATTTCTGATGAGGCACCATAAAAAGAGTCTTGTTTTCATAGGGCAAGCAAGCTTCCAAATCCGCTTCCACCACCATTCTTGATTTACCCCAACTCTGTGAGCAATCAGAAAATTGTACCTAGCTTTTGGAGAATAATTCCTAGAAGGGGAATGAACCCAATTGAGTGAATATTCCCTATTGTCGATCCTTACATGTGATTTTTTAAGGGATTTTATATAATTTGATGATAGATCAACATAATCACCATCTAAATTCAAATGTATCGCAAAGTTCCAACCTTGTCACCAGAGTGTTGTCCTTCCATCCTCTATTATTTAATGAAGGAAAATTATCCCCTAAGCACTTAGAGTTTGTACTAGGTTTGGTGCGAGCCTAAATTTTTTTGCACAACCTTCCCATGGGTCCAAGCACACTCTGAATATTCCCCATTTCTGATTTTCCATGAAAAGTGTTGGTTGCTAAATTTGCCTACTTTTTACCTGCATTTTTACCCCTTTTCCTTCACCTATTTTGTGTCCTTGCGAGGTTAATTTGTATCTCAAGCACAAAGGTATATCTATTTGTCTCGTCTTTGTGAATTATTAATCAATAAAGTGTAGTCTTAGAGGAGCGTTGCTTATGCGACTTGCTAACCTATGTTTCTTTGTAGATTTGAAAGGATGATGATCAATAGACTACAATTCAGCGTGTGGTTATCGATGCGTTGGCAACGCTATCTTAGGATGTTTGCTGTAATGATGATTCCACCCAAGAGAGTCCATTGGACAAATACATTTTCTAGAAATCATTGATACTATCTTTGTAACATTGAATGTATAAGTAAGGTTACAGGTCTAGAAAAGCAAGACACCGCTAAAGAGAGATACGAGAGTTCTGAGCATGTAACAACAGACTTCTATACTTTTATTTTGATTAATGCAATCCTGATCTTTTGAGTATTTATTAATCTTTGATCTTTTACCACAACCCTGATTAGGGAGTTGGGCCCACTCTCCTGACCAGATGTTGTTGGATTAGTGGTGTGCGTAGATTTATCTTTTGTTATGTTTATTTCTTTATCGTTGTAACAGTTCATTAAGTTGTGTTGTTATGAATCTTAACTTGTTGTTACCCTGATTCTTGTTACATGTTGTTATGTCTTTGTTTGAATGCTCATTGCTAGGTAGGGAAACTGTGGCTGTTGGTCACTATAATTGTTTATTAATTAAAACAATCAAGTGTTACATAAATTGTCAACCCAGGGAAGTCTGTTTATTTCAAAGGCAATCACACACTGTATATGCTCAATCTCAAAGACAATCCAAAGTTGTAGTAAAAGTTACACTAATCACACCTTGCTTTGAACAAACTGAAGCTCTACTTTGAATTACAGTAAAAGTAATATTTCTATTGCAATATTCAAGATTTAAAGGAAGAAAATCATCATAAGAATCTTAGATTATATTAAGAAACAACAACCTAGGAAAAAGGAACCTTTCAGCAATCTGCAAAAGAAAATACTAACTATGCTATAACAGAGAACAGGACCCTATTCCCCAAAGTAGGAATCGTCAACACCTATCTCTGACTATCACACTTTCATAAACTCATTCTGCAAACAGAATTACCAATCGCAATGATCAACAATTACCTAAGGATGAATTGTATGAAAACGATGCAACAATCAGTTGAAACAGAGTTTCAGCAATAGATAGCAGAGTTCTAACAATGCATAAACACGACTTCAGTAATACATAACAGAGTTTCAATAATCGATAGCAGAGTTCTAACAAGGCATGAATGAAAACAATAATTAACACACTATAGAAACTAATGGGTGAATCTTGTGAGGAAGGTGGGCCCTCTCCTTCTCACAAGATTCCCCAGAAATGAATGGGAACTAAGAAGAAATGATCAAAATGATGTTTTATTCATTTGTCCAATGTAACATGTTACAATATCAAAGTAGACACACTCCTTCTCTGTAATTCTCTTCTAGCTAAGCCTTTCGTATTCTGTCGTAATCCCCTAATGTTGATTTCCCTTCTTATTTAAAGAGGAGAATCCTCCTAATACAATTAAGCTGATTACATGTGTACATACAAATCCTATTCTTAGTATGATCTAATCTTCTATGCTGGAATAGGATATTTTGATCTTCCGTAACAAAATGTTGTTACAATGGTTGTAATGGTGTTGGATTTGAGGTATAGCTATTGCGGCCAGTGTAATAGCTCCTTTAATTATCTTTTCTTGTTACTGCTGTATATGAAATACTGCTTCAGCATCACAAATCATAGACTGTTTCAGCATCACAAATTACAGACTGTTTCAACATCGCAAATCACGGATTGTTTCAGCAATGGGATTTGCGTACTGTTTAACTATTTCAACAATGTGGTCTTCAAGTAGCAATGATATATTAACTGTAGTCTTCAAACTGTTTTAGCAACTATATATTTATGATTAATGGCTAAGTATGAAAGTAATGTAAAATTACATGTAAAACAAATTAAACATATAGAAAAGAGAAGAAACATTATATACCTTTGGAAAAATAGATTAAGGTGATAATGTAGGCTTAAATATGAGTGGGAAAAGGATGTAATGATAGCAAAAAGTATGAGCAAAAAGGTACATTATAGGGTCCTAACATCCCCCCCAACTAAAAAGGTTGCATGTCCTCAAGCAACTTCAATCTGATTCAGAATCCAGATACTGACTCTTGGCGTGCAAATTACTTAAGCAGTAGCTGTAGAAAGTACTGTTTGTTGGGGCTCTGAATCCTTGAACATATTGTAGCCTTTTCCAGGCTGCTGCTCCAACCTTCTTGGGCAACCTATGATGAGCCTGATACTTCTCTGCTGGCATCCACAGAATGGGAAAATGGAACTGATAACCTATCCAATTTTCAGTGCATTGCTAGACACATTTGATGTAACTAGGTACCCGGAAGATTGTTGTCTCAAGATTGGTAGGACTAAAGGGATTGTGCTCCTGCCTTTCCTCAGAAGATTGTTGCCAAAACATGTTATTTGCTTTTAGGGCAACAATCTCTTTGGATTTAATAAACTGTTGACAATCCTGAAGTACTGTTGCCTGTAGTTGTCGCATATGTTGAATCATCCCTGGTTTCTTCAAAAATTGATAATATTCTGCAACAAAGGTGGCAGTGTTCTATGGTTCTGGCCATATCCAGAGGAGACGATTATCTTCATTATGCTTGGCAGCTAGAAAAGCATTCTGCCACGTAATCTGGTTGGCAAGAAAGGAGGCGAGTGCCCAAATCTGGATATCACCAACAAGAGGATTAAGATTAAGTTGTCTGTCCTCAGGAATGGCTTCATTATGAAGATATAACTCACATAGTAGATGCTGATCACTAGTAGAAGCTTTTGCAAAAGTTTGAACAAAATCTGCTGGTTTGAACACTGCATAGGGTCTTCCATCTTTGATTGCTTTCATCTGAAAGAATGCAAGTCATTTTGTAAGGAAAAGAGAGTAATTTAGGGATGGTTTCCTGGCAGCGAACAATTTTTGTACCAAGTTGAACATTAGGAGCAATCTGCTTTTTAACTCCTCATTCTGCTTCTTATGGGCATGAGATTCTTGGAGTGTTTCTCCAAAGCTTCCCAGTTTGAATATATGTGGTTCAGCCAAAGTAGTTTGTGCTCCTGCAAGATTTTGTGCTGTGTAATAGCAGACTCCTTCTTCCATTTGTTCATTATTACCTGCTCATTCCATGGTTGAGTTTGTGTTCTAGCATTGCAAGTGGTAGACTGAGGTAGCGTCTGAGTAGATTGATCAAGAACTTCAGATTTAGTTGCTTCAAAAGGCAGAGTTTGAGTAGAGGTACTAATAAAAATAGGAGCTTCGGATTTAATAGTTGTTGTAGGCCAAGGTTCCTGTAGATTAGCTTCGCTTTTTGGAATTTTTGAAGGTCCTACTAGTTCTTGTGTAACAGTAGGGTGTTCCTCTTTTTTAACTGCAAAAGACGTAGGTGCAGGGGTGTTATAGACATTTTTGGGCACTGCAACCCCAAGCATAAAATGTCCATAAACCAAGGGCTCCTAAGTCCCTAAAAGTGTTGTTCTAACCCCTAAAGGAACAAGGTCAACTGATTACAGCTTCTCCCAGAAGTTCTCCATAAAAAACTGCTCAGAACTGGTCAAAACAGGATCATTTCACCTGCTCCATAGACAAAGTGCGTTGCATCTCACCTAAGACTCTGTGGGTGCGTTGCATTTCAAAAAGCCCTTCTATGGGGTGTGATGGGCGAGAAGTGACAAATGGCAGTGTCAATCCGCGAGGTGGAGAGGCATGGAATCTTCCAGAAACTTCCCCTGTGACACTTGCCTCTCTGAATTTGACCAAGGATGAGTAAGAGATCATCAATCTCCAAGTGGAAGCAAGAACTATCAGAGGGAAGACACTAATCAAATCACAAGCTGACTCATCTCCCTTACGGATATCTATATATGGATCCCTCATCCCAGAGATCCGGAGGTTGGAATTTTGCATCTTGTAAGGAATTGCTGTTGGTTTCTTGAGGCAACATCATAGTGTTGGGTGATCTAAGCTTTGCATGAGGTGAAGAAGGGCTTACTTGCTAAGAGGATGATGCTGGGTCAGAACAACTGGTTGTAACTCCCTTGGCTCTTTCTTGATTATCAATAAAAGCTATTCAAGTTTTCCTCCATACTCTTGTGTCGTTTATGTTTTATGCATTTGTATGGTCAATTTACATCTGATCCTAGATTGTTTATGATAATAGATCCATGTTCTTGTATAGTGTTATGCTACTTTGATTCTATAGGTATTCTGTGAAGCTGGGTGTACAAGGAAGCAAGTAGCAAAGGACTATCAGAAGAGAGAGGAATCGAACTAGGAGCCAAGCGCAAGACAGAGGTTGGTCTCCTCTATTCTTCTCTCATCTATCTTTCATAAAGGAAAAACGAAAGTAGCTTTACTTTGTTTGTTTCTAAGGTAGCTACCACACCTTAGTGGGATCAGCAGTTCAGTATAGACACTTTTCCCTGTAACAAAATGGCGACTCCGCTGGGGAGCGACTAGGCTGTTTGTTTATCTACCTTGTTTCTTACTTTATAAACTTACAGACAGAGCCTGAAGTTGAGCCAGGTAGCTTTCGAACTGCATTTGCTATGCAAATGAAAAGAAGATAAATGCCGCTTCAGTCATTCTCCGGGTTTGTTTATGAATTAAACAACTGATTTACAAACTCTCTAATTGCCCTTTGTGGTGGCTCTAGTAACCTCCTTAGATCTACCCCTGTTGTTGATTTACTGATTACCATTTGCTTGGCCAAAATCCCGGAACTGAACTGCAAACTATGACCCGGAACCCAAACAAAGTCTCGTCCCTGGCCCAACATAGTCTCTGTTCTGTGAATCTGAACTTCAGTGCACTTCCCGAGTGTAGTAGGTGCGCTACATTTCAAATTCATTGTGTTACAGGTGCGCTGATCAGACTAGACATTGTTCCTGAATGTTGGTTTCTGTTCATTCTTTTCAGTTCTATTCATGAGTTTTGTTGCCTGTAATCAGTATACATCTGTTTGAAACCCCTTTCCTTACTGATATTCCGCCTCCATTGTGCAAAGAACTGTAAATGTTTTTGTGTATTTGTTGAGTCATTTTCAGTTCTCCTTTGCAAAAAGTAACGTAATTGTACTGTCGTTTCTTGATTTGAAAGTGTCGCAAGTGTCGTTTTGAGTCATAGGAGAGAGTTTGGTTGCTCTTGATAGTCGATTACCCTGTTACTATTTTATTTGGTCTGAATTTGTAGTTTTTCTAGTGTCGAAAGCAAGTATTCATTTCCAAATCGCAAAGTGTTGTGATTGTCTTCATTTTTTATTTTGAAAAGAAACTTGTTAGTAATTGTCGCTTGAAAAGTAATTCAGATTTGTGCATTAGCTTTCTTTTTATCATTCACATATTAAGAAGGCTGAAAACAAATACATGCATGTGCATTTGCATTTAGACTATTTGATTGGTTTGATTTAGGACAGTGCATATAGTGTGTGCTCTTTGCTCTTTGTTGAAAGCATTCTGTCTTTCTTTCCTTAGTAGCTAGGATTTTCATTGCACAAAGAAGATAAAAGACTGTTTATCATCTTAGATTTCATTTTAGGAATTGTACATCTACATCACGCGGTGAACTTGAAAGGCAAATTTCTTAAGCAAGATCAACTATAAAATAAATTTAATGAATCTAACAACGCTTTGGAACCTAATGCACAACATCTAGAAGTCTAGGCTAGAGACGTATTCTGGCGTCGTAAAGCCTGGTAACTGTTGTTCTCACTGATGGTTGGGTGATTCCTCCACTTTGAGACGATAAGTGCCAGTATGGACTTGTGCTCCCACGTACCATCGAGTATATTTTGGGAGACCACAATAGGCTTTTATCCATAGGAAACTGTGTCTGCCACCCTATCGATCGCAATGCACTGAACACAGCATTCGGGAAGATTGACTGCCGTACCATAAAAAGTATTCTGCAGTTTTGTGATTGGTTTGATAATCCCTCTGCCTAGATTTCCAGAGCAGTCCCTTTCGTCCCTTTTCAGAATCCTTAATAGAAAAGGTCCATCTGAGCACTTGTCACTTCAGGCTCATTAAAAATCGAAGGCGACTAGAGTCATCTTTTGTTTTTTCTCGACTCTTAAAAATTGAAAAAACAAGTTGTGTCAAAGCGTCTAAAATTCATCTAATTCGGAAACATACTTCCCTTCGATTTTTAGTTGATCGAGTAATCCGCAATCATGGAAGAAAGTCAATTGAAACCCCGTCGTTCGCGGAGGCTTACGAGTCAACCGTCTTTGTCTCCGGAATCGAAACTACTACGGACAAATCGAACTCATTTAACCGGTTCCAAATCTCCTGGTAAAGTTAGAACAAGTGTTCCAACAACACTAGAGACTCTGGTTACTCCAAACATTTCTGGTATCCCTGCCTTTACAGAAGAAGTTCAGCAGCCACCGGAGGACAGTAGTACTGATCCTAGTCTGAGGGTAAACACTTGTATCACTGAACCAGTTCCATCTACAACTGGTTCGGAGAGTGTTGTTCCCCAAACATCTGTCGTTGCAGATTCCATACCTTCTTCGGCACTAGAAATATTCTACGGACCTGACGGTCTACCTCTTCCACCTGGTCTGATTGCTATAGAAGAGATTGTGGAGGATCCTCCATCTAGTACTCCATCACAATTTGGAGTCGGGATCACTCTGTATCCTTCTTCATCAAAAATTAGTCTACCACCAGCGGAAGCTCCTGTAGAATCGCTAGGTAATCTTTTGGATAGACTAGATATGTCTGAACAACCGTCAACATCTAAGACTATGTCGTCTGACACAGCGACAACAGAACTTCCTGCTATCACTCCAACAATGTTCGCCGGTATACCATGTCCCAACTAGCTCTCAATCGCTAGAAGGAACTCACTCAGGGGCTATTTCGACGGTATGGTCCGTTCCTGTTTGTTCATCCGGAATAATATCCGAAAACTCTTATGTTGAGTCTTAACAAATTGATCCATTTGGAGGTCGATTTGGGCAGTCCGGTCCTCAAGGGCAAACCATTCCCTTAAGTACCGGATTACCGCCGTATGGGGGGCAGTATACCCTTTCATTGTCCCCTCCGGGAGGACAACCATACGGGAGTTCACAACAAAATTCGGGTTATGCTAGAATTACGTCAAGCAGTTGGGTACCAATACTACCTCAACAACCAAGAGTTGTATATTCGATGCAACAATGTTTACCTATGTCAAGTATACCAACTACACCAACTATTGTGACGATGTCGCAAGTACAAGCGCTGCCTGTTTTATGCCAACCTTAGGTTTCTCAGGTTGTAATGCAACAGCCTCTTGACCCTGCAACTCAACCACAATCGCCGACTGGTGGAATGACACAGGTTCAAACGGGTACAATTACCCCTCATCTTGGTCAAACAGTTAGTATCGGGCAACAACACATGGCTTCACAACCATGGCTAGTGCAATACAAACAACCGCAGTTCCAACAAGTATACCAAGGTTCTGAGAAACAAATCTTTGCAAATAGTGGGCAACCGTATATTCAAAACAGTCAAAATCAACCATTCTACAATGGTCATGCCCACCAACCTTACCAAAGTTACCAGCATCAAATGCATTATGCTGGTATGCAAAGACCAACTGCTCAGGTGATCCCATCTTATCCTGGGTATGCTTCACCTAACATGAATCAATAGTTACCCTTCGTGGCGACTTTAGAGTTACCTTATTTAAATTGGTTAACAAACGATCCAATCGCTTACGCCCCTTGGTGGCCAGCGATTCCGCATAAACTTCCATCAGATATTCCTAAATTTAATGGAAATCCGGGTGAAGATTCATCGAATCATGTGATGACCTTTCATCTGTGGTGTTCATCAAACACCCTAAACAATGATTCAATTAGGCTTCACCTTTTTCAGAGGACGTTAACTGGTCCGGCAGCAAAATGGTATATCGAATTGCCCAGAGCTTCATTTGACAACTTCAGTACCCTAGCCACAACCTTTTTAACGCATTTTCAATTACTAATAAGGTACGAAACGGGAACGGAACTTCTTACCAATTTCAAACAAACAACGGCCACTCACATATCTGATCATATACATGAGTGGTGATGTCGTCGTAGAATGGTAAAAACGTATGTTCCTGATCAGCTTTTAGCTGAATGGTTTATTAAGTCATTATTGCCTTCCATCACGGAAGATGTGGCAAAAGGGGGAGTCGTCACCAAAGAGCAAGTTATCGCTTGTGCACAATATTTGGACTTGATTTACACTCAGTCTGGCACGCTCTACGATAAAATACCTGACGCTCCTAGACTGGAATTCTCAGTCCCTCCTCCTACTAAATCAAACAATGACTCTCATGCTGGTGATGGCGTGATTGGTGCAACAGACACGAAATCGACAAAGGCTACATCTAAAAAGGCCCGTAAGATTTCCAGTCAAAATGCAAAAGAAGAACTTCTTGCCTCAGAAGTAAATGCCGTCTCGACAGATAAAGGCAAAGAAACCAAGCAACCAGGGGGCAAGAAGAAAAGCAAAGGGAAGAAGAAAAAACAGGAGGAATCATCACTTGAAAAATCTTCTACAAACCCTTCTGGAAATAGGAAACCAAATCATCCATGCTTTATATGCGATGAGGATCATTGGACATTAGATTGTCCATATAAAGTTGAGCTTAAAAAATTCTTCAAGAGTACAAAGACCTCAGCAGTATTAACTGATCCGTTTCCGAACCCAGGAACAAATCTGGTTGACAGTGGAAATGCTTCCCCGTCTCAAGTGCTGATGTTGTCGGTTTCCAAACAGCAAAATGATGCTTTGATATCGAAAAGGAACAAAGATTACGGGAATCCACAGCTGTCGAACAACAAGGATAAAGATCAACCTAGTAGTTCGACAACAACTTCGACAGAAGTTGCGCCGCCCATCATTCCTGAGTTGACAATAAAACCGCCTAAGGGAGTAGTACACAAGTCGACGTTTAATTCTCGTGCTAGAGTAGCACAACATTATAATATAGTGGAAGATTTGGCCCAATCGCCATCCATTATGTCGGCACTTGAGGTATTGCAAAATTGCCCATCCCAAAAGCAGGCTTTATTATCAGCCATCGGTGGGATAGACCCAAAGGATTCCAATCTTGTATCCTTTGATCATAAAGGATACGATCCTTAGTTACCAGCTCAACTAGCTTTCCTCGTTCAAGTGAAAGCCCTCAACAAAACTGTTCATCAAACAATTATTGATGAGGGGGCATCTACATGTATTATGTCGATGAGTTGCTGGAAAACTTTAGGATCTCCAACCTTGTCGCGATCTTCGACGACATTAAAAGCATTTGACGGATGAACATATACCCCATATGGTATTCTAAGTAACTTGAAGGTTGAACTAGGAGGGAAAACAGTAGAAATAGATGTTGAAGTAATTGACGGAAACCTCGATTACAACATCCTACTGGGAAGACCATGGATATATGCTATGGCTGCTGTTGTGTCGACCTACTTTAGGAAGATTGCATTTCCCTTTCAAGAAGGGATTACAATCGTCGATCAACAAAACTTCCTCCCCAATGGTTCTCAAGTTACGGGAAGCATTCCAATGATCCATGGAATCCCCCATTCACTTCAAAATATCGGAGTAGGCCTACTAAAAGACCCTATATTAATGGGAACTTTTGCCCTTCCACCTCCAATCAATTTGGTGGAAGTAGCGTCGGTAGGAACCTGTAATATGATATCTTCAATTAAAAAGATCTCAGAAAACGATATCGACATGGATCATACGCAGGTTTTGCCTCCAAGCCCAACAGAAATATTGTAGCAATCAATGTTCCTAGCATGGGAGGCAAACCCAAATCAATGCTCATCAAGCATTTGGATAGATAGGTCTAAGGAATATGACACCCCTTCAGATCCTTGGTCGTGAGTGCATCTCACCGACGAAGGAATTGTTCAATCAATGGTAACTAAAGGGGCACCATGGGAAGATTACCACCATCGTTCCCTTCTTCCGGATTGTGAAGAAAATACTCCTGATGACCTTTATCATCCTTCAGTTTTTGATTTTCTATCAAATACTGTAAACATGGTGGATTCTGAGCAAAACTTGTCCAACATTGAAGAGACTATCGCCATAAATATCTCAACCAAAACAGACGTTGTAGAGAATATTTATGTTGGCAAATGTTGTTCTCCTTCAGAACTGGAAATATATAACGCTCTTTTTCACGAATTCAGAGATGTCTTTGCTTGGTCATATAATGAAATGCCAGGCATTGACTCAAGTATCGTTGAACATGAAATCAAGATGTATCCAGATGTCAAACCAGTACGACAATGGCTACGGCAGGTGCACCCCAAGAAAGCCGTTGCCATCAAGGCAGAAGTTGAAAAACTTCTCCATGCTGGTTTCATTTACCTGGTTCCTCTAACCGATTGGGTATCGAATATTGTCCCTGTTATGAAAAAACAAGGAACAATTAGAGTGTGCGTCGATTATAGGGATGTAAATCAAGCTTGTCCAAAAGACAACTACCCTACACCCTTCATCGACCAGATAATTGATGAATGTGTCGGATGTGAAATCTTTTCATTTATGGATGGATTCTCCAGGTATAATCAAATAAATATCCGCCCACAGGACCAGTCAAAGACTGCATTTATTTGTCCGTGGGGCACATTCGCATATCGAAAATTACCCTTTGGTTTAAAGAATGCAGGGGCAACATTTCAGAGGGCAATGAATTATGCCTTCCATGACATCAAAAACATCGTTCAACCGTACCTCGACGACCTTCCAGCTCATTCGCGAAAGCGGACTGATCATCCGCAGCATTTAAGAGCGATATTTCTATGTTGCCAACACTACAAGATACGACTCAATCCACACAAATGTGTATTTTGTGTTAGTTCTGGTCGTTTACTTGGCTTTGTAGTCTCGAAAGACGGGATTCGTCTCGACCCATGTAAGGTTCAGGCAATCATAAATTTGCCTCCACCTTCGAATTTGCTTCAGATTCAGAAACTCCAAGGGAAAGCAAACTTTCTGAGGAGGTTCATTCCAAATTACACCGAACTTGCTAAAGGTTATACGCGTCTTTTGAAAAAGGAAGTTCCCTTCGTCTGGGATCAGGTCGCGCAAGCTTCCTTTGATGCTTTGGAAGACTCCCTAATGAAAGCATCATTAATGTACGCCCCTGATTATCAAAAAGACTTTAACCTGTATCTGGTTGCAGTGGATACAACCATCGCAATGGTTTTAGTTCAAGAAGACAACGGAATTGAACATCCTATATATTATTTAAGTAAGAACTTAAATGATACAGAAAGCAAATATTCTTATGTTGAAAAGCTAGCACTTGCAGCTGTTCAAGCGATACAGATATTTCGACACTATGTCCTCTTTCGAAAAACTACCATTCTATCAGATTGCAACCCCATGACTTATATATTGTCGCGACAGTTGCTGGGGGGCAAATATTCAAAATGGATAGCAATTCTACAAGAGTTTGATCTGGAATTTGTAAAATCCAAGTCAAAGAAAGCTCTGGTTTTTGCAGAATTATTATGCGATCTCCCATCGTAGAAACCATCTAGACGAAAATTTGTTTCTGATATCTTCAAGAAATCTGTGGTATGGGGATATAATCATTTATCTCCAAACCCAAAAATATAGGCCCAATACCTCCCGCTCCAAACAAAAACGTATTTGATACCAATCAAAAGACTACATGATCGTCGGTGATACACTTTACCGTCGTGGTGTCGATATAGTTCTACGGAGGTGCCTCACCCATGAGGAGGCCGAAAAAGTCCTAAATGATTGCCATTCAGGCACGTGTGGGTGGCATCAATCCGGTTACGCTACAACACAAAAATTTTTACGAGCAGGATACTTCTGGCCAACAATCTTCAAATATTGCATAACCGCAGTCAGAAGTTGCCATGCCTGTCAAATTTTTGATAGCAAAACCAGAAGACCGCCCGCACCTCTGCAGCCAATAGTTGCAGTTGGGCCATTCGCCAAATGGGGCATCGATTTCATGACATGTAACCCCACCTCGATCGGGGGGCATGGGTATATCATAGTCGCAGTTGACTATTTTACCAAATGGGACGAGGCGATGCCTACATTAGATAATACTGGTGAAACAGCTGCCCTCTTCTTTTTCAGTCATGTAGTCGCCAGATTCGGCGTCCCACAAGATCATGGATCGCATTTTTGCAATCACATGATGGTCGAATTAGCTGCCAAATTAGGGTTGTCTCACGACAGCTCCACTCCATATTACTCGCAAGCCAAAGGACAAGTTGAAGCAATCAACAAGGTCCTGAAGCGCATGCTGCAAAGGATGATTAGAGTTCACAAAAGAAGTTGGCACCTAATCCTGTACTCAGCTTTGTGGGCTTACCGAACATCGGTAAGGAATGCAACCGGGTATACACCTTTCCAACTGGTGTATGGCCTAGAAGCAATCTTACCAATCCAGTGTGAAATCTCATCCCTCAAACTCGCAATTGACCTTCTCCCCAGAACTTCAAAAGAGGAGGCTCGTTTCTTGGAACTAATCCAATTGGATGAAACCCGTCGTGATGCCGCTTTGGCTAACGAAGCCCATAAGAAACAAGTCAAGGCACAGTTCGACAAGAATGTCAAACCCCGTGTCTTCTCAGAAGGTGACTTGGTCTTGCTTTATGACCAAGAATCCGATAAATTGGGGGCAGGTAAATTCAAGTCTTTATGGATGGGCCCCTATATTGTTAAGCGAGTGTTAGCAAAAGGAGCCTACGAGTTAATGGATTATGACGGGCACAACCTCATAACGGGTTGTACCTTAAGCGTTACTATGCGTGATTCAATATAGTAACCTATATGCTTTGTTATGTTTTTGTTTTTGCTAAAGTATTTGTTTTGGTCAAGTAATCCACTTTTTACATTTATTGCAGATGTCAAACCTATTGGAGTCATGTGTTGGATATGTCGACGGAGCGAGTCGTAGTTCGCGGAACCTATCTTCCGCGGCCTGGGCCATTTTTGATCCAAGCGGCGAGTTAGTAAGTTTCAAATGGGTATGTATTGGTTGATCAACGAATAAAATCGCTGAATATAGCGCGTTGATAGAACTTCTCTCTGATGCCATCACACATGGTATACGCCGACTGATTGTCAGGCTAGACTCACAACTCGTCATACTACAACTCACCAGTATCTACTCTGTCCGAAATCCAGCTATTTATCGCATGTTCCTAAGGGTTAAGATTTTGGAAAGGCAATTTGATTTTATTCAATATCAGCATATTTCCAGAAGCGTAAACACATTAACTGACTCATTGGCAAATTATGTGTTAGATAGACATTTGCAACATTTATAAAAAGAAGCATCCCATGAATATTTGCATTTGGATCATGTAACTTAACCAAAATAAAACTCTGAAAATCAAAAATATATATATAACTGTTTATGGTTTACACATAATGTTCTGTAACCAAGACAAAATTGGTCAAATGACCCAAAACTCAAAACGCTAGGGGGCACCCTAGTCTAATGATTCTCGTGATAGCAAGTCACAGCCTGTGCGATCATGCATAAGAGCCGAGTCCATCGTCTCGACACACCAGTAGTATGTCACTGCAACCTCAAAGGCAGCTCGTCAGTCCTCACATCTGGAATACCGAGAGTGAGGCCCTCGACCTGATCCTGTAATGCTGTGAGAGTCTCGGCCACATCGAGGTCACGAAGGATAGCTCTTCCAACAGCCTCTCCTGCTGCGGCGGCAGCTGGCACTCTCAGGCGTACCACTGACCGAACAGGACCGACATCTGCATGAAAATATGAGTTTTGATTAGTCTTGATAGAATAAAGCACAAGGACATTATAAAAGAAAAACGATAAACAGGAATATGGTCAAAGAATTTACCAATGGCACCCCACTGTTCGCCAGCCGGCAGTACCAAATCTGGGTCACCCCGGAAGTCCATACCAGCATATGGATACTCGGAATAAACCATCTCCTGACGATCAAACCACCTGAAGAAGGTATCATAAAAGGAAATCTGAGATTGACCAGCATGCCTAGACATATGGTCGACCCATCTCTGCATACGTGGTTCAGTCGGTGGAGGTAAATCGAGTGCAATATACTGCGGCTGCATCAGTGGTATCTTTTCCAAGGCGAAGGCGGTCAAGATAGAACCATATCCAAAGTTCTTCAACCTCCCGCTCTTCACCTTGGTCAACTGTTCTTTCATTACAAGGAGTACTGCGTCGCACCAGTTGAACACTTTCGGTTGGAGACATTCCAAGGCGTACTGCATATAACATCAGTTGGCCACATGAAGAGCCGCACCACCAGCCATCCTACCAAAAGCAAACAGAATAGTCCTCAGGGACCTGTCAATGACATCACGTATGATGATCTTTCCGTCTTTACTCGGCTGAGATCCCTCTCTGCAATATCTGCGAACATAATCTCTCACAGATTCACCTCCTCGGGCCGAACTTGATAAAGAGATGGGGGCACACCGCCTCGATAAGCCGGTCAAGAAATAGATGTCCACTACAGTCAAGGGGATGGATTTGCCCCTAATTTGGAACACCTGGCTGGTAGGATCCCAAGCATCGAGCAAATACTGTAGCAAGTTGATTTGTTGTCTCATGCTAGAAATGCGGAAAAACTTCAGCAAGCCACAGTTCCGTAGTGCGTTTACTGTAACCGGATCATGTAAAGCAAGCATGTCCTCTTCTTCATGCTCACGTTCTTGCCATGTAATAGTCATCTTGCTCCAAAAATCTCTGAAAACAAACAAGAGAAGAGTTAGATCCTGATTTGGTGAGAAACAAGCAAAATTTCCATAAAAAACTGTGCATAAATTTCCTTCCTTGCGCCCATCGCACCTACAGTAGTGTTCTGGGTGTGTTGCATGTCAGTTGGCTAGTAGACAGGCTAACATCCAACGCACCTTTTGATACAAAAGGGGTGCGCTGAAGCCAGGGCAAGTTTTTCAAACCCCAGAGGCTCAGAAAAACCAGGGATCAAGCTCAGAATGCAAAATGGAAAGCATGAAATGAAAGAGCTTAGGTTTAGCTCCTACCTGGTCCAGACGGCGCCGAGAATCGTCCACAGAATCTCTCGGAATCAGCTGATGAAAATCAAGAGGGAAAAACACCTCCAAAGCTCCAACAAGCCAAAGTTCAAATGAAATGGTAAAATGAGAGGTAAAAGCACTTTTAAATTACTTTTTACGTAATTCAAGTAAAATATTAGTGTTCTAACTCATTTTTCAAACATATATTGTTCATTCCTAACTAGTTTGATGAAGCAATTGAAAATGCAGTACAATCTTTGAAAGAACAAAGCTATTTATGGTAAAGTCAAGAAATGACCGTTGAATCGAGCAGTTTTAACGCGGACTTCATGCCCGTTAAAAAATAAACATAAGCAATGAGCAAATGTTTCCCCCAGCGTTTAAGCTCAATAAAAAATGAACCAATTCCCGGTAAATAACCATCGTGAATGTAGTACTTCAGCCTTTAAAGCCTTGGTCGTGTTCTCATCATCACCTCCACTTTGTATTGGCCGATCATTCACCTCCATTTGATTGTTTACCCCTTTTGAGGAACAGCTGCGAAGGGTGATCCCGCTAGCCATCCTTGTAACACTGCAGTGATTGGAAAATTCCAAACCTACCTGGAATCAACTGCTACCCAATTTCATCACTCGTTCCTCAAAAAACGAGTCTCCTTTAAGCTCTTTTCAACTGACTCGTAAAATATGAAAAGATTGTCGAGCCATTGGCCTCTCCAGCTCGTTAAAGGGACCGGAAGTGTTATCCCTCCTTTAGATTTTAATCTTTTTGGACCTGAGGGATTATTACAAAAAAAGATCGAGCGCTTGTTTTGTTCGGCTCGTTAAAAGTATCGAAAATTCATCCCTTCTGTATTGTTTTATACTTTTTCAGACATAAGGGATTAGATGACAAAAAAGGAATTTTGGAGTTTCCTTTACGTCCCTTTTCAGACTCTCTAAAATTGAAAAGGACCGAGTTATCTTTGTCGTTAAGCTCGTTAAAACCTAATAGCGACAAACTTGTCCATAGCAGACAAGAATGAGTTTCACTATCGCTAAGCTCGTTAAAACATAGCGATGGGTTTGCCCGAAGGGAAAATTATAGAACAAGCATATGTTATCCTCCTCAAGCTTGAAAAAAATAAAGAGGTACTGGTCAGCAATGACTGGGGAAAATTGGGAAGAAAACTTGAAGAAACTTTGTTGGTAGCAAGTCGCTCTTGAACATGACACTTTCACTCCGCATCCAAGTCGGGTTGGGTTGTTTCATTCACCGGTCACATCACCATGGTCCCATCATACCATCCACATTTGGGGTTAATGCTACCAATCCATCACGTCAGTGTCACCGATATGTTCAAGAGAAGTCATTCAGAGAATTCACCTGTGTCTCACCTGCTACAATACATTTACGCTCCATTCTTTCATGACCGCCACCCTGAACCGTATATCACCAGATCGTTTTCACCTCCATTAAAATCATTTTCTTCGTTCCGTGTCATTGATGTGGGATTCATTAAAGCCCTCCTATGACGGATCGCTTCTTGTCGACACAGCTCATTATCCAAGAAGCCGATCTAGGAACACCCCGTTCAGTACTTTGAAGCTTGCATGCCTCAATGGCAAGTTTCTCACTTTCGGCGACAGGTTTACATCAATGGCCTTTGACTGAAAGATTTTGCGTGGTGTTCGACGTCAATTCCTTTATTCACACCACGTGAATTGTACTATAGTACCTTGAGGGTCATTATCATTATCGGTGATTCCTCTCGCGCCGGTTAACAACTTACATCATTGGTTGGTAATCAAGCGATGTCTTTCCATGTTCGACTCCAGAACATCTCTCACATGGATAGACTTGTACTTCAAGTGAAGATCGAACGAGATTGAAGACCCTGGATCTCATCCATCCGGGCTGCGATATATATTCAGGGAAATAAAGACATCAAATGTACATCGTTGCTGCACAGATAATCATCCAATCAAAGGGATGATGGCTCTACCAGAATCATCAGTCTACACTCAGACAATTGTTTGTCCTATGTACATGAGAATGAATTTATAAAGCTGAGCATGGGAATTCCCGCCTCAGCTAGATCATGAAAAAATATGAAGATAATGTATTGTATTGTATCTTATTACAGGTCTCCTCCCAGCCCTAAAGAACTTCGGATCCTCATGATAAAGCATTTCACCCGACATAAAAAAGATTAACGACCTCATGCTTTAGGGGGCAACTGTTATAGACATTTTTGGGCACTACAACCCCAAGCATAAAATGTCCATAAACCAAGGGCTCCTAAGTCCCTAAAAGTGTTGTTCTAACCCCTAAAGGAACAAGGTCAACTGATTACAGCTTCTCCCAGAAGTTCTCCATAAAAAACTGCTCAGAACTGGTCAAAACAGGATCATTTCACCTGCTCCATAGGCAAAGTGCGTTGCATCTCACCTAAGTACACTCTGTGGGTGCGTTGCATTTCAAAAAGCCCTTCTATGGGGTGTAATGGGCGAGAAGTGATAATTGGCAATGTCAATCCGCGAGGTGGAGAGGCATCGAATCTTCCAGAAACTTCCCCTGTGACACTTGCCTCTCTGAATTCGACCAAGGATGAGTAAGAGATCATCAATCTCCAAGTGGAAGCAAGAACTATCAGAGGGAAGACACTAATCAAATCACAAGCTGACTCATCTCCCTTACAGATATCTATATATGGATCCCTCATCCCAGAGATCCAGAGGCTGTAATTTTGCATCTTGTAAGGAATTTATGTTGGTTTCTTGAGGCAACATCATAGTGTTGGGTGATCTAAGCTTTGCATGAGGTGAAGAAGGGCTTACTTGCTGAGAGGATGATGCTGGGTCAGAACAACTGGTTGTAACTCCCTTGGCTCTTTCTTGATTATCAATAAAAGCTATTCAAGTTTTCCTCCATACTCTTGTGTCGTTTATGTTTTATGCATTTGTATGGTCAATTTACATCTGATCCTAGATTGTTTATGACAATAGATCCATGTTCTTGTATAGTGTTATGCTACTTTGATTCTATAGGTACTCTATGAAGCTGGGTGTACAAGGAAGCAAGTAGCAAAGGACTATCAGAAGAGAGAGGAATCGAACTAGGAGCCAAGCGCAAGACAGAGGTTGGTCTCCTCTATTCTTCTCTCATCTATCTTTCATAAAGGAAAAATGAAAGTAGCTTTACTTTGTTTGTTTCTAAGGTAGCTACCACACCTTAGTGGGATGAGAAGTTCTGTATAGACACTTTTCCTCGTAACAAGGGGAAGCTCCAGGCATTGGGATTTGAACCACTTTGTAGCCTGCTTGATCGTAAATATCCCCACATTGGCTGCACATATACTCTCTATATTGATCATCTTTTGTGTTTTTCTCTGCCATGGCTGTTGCGCGAGCTAAGGTATACAAATTAAGTTCCCTGTCATAGGCTTCCTTTTCCATTACCAGCTCTTGTTTGTAAGCTTCTAGTTCTGATCTTAGAAACTCATTCTCTTGTAAGAGAGAAGCCATTGTTGGTTTTGGTTGTCGTTCTGTCATAGGTGTATCAAAAGGGGTGACTAGTTCTTGTGTAACAGTCACAGCCTCAGTAGCTGGTTCTTGTGGAGCAGCTACACAATTAGCAACGGATTCTTGTGTTTCAGCTACTTGACGTAAAGAAAATAGTATTGCAGCATCCTGGGCATCTAGTTCTTGTATAGCAAGAACAAAATCAGCAGCTGGTTCTTGTGTTTCAATTATTGAATGAGTAGCTGGTTCTTGTGTGACAACTACTGAATGAGTAGTTGGTTCTTGTGTAACAGCTACTTGATTCAAAGAAAATGATGTCGCAACACCCTCGGTATCTGGTTCTTGTGTGACAACTACTTGATGTGAAGAAAATACTGTCGCAGCACCCTGGGCATCTGGTTCTTGTGTTTCAGTGCCCATGGGTGAAACAGGTGAGAATTCTGGGATTTGGGAGGGTGGAGGTGTATGGGCTTTTAGCAAAATGGGTTGGGGGTTTAGGGTAGTGGCAGTAGTTGCTGCTTTGGTTGAAGCCCTCATTCGTCTTCTAGGTAAAAAGGCAGGAAAAGTAGTAGTTTGCTTCTTTCTTTTGCGAGTAGGTTTTTCCTTAGTAATGGAGTGGGGAGGGTTTTCAGGATGTTCAGCAGCTTACTGAGGGTTTATGGGTGGATTGTTTAGGAGAGGGTTTTGTTGGGAAAACCCTTTTGGATGAGTAATTGAATGAGATGGTGATGGGTGAGGGAAAGGATGGGGTTTTTAACCTGTCTACAATAATGCGACATATTTCTAAGACATCTGAGCAGATAGTAAGGAATATTCACCAGTCTAGCATGTCGTAAATGAGATAACAAGACAAAGTCATACTGGTAAACTACCTAGTATCAGCCTTCACAGGTAAGGTAGTGCTTGAAAAACTCTGCAACTTTCGGCCAAGGAGGCGGCAACGAGCTAAGTCGAACACCCCAGGCTTTAAGCTCAACTTGTTCTCCTGGCAAGAGAAAATCCTGCTGGGCATTAAGAATAATGTGTTTGCGGCTGAACCAGCGAATACTAGTGACGGGAAGACCCAAAACCTGTGCTATATCATCCTCTGTGACTGGAATCCAAACCCCTTGAATAATAGAATGGTCTTCTTGAAGATTCCAAGCAAATTGAAGAACCTGTTGTTGATCAAATCCCTGGAGCCTCTGAAAATAACCCAGCCAACCTGCCTGTTGAAAGATTTGGTAGACTTCTGGATACAATTCTAGCAGGGTTGTCGTGGCGGGTTTGTATCATATAGCAGGACCTCCCATAGCTATTCAGCTCAGTAAAATTCATAGTCACAGAGCCGAGTAACCGCACCCGAATAGAGTAAGTTTTGCGGATGAGGACATGTAAATGATGGTGAAAATATGAGATAATGGGTAAAAAGAAGTGATGGTAGTCAATTCGTGTGAAATGATGGCATAAAGTTTCGATATTCCCCCCCAACTACGGTTGAAATAATGACTTTAAGTGTATGGGGATCATGGTAATAATGAATCATAATATTCTCATTAACCATAGTTCAATTGTATTTACATATAAAGTTTACATACCTCATCTTTACCTTTGATTCGCACTTCGAAAAATATAGTGCCTGTTCATAATAGATCTGCAGTAATCATGGAAGAAACTTTGGAATTATGAGAGAAATTGTATCAAGGGTTTGTTTAATCATGGGAGAAGGTAGTGAAAGGACAGAATGTAGCATGAAAAATTGGAGAAGTGAGAGTGAAAGAGCTGAAGAAGATGTTTTTATGATAGGAAATGTTGAATAGTCATGTCTTAGAAACGGAAAAATGGGTAATGCCGAAAAAGTGGTGTTTCAGCAATAGGAAAAGAATGGAAAAATGTTGTTGAAGAGTGATGTTTCAACAATGGAAAATATTGTTGAAGAAATGGTGTTCTAGCAATGGAAAAAAATGGGGAGAGTGTTGCTGCAGAGTGGTGTTTCAGCAATGGGAAAATGGGGAAAAATGTTGCTGAAGAGTGATATTTCAACAATGGAAAATATTGCTGAAGAAATGGTGTTTCATCATGGGAAAAATGGGGACAGAGAATGGAAAGGGAAAAAATAAAATAAAAAATAAGAGGGGATGAATTATGGGGATGTTGAAAGAAGATTGGAAGATGGGAAATGAAGATGAATGGATTGAAGAAAGAGGGAGCAATGCTTCACAAGATGAAGCTTGGATCTGCTTGTAGTAAGATTGTCCTTTCTTGGTAGGCCTTTTCTGGATCGAGAATCTGCAAAAGAATCAATTGTAACATGCCATCCCTTGGCAAGGATTATTAGTAAAAGAAATTTAATCTAATACTAAAAATAAAATTCAGAAAAATTAAATGCAATGAGGGGCAGGAGGCTCCTCTAAAAAGAGATAATGTGAATCTGCCACACATGTGGCCTTAAAATCTTCTTTGGAAATGGGGCGCTGGTACAGACGGAGCCGATGACCATTCACTAATAATGGTGTTTTAGAGTCATCAATTGTTAGGAGCCTTATTGTTCCATTGGGGAAAACAGTATCCACTTCGTAAGGTCCTAGCCATATTGTACGTAGTTTCCCTTGAAATTCTTTAAACCGAGAATCATATAATAAATCCCAATTACCTTTTTGGAATTGCTTGTGCTTGATGACTTTATCATGCCATTTTGTTCTTTATTTTTGAATCATAGTTGTCTGATGAATTACATCTAATATTTTTTCATCCAATTCATTAAGCTGCTGCAACTTGGCTGTCTGTGCATCAGTCAAATCAAGGTTAACAGCTAAAGCAGTCCTTAAGGTTTTGATTTCAAATTCCATAGGAAAGACAACACTTTTACCATAAACTAATTCATAGGGAGAGAATCCTGTAGTGTTTCTCCAGGTAGTTCTGTAAGCCCATAATGCTTCAGGGAGCCTTTGAGACCAATCCTTCTGGTTTTCCTTCATTGTTTTTGTTAGAATGGCTTCTATTACTTTGTTTGTGCTTTCCACCTATCCATTGGCTTGGGGGTGGTATGGTGTAGTCATTCTATGATGAATATGATATTTTTGAAGGGTGGCTTTAAAACCATGAGAGGTGAAAGGAGGTCCTCCATCTGTGACTAATTCTCTAGGCACTCCAAATCTGACAAAGATATCTTCAAATAAGAAAGCTAGAACAACTTCTTCAGTAGCTCTAAGGAGTGCTTTAACCTCCACCCATTTGATCATATAATTTGTGCAGACCAATATTTAAACTTTTTGATTGGATGGAGGGTTAATGGGTCCTACAAAATCTAAGGCCCATCTTTCAAATGGTTCAAGTACTACCTGTGGGTTTAATGGAATTTCATCTTTATGATTAGGTTGACCCATTCTTTGATAGTTATCACAGGCCCAGACATATTTCTTTGCATCTTTAAAAAGTGAGGGCCAATAATAACCCATCCTAATAATTTTATGTGTCGTTCTTTTATCAACAAAATTCCCTCCACAAGGGCCATCATGACAATCTTTTAGTACATCATAAACCTCATCTTCTCTAATGCATCTTCAGATTTCTTGATCAAATCCTGTGTAGAAAAGACACCCACTTATCCAGCTATACCGAGCACTTTGTTGAATAATTTTTCTTTTCTCTCGGTGGGATAGGTGTGGTGGTAACTTCCCTGCAACCAAATAATTAGCAATGTCTACATACCATGGTGAGTGAGAAAATACTGCAAATAAATATTCATCAGGAAAGGAATCATCTACTGGAGTATTATCATCAGGTGTTAATCGAGAAAGAAAATCAGCAACTACATTTTCTTTTCCTGGTCGATCTACAATTGTAATATCAAATTCTTGTAATAATAGTAACCATCTGGTGACTCGAGCATTTGTGATAGATTTTTTCATTAAATATTTAATAGCTGAGTGATCAGTATGGACAAAAGTAGAATAACTAGTGATGTAATGTCGAAATTTATTAATAGCATAAATAACTGCTAAAAATTCCTTTTCGATAACTGTGTAGTTAAGTTCAGCAGGACTCATATTCTTGCTAATGAAGTAGATAGCATAGGGGAGATGATTTTATTCTTGTCCCAAGATAGCTCCAATTGCAGTATCCGAAGCATTAGAGGATATATGAAATGGAAGTGCCCAATCAGGTCCCCTTAGAATAGGAGCTATAGGTAACTGATGTTTGAGTGCATCAAATGCTTCCTGGCAATGATTATTCCACTTGAATTCAACATTTTTCATAAGTAACACAAATAAAGGAGAAGCTATTTTGGAAATTTTTTTGATAAATCTTCTGTAGTATCCAGCATGTCCTAAGAAGCTTCTCACTTCTATTTGGGTTTTGGGAATAGGAAGGTTCTCAATGACTTGTATCTTGGATGGATCTACCTGAATTCCTTGAGATGAAATAAAATGTCCAAGTACCACTCCTTCACTCATCATCATATGACATTTTTCGGTGCTTAAGGAGAGGTGGGCTTGTATACATTGGTTAAGTACTTTCTCAAGATTTTGTAGTGCCTCCTCAAAAGAGACACCATAAGGGGTAAAATCATCCATAAAAATTTCCATAGAGTCATTAATCATATAAGAAAAGGTTCCTATAATTGCTCTTTGAAAGGTTGCTGGTGCATTACATAGCCCAAATGGGAGGACTCTATAAGCAAAGGTTCCCCAGGGGCTAGTAAAAGTGGTCTTATCTTGGTCTTGGGGTGCAATTTTGATCTGGTTATGCCCACTGAAACCATCTAAGAAAGAGAAGAATTTCTTCCCTGACAAACTATCTAACACCTGATCAATGAATGGTAACGAAAAGTGATATTTTTTAGTGGCTTTATTTAAGGCTCTATAATCTACGCACACTCTCCATTTCCCGTTTTTCTTAGGAACTATTACCAACGGGGAAACCCATTCACTGTCAGATATAGGATATATAAACCCTGCATTAAGCAATTTTTGAAGTTCCTCTTTAACAATTTCCCTTAAATTAGGGTTCATTCGTCGTTGAGGTTGACAGATCGGTGGACAATCTTCCTTGATATAGATATGATGAGTACATAATTAAGGAGAGATTCCATTCATATCTTTATAGTCCCACGTGAATGCCTCCTTATTTTCAAGAAGTAACTTCATTAATTGTTGTGTTTCAGCAACTGTCAAGTTGGGGTTTATATTCAGTGTTTTGCCAGGTTCAATTTCTACTGGTATACTTTTAGAGGAGATGGTAGTTGATGTTTGAGGTAGGTCTTCAGAATTAAGCTTTTCCTGGGTATCTGACTCCAAAAGTGCAGCTAGATGATTATGTGCTTTTGGAGTCACAAAGGAGGGTTCGCAAATAAAATTATTAATTACTTCATCCTCAGTGGCATCTTTAAGGCTTAAAGGTTGTCCGATAGTCAAGATAGGTTGAGTAGTTTGATCATCATAGTCCACCCATAAGGAATTGTCATTATTAATCAAGGGTGTAGCGTGAGGGTAGAGAGTAAGCTGTTTGGTTTCATATCCATTGGAAATTGTCATTGAACCAGATCTGCAGCTGATAAAGGCATCTGTTGTGGCTAGCCAAGGCCTACCCAAAATTAGAGGATGACCCCCCAACTTTGTTTTAGGTTGCAATACCACAAAGTCAGCTGGATAATTCCAGGACTCAACTGAGATGATTAGGTCTTCAATAACTCCTTCCGGTTTGATTGTAGAATGGTCAACTAATTCTAGAATGGTTGGGGTATCTTTGATTCCATTCTTCAGTTGTAACAATTGTGAAGTTTCAAGAGTCATAATATTGATAGCAGCGCCTAAATCTACCAGAACTCGAGGAATTACTGTTTTTCCAATTTTCACTATGACAGTAGGATGGCCGGGATCACCATATTTAATTGGAGGAGCTTTACCCGACATTAGTGCAGACAGATCACCCATGACATGAACTGTGAGGGGATCTTTAGTTTTCCTACTAGGTTTCTTAACACAAATGTCTCGCATAGTTCTGGCATAGATTGGTACATCTCTTAGTGCTTGTAATAATGGAATTTTGACGCAGATATTTTGTAATTCCCCTAGAAGATTGAAAGCAGGTGGCTCAGGAGTTTTAGTCAAAGCTAAACGCTCAGGGAATGGTGGTTCAGTTGTTTCAGCAACAGTATTAGAGGGTGGTTATACCTCTTCAGGTGAATCGTGTTTTTTTTATTTCTTCTTTATCAAAATCATAAGAGGTAACATCATCAATGATAGGTTATACTATTTTCCCAGATCGTAAATGAATATCATTGCATTGTGCAGGGAAAACGGAAAGTATAGGCTGGTTTTGAATATCAATAAACTGCACAGTCTTATTATTGGGGTTAGGGTTAGGTTGTACAGGTAGTTGGGGCCGCATCATTTGATTATTTGGTGGAGCACCTGATGGTAAAGGGAGTGGTTGCTGAAATTGTGATTGAAATTGAGGAAATTGATTTGGAAACGGGGGTTGTTGACCTCTCCAATTTGGATTCCATTGGTTAAAGTGAGGTTGTTGTTGTGGAGGCCAAGGAGTCCACATTGTTGGGTCTACAAAGGGGGGGTTTGTTTGTTGCATGGGTGGGTAATTCATTTGAAAGGGTGGGTATTGCATTTGGTTAAAGGGAGGGTAATTTTCTTGACTAAAAGAAGGATAATTATTCCAACGATTAAAAGATGTAAATGGCATATTAGGATTCATACCTTGTCCTTGCGGTTGCCATTTCCTTCTCTGTGTCAACAGATAGACAACTTCAGCTTCTTCATCAGTTGGTTGTAATACTGCTTTGATTCCTGGTAAAGAAGGGCATTGTTGAGTTTCGTGATCCTTATCACAAAGGGTGCAAATTGGCATTTTGTCCAATGGTGCTTTTCTCTGCATTTGGGGCAAAATATGGACAGAACCGCTTCTGCTTCGGCTTGTTTCTTTTTAATATGCAAGGTGTCAATTTGTGAAGCAAAAGAACTTAACATTTCAATTTTAAAATCCTCAAGTGAATTACCTATTTTGACTCTTGTTGCTCCTCCACTGGTTGATCTTTGAACTCTTGAAAATGTGGTATCCCTGTTGTTTGATCTATTCCTTGCAGCTCGTCTTGAACATCTTTTATAGAGGTTAACAGTTTCATCATATGATTCTTTAGATATTTCCCCTTTAGCAAGCATATTTAGCATATCTAGACAGTCATCCCTTACTCCTTTTAATAATATTGTTTTAAGAATATCTTTACTTACATTGGGGTGACTGGATCTTTGTAGATTATACTGTAGTCTTTCCACAAAGTCCTCTAGGTTTTCATCCTCTTTCTGTATCATCTTGAATAGTTCCTCTCTTTTTTCTCTTGTTCGGCAATAGCCTTGATATTTGTGCAGAAATTTCTGTTTCATCTGATCCCATGTTGTGATTACATAACCTCCAAGACTCATGAACCATATTAATGCATTTCCCTTTAATGTTGCTGGAAATTGTTTTAATTTTTGAGCATTGGTAATGTAATCATAAATTCTGCATAATATATCAAACTCGAAAAGGAATTCATCAGGATCTTCAAAAGATAAACCATGAAAGTTAGGTAAAGCTAAAAGTGGAATATTCTTCATAGGAGCTACTCCTCTAGGAAGATCACCAATAGGAAATCCTATGGTAGAAAGAGAGTTTTCATCTTGTACCTCTCCTTTAGGACCTACCTGTTCTTCATGGTGCAGTTCTTCATTATACTCATCCATGGTTTCTTCTACTTGTTCCCCTACTGCACTTGCTCGATCCTCAATGTTTTTTGTTGGTTTCTCAACTATTTTAGGGCTCACAATCTCTTTCTCCACTTCGAAGTTCGCTTGAAAGGAAGGTTGAGGCTTTGGTTTTCGAGAGCTTGGTCGCTGAGGAACAGAAAATTCAGATTTTGATATAATATCGTCGATAAAGGTCTTTCTTCCTCCCCTTCCTCTGCCCCTGCCACCTGTAGGGTTAGTTTTATTGGGGGCTCCGTATCCTATCATGCAATCTAGACATCTGAAAGAAAAACATAAATTCTTTTGAAATCTATAATTGCTTTCCCCGGCAATGACACCAAAATGTTGGTCACTATAATTGTTTATTAATTAAAACAATCAAGTGCTACATAAATTGTCAACCCAAGGAAGTCTGTTTATTTCAAAGGTAATCACACACTGTATATTCTCAATCTCAAAAGCAATCGAAAGTTGTAGTAAAAGTTACACTAATCACACCTTGCTTTGAACAGACTGAAGCTCTACTTTGAATTACAATAAAAGCAATCTTTCTATTGCAGAATTCAAGATTCAAAGGAAGACAATCATCAGAAGAATCCTAGATTATATTAAGAAACAACAACCTAGGAAAAAAGAACCTTTCAACAATCTACAAAAGAAAAGACTAACTATGTTGTAACAGAGAACAAGACCCTATTCCCTAAAGTAGGAATCTTCAGCACCTGTCTCTGACTATCACACTTTCATAAACTCATTCTGCAAACAGAATTACCAATAGAAATGATTAACAATTACCTAAGAATGAATTGTATGAAAATGATGCAACAATCAGTTGAAACAAAGTTTCAACAATAGATAGTAGAGTTCTAACAATGCGTAAACAAGATTTCAGTAATGCATAACAGAGTTTCAACAATCGATAGTAGAGTTCTAACAAGGCATGAATGAAAACAATAATTAACACACTACAAAAACTAATGGGTGAATCTTGTGAGGAAGGTGGGCCCTCTCCTTCTCACAAGATTCCCCAGAAATGAACGGGAACTAAGAAGAAGTGCTCAAAATGATCTTTTATTCATCTGTCCAATGTAACATGTTACAATATCAAAGTAGACACACTCCTTCTCTGTAATTCTCTTCTAGCTAAGCCTTTCATATTCTGTCGTAATCCCCTAATGCTGATTTCCCTTCTTATTTAAAGAGGAGAATCCTCTTAATACAATTAAGCATATGATTACATGTGTACATACAAATCCTATTCTTAGTTTGATCTAATCTTCTATGCTGGAATAGGATATTCTGATCTTCCGTAGAAAAATGTTGTTACAGTGGTTGTAATGGTGCTGGCTTTGAGGTACAGTTATTGCAGCCAGTGTAACAGCTCCTTTAATTATCTTTTCTTGTTACTGCTGTATATGAAATATTGTTTCAGCATCGCAAATCACGGACTGTTTCAACATCACAAATTACAGACTATTTTAGCGTCGCAAATCATGGACTGTTTTAGCAACGGTAATTGCATATTATTAAACTGTTTTAGCAACGTGGTCTTCAAGCAGCAACGATATATTAACTGCAATCTTCAAACTGTTTTAGCAACTATATATTTCTGATTAATGGCCAAGTATGAAAATAATGTAAAATTACATGTAAAACATATTAAAAATATAGCAAAGAGAAGAAACGTTATATACCTTTGGAAAAATAGATTAAGGTGATAATGTAGGCTTAAATATGAGCGGGAAAAGGATGTAATGATAGCAAAAAGTATGAGCAAAAAGGTATATTGTAGGGTCCTAACAGCGGCCTGCATAGACCTTGCATGGTAGCCTTGAAATAACCAGACAAGCCCCAAGTTGACAATTAATGTGGGAAAAGGGTGAATTCTATAATTCATATCTGACACTGTTGTCGGGGAGGCTATTGAAGGAGAGAAAGTACGACCAATATTGACCATAGGACCGATCTCTCATCCCGGGGAGGGAAGTTTTCACCCTGCTCTAGGTCCTGAGCATTAGATCGCTTTGGTTACTTTGATTTCTTGTTTTTTTTGGGACCACTCTCTTGTCTTGGGGAGGGAAGTTTTTACCCTGCTCCAGGTCCTAAGCATCAAATTTCTTTGGTTATTTTGATTTCTTTTTTTCTTGGACTATTCTCTTGTCCTAGGGAGGGAATTTTTCACCTTGCTATAGGTCCTGAGCATTAAATTTCCTTGGTTATTTCGATTTCTTGTTTCATATAGGAATCACTCTCTCATACTAGGAAGGGAAGTTTTTTTCCCCGTTTCAGGTCCCAAGCTTAGATTTTGTGGTTGGTTTGTTTTTATTTCTTTTGTCTTCATTTTAGGGGCCACTCTCTCATCCTGGGAAGGGAAGTTTCCACCTTGTTCTAGGTCCTGAGCTTCAGATTTGTTTGAATTTTCTCCTTTCGC
Source organism: Pinus tabuliformis (assembly GCA_031772625.1). NCBI lineage: Eukaryota > Viridiplantae > Streptophyta > Pinopsida > Pinales > Pinaceae > Pinus > Pinus tabuliformis. The sequence goes on from CM062808.1 coordinate 739,994,906, forward strand.
TTTCTGATTCCATGAATAGAAACACGAATAAAAGGGGCATAGGAAGACCCCCAAAAAGAGGGAAATATCTAGGCATAGTTACCTACATCCAAGAAATCATTTCAAGAGCTGAGTCAGGAGCATCATCACAAACTTTTGTGAGGGTTACAAAAATAGAAATTGGAAACTTGCTGGATAATTTAAGGACTAATATTCTAAGCACATTGTCCTCACAACTAGATGTTGTTCAATCAAAACAGAAACAGATGGAAGCCGAGAAGGAAATGGTTATTTTCTTCTCTCAATGCAGGAAGAAGCACCCGCTGAAGGAATGTCCACTCAATACTATTGAAACCTGTGCGATATGTGAGTAGAGTCATTCTACTAGCATGTGTCCATCTCTTCCTAGGCTGAAGGCAGTTTTCTAATAAGAAAATGAAGAGGTAGATCAGTTGTACTTCATGAGATTATAGAAGGCATGACAACCATGACCACAAAACATGAATCAAGGCATGCCCTAAGACCCTTCTCAGTATTTTAATAATTTGAATTTTGGGCCTCAGTCTGTACCTTTTTCACCTTCATGGTCACAATACTATCAGTATCCAATGCCCTATAAATCATGGTCCCCCCCACCTAGTCCAACCCCTTCATGGTGCCAGAGTCAGTGCGGACCTCCTCTTCCTTCAGGACAATTCTCCCAGCTTATGTTGCAACAATAGTTACAACTTCCCTCTAATGCCTCCACCAGTAATCCTCCTCTTCGTCCACAACTTCTTGTTTAATCCAACCTGAACCCGAACAATAGTGGGGTCAACAGGTTGAGACACTCAACCTTGCTACATACAGACGTGCAATGTAATGAACTAAATCTTCAGTCCGGTCGGGTGGTAAATACTTAGACTTCACCGATAATTGTTGAACATACTGATGATGAAGCCTCGGAACCAAAGCTTAGGAATTCTACTAGAACAGCTCAGGGTGATTCACCGCAAGTTCCCATGGGACAACAACCCCTTTCTCAAACGATTGTTACTCGAGGATGTCAGAGTCATCCACCTTATCCTGAGAGACTATCCTTGAGCAAAAAAATTCCTCATCCTAAATTTGACTTTTTGGGGGAATTGCAAAACTTATTTTTCAAAATCCCGTTACTTTAGGCTATGAAGGATGTACCGATTTATGCCAAAACGATCAAAGAATTTTGTTCTAAGAAACCTGGAAGAAAATCAAAAGATCCACTCACTATCCATGTCATGGGGAAATTATCAAATATAATGTTGGGAAAGCCTACACTTGTTAAATATGGGGATCCAAGGAACCCGATTCTTACAGTACATATTAATGGAGTTGATATCCCAAATGTGTTGGTAGACCTAGGAGATGCAATTAACGTTATAACTTCTACAATTGTACTTACCTTGGGCCTACTTGATCTTAAACCAACTCCTATAGTCTTAGAACTTGTAGACCAACCCATTGTACGACTAGTAGGGAAGTTAGAAGATGTGACCATCCCTGTAGATTTGTGGCAGTACCCTGTTGATCTCCTGGTGCTGCATACCAAATCTCCAGCTGGAGGACATCCTTTGATTTTAGGAAGACCTTGGCTTGGGTGTCGATCGGGAAATATGGTAATATCCAATGGGGAAATCACAAAAAATATTATCCTTTATCCACCTGCAGAATTGAGTTCATCAGTTAAACTAGGATTTACCTTAATGCAAAAATATCTACCTACAGAGGAGCCTGAACTTGAAAATGAAGATATTAGATCACTTCTTACCATCGGTGAAGCCCTCTATTTTAAAGATGAAATGAAATATGATTCTATTAGCACATTTATCAGTAGTCCCAAATCCGTTTCCGATTCAACCCGTCAATTATTAGAATCTATTATGAGTTGCACCATTCCAGAAACCATTGAACCAGAAATCGAAGTTGAAAACATTCCTGTTATTTCACCCCATAACAGTATTCTTGTAGAAATCAATTTAGGTAAAACGCTGAATGTTAATCCTAACCTTTCAACTTCCTAGTCTGAATAGTTGATGAAAATCCTTCAGGATTAGAAGGAATCTTTCACTTGGGAATATACAAATATGATGGGAATCCCTGTTGCTCTATGCACCCATCACATATAGATAAAAGAAGAATGTCGACCTGTTAGAAAACCATAGAGAAGGATGAATCCTGCCTTAAAGAACATTGTCAAAGAAGAACTACAGAAACTACTAGATGTTGGGTTTATTTATCCAATCTTGGATAGTCAATGGGTATCCCCACTCGTCATTGTTTCGAAGAAAAATGGCAAGTGGCGGATCTGTGTTTCTTACAGGGAATTTAATAAAGCAACTCAAAAAGACCACTTTCCCTTACCCTTTATTGACCAGGTCCTTGATACATTAGCCGAGAAGAAGTTCTTCTCCTTTCTGGATGGATTTAGTGGATATAACTAGATCCAGATAGCTCCTGAGGATCAGGATAAAATTGCTTTTACTTGCCCTTGGGGAACCTTCGCATACTGAGTCCTTCCATTCGGCCTCTTCATCCAAATTTAAATAGGAAAAAACCAAATTACATATATAACCATACATACAAATATGTAGCATAAATAACACTTCATTTCATTAATATCAAATACTGAAATGTGCTTACAAACATAATGGATAGAAGACTAGCTCGGGCGATGGTAGCTTATCTCTGAGAAGAGATGTGGTGGATACATGCCTCTGAACTATGTTACAATGAGGCTCAAGGGCCTATTTATTTTCGAAACAACATGAGGAAACCATAAGCAACCAAAAACTTAACCCCAGGAGATGTAACGCCAAGAGTCTGTGGGACCCATTGGGGTAAGTTGGCTTGCCAACTTCCCGGGGTCATAACTTGGTCATATTATCTCCGTTTGGTGCATATGATACCTTGTTGGAAAGGTCTCATCAAGTACTACATTTTTTTCTGTAGGCCCTTCCCAACAACTATGGGCCTACAATGGACCTAAAAAAAACGCCGTTTAGGGGGTCAAAACTGCTCCGGAAGTTCGAGACCTGAAAATTGCTAAAAATAGTAAATGTTGAAATAAACAAGGAAAAAAATGAAACCAAATAGAGGTATAGCTGGAATTGGTGGGTGGTCACAAATATCCACCTAGATTATTCCTCCCCCTTAGGAAGCAATGGTCCCCATTACATGCAAAACCTCCATGAGGTGAGGAAATTTCTGCTGAATTTGATCCCTAGTGAGCCACTTGCCTTGGTGCAGGAGTTGGCCAACTTTGACAACCCAATATAGTTGGATATTTTGCTGGCAAGTGTTCTTGGCCTGTGTGTCCAAAATTTGATCAGTTGTGGTCTGTTCCATGTAGTATGGGTTTAACTCTGTTGGTGTGAGTTGTTTTGCAATGTCTGATGTGTCCAACAATGGTGGAAAGTATGACCGAAGGCAATCCACATTGAACACTGGTGCAGGCCAAGGAATGGGGGAATGTTGAGCTCAAAAACATTGTCTCCCACAACTTTGGTAATAGTGTAAGGACCATATCGGAGTGGTCTGAGATTCTGATGGGCTCCAGTAAGGCGTTCTGTCTGTAAATGCAACAAAACTTTACCACCCACCTGAAACTTGTGTGGCACCCGATGTTGATCATGTCGCTGCTTGTTCTTGGCATTTGAATTCTCTAGAATGTCATGAACCTACTAGCTGATGTGTTGGATTCATTCAATAAATCTAGTCGCTTTCTGAGCCTTAGACAGTACATGTGTGGATTATGTCTGCATAGTCGCATGAGGCATGATAACATCAATCAGACACAATGGTTGAAATCCTAAACCCACTTGAAAGGGACTGTGACCAGTCAATCTATGGAGAGCTCTATTATCTTTGCTCCACATATGGAAGACTCTCATCCCAAGTTTCAGTATGCTTGGAGTTGTATATGCAGAGTATGTGCACTATCATCCTATTGATGACCTTTGTGTAGCCATCATCTGGGGATGGAAGGCAATTGATTTGGTGATCTTGGTGCCCAATAGTGTCCAGACGCTTGACCAGAATGTGCTCAGGAACCTAATATGCCAATCTAATATAATGGTCTGTGGGATCTCAAAATGTACCCATACTAGTTCAAAGAAGAGTTTGGCAGTGTCCTCTGCTATGATACACTTTTTGCAGGCCACCAATATAGCCATCTTAGAAAACCTGTCCATGACCACAAATAAAAAGTCATTACCATGCTTGGTAGAAGGGAGGCCAAACATATAGTCCATGGAGATGGATTCCCATGTTTGGCTGGGAGTAGGTAGAGGAGTGTACATGCCTTGCTTCTTGATGGTTGGCTTGGTGATGGCGCACACAATGTAGGATTTGATATATTTCCCAACATCCAGTCGGAGTTTGAACCAATAACAATAATTTTGTTGTACAACCACAGTTTTCTCCACACCAAAGTGTCCTGCGACATAACTATGTTTGCCTCCCAAATTAGCTTCGCACGCTCGCTTGCAGGAACAAAAAGGTGGCCCATGTAGCATAATAATGCATCATGGAGGTGGAAATCAAGAACTTGCTTGCCATCTACTAGCATCTGGTATGTCGAGGAAAACTCAGGATCATTTTTGTATAGTTGTGGCCATCCATAGGTCTCGTAACCACAAGAGTTGATAACAATAGTCAATGCTTCAATTGGGGGCCGACTGAGGTAGTTTGCAACATGATTGGTGCTACCCTTTTTGTATTTAATGTTTAAGTGGAATTGTTGTAGATATGTAGACCACCTCTAATGGCGATCGTTCTGAAACTTTCCATGTGTCTGCATAAATTGAAGAGGTCGATGATTGGTTTGGATGACCATCTCCTTCCCCGGAATGTAATGCTTCCATTGTTAACAGGCTTGCATGATGGAATACATCTCTTTATCATAGGTAGGGTACTTTCGAATTGTATCAAAAAGTGTCTCACTATGATAGGGCATTGGATGCCTGTCCTGCGCGAGGACTACACCAATAGCATAGTCTAAGGTGTCTATCTCGATTTCAAATGGCTACTACAGGTTTAGCAGTGTGAGTACCAATGCAGAGAAGAGATGATGCTTCAACTCAACAAATGCATTCTGTTGGGACTCAGACTAGGAAAACTTTGCTTTCACCCCGCCCTTAATAATCTGACTCAAAGGCCAAGTGATATAGGAGAATCCCAACATGAAACTTTGATAGAAATTTGCAAGACCCAAAAAGCTACGAAGCTCCATTAGTTTGGTCAGGGATGACTAGGATCTTGGTCGGGTCCACATGCACGCCACGCTCATCTATGATGTAACCTAAGTATTGGACATGGCTCATGACAAAGGTGCACTTCTCCAAGTTGGCACACAGTTTGTGCTATCGAAGGGTTTGAAGGACCTGTCAAGTGTGTTGCAAGTGTTCTTCCCAACTCTTGTTGAAGATGAGGATGTCGTCCAAATAAACCACCATGAACAAGTTGGTGATGGGCTACAATATTTCATCCGTTAGCCTCATAAAAGTAGCAGGGGAATTTTTCATCCTAAAGGGCATAACCAACCATTCAAAAAGGCCTTCCTTAGATTTAAAGGTTGTCTTCCATAAATCTGTGGGCTCCATTGGAACCTAGTGATAACCAGACTTCAAATTGATCTTGTTGAAATAGTTTCCCCCTTGAGCTGATCCAACAGGTCATCATTCTGTGGGATTGGATACCTATTCTTGACAGTGGTTTTGTTTAGAGCAAGATAATCAATGCAGAGCTTCCAGGTCCCATCCTTCTTCTGTATAAGTATAATCAAGCTCCCACAAGGCGGAGAACTTGGTCAGATGTGCCCTTTCTGCAACAATGCTTGGATTTTCTGCTTGATCTCATCATTTTCAAAAATGGAGCAACGATATGTCGGCTTGTTGGATAGAGGTGCTTCGGGAGTCAGATCGATCAAATTCTTGACCTAACAATGCAAGGGTACCCCTGTGGGTGAGGAGAAGATGTCCCTGTATTCCTCCACGATCATATCCACCTACTTCTATGGCTTGGAGGAACCCTTACCAGGGGCCATGGTTGTGGCTATGACCTTCCCCTTACTTTGAGAGAGAATTAGAAAGAAAGCAAATTTCCCAGTCTAGGAGATGACCTTACTGCATTCCTTAGCAGCGATCAGAGAGATTGTTGTAGATGGGGCTACCTTTGGTATCCTGTATAAATTAGTACCCAAAGAAATAATAACAGAGCTAGGTCTAGACTCATATACAACATGCCTCTTCCATAGGTATGGTTGTCCTAATAATACATCACAAACTTTAAGAGGATAAACATCACATAGTACCTCATCTGTGAAGGGCTTGATGCTGTAGGGAAGGTGACACTGTTGCCTAATGCGGTGATCCCATCCTTGGTGAAGCCACTTTATGGTATATGACTATAGATGTGATGTAATCTGTAGGCCTAGTTGCTTCATGACCTCTGCTGAAATGAGGTTCTTTGGGCTCCCGTTGTTGACAATGAACTGCAGTGGAGAACCCTTCAACCACATATGTGAGTGGAATAGGCACTTCCCCTCTTCTGGATCTTCGAGCTCAATCTTCTGGATCTTGGTGGTGGCCACGGTGGCACTGGGCTCCGCATTAATGATCTGCTTCCCTTTGTCATTCTCCTTGTCGGTTTCTGACTCAAAGTTAGAACATGCTTCAGACTCAGAAACCTTCAGCTCGACCACCAGTGACTGCTTGGCCCGACACTCACTTGTGTTATGAGTGGAGCTTTGATGGAACTCCCACCACTTTCCCATGTCCTTCTTTATCTTCGTGGTGTTGTTATTTTCTTGCAGCTTCAATGGGTTATTTTGGGTTGCCCCGCCTTGGATTTTCCCTTTTCTCTACAGTTTGGGGTTGCCTTTCCCTTGCTTCGAATTCACAGATCCAAAGTCTCGCTGTTTTTTTTTAAGCTTCTGCTCGATATGGACAACATATTGGTACTTCATGCCAAGTGAAGATATGTCTAGGAACTCCATCTCTGCATCCTAGATGTACCTGTGTAGGTGGTCATGGTACCTGAGTACAAAATGTTTCTCAGAATCCTTGATACCCAACTTCGTGCGAAGGGTATGAAAAACATTGGTAAACTCTGGCACGTCTTGGTCCCTTCCCTATCACAGTGTGGTCCACTTTATGTATTTATCCTCATAGCTCTCGACAGGGTAGTATTGCTCCTTGATGGTGTCCCGAAATGAATCCCAAGTGGGTGCGACCAAAAATAGTGAGGGCGTACTTTCATCCTTCTACTCACAGTAGGTTTCCCACTAGTCCTTGACGTGGGGGCGTCTTTGAGAAGAGAAAAGTAATATTTTCCCAGTTGGAAATATCATGAATAGAAAAATATCCTTTTAGCATATTTAACCATTTATCTGCCACGTCTGCATCTATCTGAGCCTCAAATATGGGAATGTCAAAGTTAACTTGTACATTAAAGGGTGTAAAAGTAGACCTGTTTCCCTTGGGTAGCCACTGAAGGATCTAGGCAAAGTTTTCCATCATCACGTTCCTCTGTTGCTCGAGGGCTTCTTCGAGCAAGATTTTGAAAGGATCTCTTGCCCCCTCATCTTTATTTTCTTCCCCCATGGGAGGCTGTTGGGATTTGTGACGCTGGTCTTGCAAAGGTTTGAACAATTCAAGCCCTAACTCCTTATATCCCGACCTCGTTGGGGACATGCAAAGAAAAGCAGAGAAAGAGAAGACCGCTCTGATACCACTGATATGAATTTAAACAAGAACACAAAAAATTACAGATATAACCATAAATACAAAGATGAACTAGAAATAACACTTCATTTCATTAATATCAAATATTGATATGTGCTTACAAACATAATGGAAATAAGATTAGCTCGAGCAATGGTAACTTATCTCTGAGAAGTGATGTGGCAGCTACATGCCTATGAACCGTGTTACAATGAGGCTCAAGGGCCTATTTATTATTCAAAAAACATGAGGAAACCCTAAACAATCAAAACCCTAACCCTAGGAGATGTAACGACAAGAGTATGTGGGCCCCATTGGGGTTAATTGGCTTCCCAGGGTCATAACTTGGTCATATTATACCTTTTTGGAATGGTCTCTTTGAGTTCTATAGGTTTTTCTACAAGTCATTGCCCACATCCATGGGCTTGCAATGGACCTAGAAAATGCCGTTTATGGGGTCAAAACTTCTCTGAAAGTGTGGGACCCGAAAAAATGCTAAAAATAGTAAATGGTAAAATAAAAAGGTAAACAAATGAAACCAAATGGAGGTCTAGGTGGAATAGGTGGTTGACCACCAATCATGGAAAATTTCAGGGGCGAATGTTTGCCCTTAGGGCGAAATTAAGGGGTTTTAAATTTTTAGTGGGCGAATATTTTGTATCATGGTACATTTTTGCAAATTGCCTCAAATAGCCCACCTTATTTTAAGGGAGAGGGTAAAAAAGGTAAATTTAGCCATTGAAATTAGGAGTTACAACCTTCCATTCTCCCTAATTTTCAAGAATAGGTTTTATTTAAGTGAATCCTATGGGCCAAATACCATATTTATAAAAGAGGTATGGTAAATTAATAAAAATATAAATAAATGAGAGGTATGGTAAATAAATAAAACATTTTTTATATTTACTCCATAAGTCACCTTATATACATGCAAGGGTGTAAACAAATAAAAATAAAAATAAAGTGGAGGTATGGTAAATAAATAAAAATATAAATAAACTAGACGTATGGTAAATAAATAAAACCTCTTTTTATATTTAGTCCATAACCCTCTTTCTATTTATGAAGGCTCAAAAAAGAGGTTTTATTTAAGTGAATCCTTTGGGCCAAATACCATATTTGTAAAAGAGGTATGGTAAATTAATAATATAAATAAAAGATAGGTATGGTAAACAAATATAACATTTTATTATATTTACTCCATAAGTCACCTTATATTTACGAACACTCAAAAAATGTGTTATACTTTTTTTTTTCTCAATCTGTCTACTTCTATTATTATACAAAAAGGAGCAAAAAGTTACAGCAAGGCCTTGGCCTTGAAAATCTTGCCAAGAAGTTGGCAATTTGCACAAATGTTCATATTCTCAGTTCTTAGTGGACCGCCATCTAAAATTTGGCCTCTTATAAGACCTGAAACATTGTTGAACCTAGACAATATAGCACTCGAAACATTGTTGAACATAGACAAAGTAACACGATGCACAAACGACACAAAGACATGCAGAGACCTGACACTGGCATAATTCAAGACACAAAACAGAGTAGTGTTCCTACTTCTGAAGCTGCCGAGAGCGGAAAACCGGACAAGGTCAATCATCGTCAGTGGTATAGGGTTCCTCAACGACCCTGCAGCCAAACTGTAATGAGTCATCCGAGTCGGAGTGAAGAATCACGGAGCCTATTGGTTCTCTCTGAGCTGGCTCGCTTGGACCTGCAGAGACAGCCTGATTCGCCATAGAGGAGCTTCCTGTTACTGGACGCTGACTGTCAATTGGAGGCGCCCTCCTCTGATCAACCGGAACTTCAGGAAGTGCTTCTCCTTGGCCTCTGAGATCTTCGCATTTTTCAATCGTAACGGAGACGATAAAGGTGGAATTAGCAAGAGTACAGGGGATGCGATAGCGAACCGTGGGGTGGGCCGCGTGCTCGCAATCATCCCTCCTACCACGCCCGCGTCCTCTGCCTCGACCAGATCTGGTAGCAGGGGGACTGCTGCGCCCTGGTTCCAACACTTCCGTGACAGAGTGTGTCGGAGGGGTTGACCGCTGAGAGATGGCACGTCCTCTGGAGCCTCCTCGCCTGCTTAACATCCTGAGCCATTCTTGCGGCATTGCAACCGAACTCCAACTCAGTCGCAGGCCCTTGGAACCCAATTCAGATTGAGACCGAACTCCCCCTAAGTCGCAGGCCCCTGGAACCCGAGCTCGACGTTTGAATAACGCGCTTGAACCTGGAGAGGGGTCGGGCTCAGACACGCTAGTGGAGCAGCTAAGAATGACACAGACCACTGTTATCCATGAAGCAGCAGAAATGAGTGATGGAGCCGCGGAAGTGAGGCGTATATGGTGCGCCATTGCACAGTTCACCATGAGGCGGGTGGAGGAGTTAAGAGCCCGCATTAATAACCTTGTGCGAGGCCAGCTCGCTTGTCCTGCGCTGAACCCGGTGGCATGCTTGGGCGGACACCTGCCCATGTGACACACCACCTGCCAGCCTTCAATGCCTTCAAACACCCGCATCCGGGACTTGTGTTATATTTAGGTGAAACCTACGGGCAAAATACTATGGGCCAAATACCATGGGCTAGATTATTATTAATACCATGCAAAAAAACATTATTAACCCTAATATTAGTATTAATAAAAATAAAAATGGCACATGGTATTGACCCATGGTATTCACGTGGAATGTAGCCTATTTAAATGGGGGAATTAAACCAGCATAGATCCTTCTTTACTCTGGATATACTAAGCCCCGAGTGGTAGCAAATATCGTGATATGCAAGCTAGCATAGAGTGAAAAAATGTTTGATCCCTCTCGGGGCTTGGTGGATCAAGAGTAAAAATGAATGTTGTAATTTAATGTATGTTAAACATTTTAACTTGGTTAAAATATAAAATATAAAATAAAATAAAAATCAATTATTAATTTTATTAATTTTTATAAATTACTAAAGTAATTTTTAACCTCCAGGTTTATGATAACCCATGGTATTGACCCATGGTAATACCATGGTATTCATGTGAGCATAGACTATTTAAAGGGGAAATTCTATCATCTTAGATCCATCTTAATTCTGGGTCTACCAAGTGCTCAGAGAGATAAATAGATTTCATCCCCCTAAGAGTGGTAGATGTGGAGGTAAGATGGATATAGGTTGGTTTTTATGATAATGAAGATATTAAATATACTTAGGAAATTATATTGTAAAAACATCTTAAGGTGAATGGTTAAAGCTACATTTAGTCACTTCACAAAATTTGGTAAAAAATACCAATATCTCCATTAATATTGGTTTTTAACTTTCTGATTTAACAAAAAAATTCAAAACAATGAAACCTTATCACTCTTTCTGCATCACCCTTGCAGAAGATTTCTCACGATTTTTCAAACATTCTCAATATGATATCTTCATGAAAAAGTTTAGGTACTGATGTTGGATTAGTTGTTTGAAAAATAAGTTGGTTTGTACAGCCTTTCATCTTCTGTGCTATTCTTAGTTTGTCCTAATGATCTGTAGGGGTTGGAGCCACTGCACCATATTTTCCTAAAAGGGGGATATTGTTCACCAAAAAGGAAATTAATCTACATGTTACAATGTTGTTAAAAAATGCGAGACCTATGAGGGTAGTGAATTATGCTAATAAGCAATTTAGATTGGGAGAGACGTAATTAAATTTTATTATTTAATTGAAGATTTCCAATTAAAATAATAATAAATCTACATTTAGATATTCATATATTGATTGGAAGGATTCTCACAATGGTCACTTCTTTCAATTAGATCCCCTTCAAGCCTTTGCGATACCTAATACTTTCTTATATAATATAGTTGGGGCTTGCTACTTGTTGGCGTGTTGGGGTAAACAAACTTGATGTGTTTTTTTTTTTATCTCGCAATTGGAGTCTATGGAATAAGAAAGAAATTTGATAACTTGAAAAAAGCGGTAGCTTGACAAAAGTTGTAGAGAAAATATTAATCTCTCCTACCTTGACAGAACTCGTTGTCAATATCAACACCTATAAGAACTTTGTTGTGGAATATTATCAAAACTAATAGAAGGATATGAAAGAGTGTATTGTAAGAACGTTGACAAACACGACCATTGAAACTTAGAACATTGTTTGTAGGAAGAGAAAATGATGTTTCTTTTTCCAAACATGTACGTTAGTAAATTACAGTTTAATGAATATGTTTTCTTATTATCATATATGGTTTCATACTTTAACAAAACATTCGCCAAGACTTCACAATGTTTTATTATTCAGTAAAAGATTTGCCAAGATCTTACAAGATTTCATAATTCAGTGAAAGATTCTCCATCACTGTACAAGATAATATAATCTAGTGAGAGATTCACCAAAAAAATTATATATACATATTATATTATTGATAAAATCGCCTCCCATTTTTCCTATGTATCATGGGGATTAGCCCATTTATTATACATATAAATTTAGGGTGGTTCTTAAAATTTTCCTTGCCACCAATATCCACCTAGATCACCTCTGTAATGCGCCTGCTACCTTTCAACAGACAATACTGGGAATTTTTTCTGATCTAGTTAACGACGGTGTTGAAATCTACATGGATGACTTCACCCCATATGGGGATTATTTTGAAGAAGGTCTAGAAAACTTAGAGAAAGTACTTAAACGATGCAAACAAACACATGTTTCTCATAGTGCAATAAAATTCCATATGATGATGGAAGAAGGAATAGTTTTGGGACAACTACTTTTAGCTGCAGGAATACGGGTTGATCCTGCCAAGGTAGAGGTAATCTTAAATTTTCTGACACCAAAGACACCAACGACAGTACGTAGCATTATTGGTTATGCTGCCTATTATAGACGTTTTATGGAATTATTTTTCTAAAATAACATTTCCACTTTTCCAATTATTACCTAAAGATGCAGAATTTGTGTGGACAGATGTATGTGAAGCAGCGTTCTTGGAAATCAAAAAACTAGTTTGTAAAGCTCCGATATACATGGTCTCGATTAGAAGCTCCCATTTCATATCTCCACAAATGCTTCTCATACAATAGTAGGGGCAATCTTGGGACAACAAGAGGACAAGAAACTGTATGCGATTTACTATGTCAGCAAGAACCTAACTCTTGCTGAACTGAACTATATGGTAACTGAAAAAGAGTTTTTGGCTGTTATCTATGATATTAATAAATTTTGGCATTATATTACAGGGTATCCCACTTTCGTGCACACTGATCATTCAACCATTAGGTATCTGATGAATAAACCGATAACTCCTGGTCGAATTACAAGATGGTTATTGTTGATACAAGAATTTGATATTACCATTGTAGATAAACTAGGAAAAGATAATGTAGTAGCAAATTTCCTGTCTAGGCTGAATACTAATGATGAAGATACACCTATAGAGGATAGTTTTCCGGATGAACATCTTTTTGCAATTTCTACTCACACTTTGTGGTATGCAGATATTGCTAACTATCTTGCTACAAGAAAAGTACCTCATCATTTTCCATACAAAGAGCAGTGAAAAATCATCCATCATAGTGCCCGTTACTCATGGATAGAGGGATACCTCTTCTATACATGACCTAATCAGCAAATCCGGTGCTGTGTAGGTGAGGATGACATCTATGAAATTATGAAAGCTACCCATGATGGCCCTTGCGGGGGGAATTTTACGGACAAGCGAACAAGTCATAAGGTGTTGCAGATGGGGTACTATTGGCCCTCTATTTTTCGTGATGCAAGGAAATATGTTCAAGGGTGCGATAGTTGCCAACGGATGGGTCAGCCTAGTCAGTCATATGAGATGTCGTTATAGCCTCAATTAGTTCTTGATCCCTTTGAGAAATGGGCTATTGATTCCATTGGGTCGTTCAATCCTCCTTCACATCAAAAAGTTTACATTCTGGTCTACATAGATTATGTGAAAAAGTGGGTAGAAGCCAAAGCTCTCACAAAAGCCATAGAACAGGTTGTCTTAGACTTTTTATTTGAAGAATTTTTTGCTCGGTACAAAGCTCCTAGAGAGATAGTTTTAGATGGAGGGGCACAATTCACATCACATCTAATAGCAGCACTCATGAAGAAGTATGGAATCAAACACAGAGTGACATATCCATATCATCCTTAGGTGAATGGTCAAGTCGAGAGCACAAATAAGGTACTGGAGAATATCCTCACAAAGGCTGTAGCGAACCATCACCGAAATTGGGCTGAAAATCTTCTTGAAGCATTTTGGGTGTATAGAACGACATGGCGGAATACAACATGATTTTCACCATATGATCTTGTCTATGGGAAATCCCATTTATTTCTGGTGGAATTTGAAATTAAGAGGCTTAGGATAGCTCTTGGAGTAGTTTTGGATCTTTCAGTAGCCCATAAACACCGACAGGAACATCTAAATGAGTTAGATGAAATTCATTTAATAGTTGTACAGAATACTGTTGCAATCTAGCAGCAGTGAACCAAGTGGCATGAAAAATTCATCAAGAAAAAGGTGTTTCAAAAGGGTGATTGGGCGTTACTCTATGACTCTCGATTCAAGGATTTTAAGGGAAATCTCTGCTCTAGATGGATGGGACCATATGAAGTTTACAATGTTTGATAATGGGACTATTAAACTTGTAATAGTCGATGAGGCACATACTCCTTTGCTTGTAAACGGACATCGCCTCAGATTGTATCATCATCCAACCTCTAGGGACTCCTTTATTAAGCATTTCTCTGATAAATATGGTTTTGAAATTGTTTGTGCAAAGAACTCTTCCTCTGCACCTCTTATCTTAAATTAAAAAAAGAGACAATAATAATAACACACACACACACACACACACACACATATATATATATACATACATACATACATATATATATATATATATATATAATAAAATAAAATGTTGTTACTACTCTATCAATGCTTTTTTTTCTTACAGGTGTTGTTACTCCACTAGTTTGTTACCCCGTTGATGTTGTTACTTCGCCGGTGTTGTTACTTCGTCAATGTTGTTACTCCGTTGGTGTTGTTACTCTGCCGATGTTGTTACTCCGCCAGTGCTATTACTTCGCCAATGCTGTTACTCCGCTGATGTTGTTACTTCGTCGGTGTTGTTACTCCACCGATGATGTTACTCCGTTGGTGCTATTACTCCACCGATGTTGTTACTCTGTCAGTGTTGTTACTCCTTCGGTGTTGTTACTACACCAATGTTTTTACTTCACCCATTTTGATACTCCGTGAAGCTAAGTCACCAGGTATGTCCCCAACTAACTTCATGGATTTGATTGGTATTTCACTTATGACATGACTAAACACGACTAAGGATGGTCATAACTTAGTTGGGGAGACGTATCACACTTAATTTTAAAGATATCGTATTTAATAGCAATATTGTTAGACCATCATTACTATTAAACCTCACGCCAACTCATACATCCCACGATCATTACCATTGTGATCCGTATCAATCTGTGATCCCCACCATACCCTGCACAATTATCCATGCACATTGGAACTTGAATCATGTATGAAAACATTAATTTGTGGTATTTTCTAATGCGTTGGATTAATTATTATAATCATCACAGATTTACCATTGATTTTCCCATAACCTTTGTCCGTATTTCCCTATCACCGTATTCCTTGTTACCACAATCCCTATCACCACAACTTTACCGGCTAACACCCCCTCAATGGTTTTGTTGCTACTCCAAGTGATGCTACAGAGAAACTGGTGGAATGGGTGGTCAAGTTATTAGGCATGATTTGGAATATATAGTGCAAGTCCGATGTCAACTGGATGTATGGCAGGTTTTTTAGGATGCTGCATGGAACACCTACTTTGATAGGTTGCAGGGGTTCGACGAAGGTGTTACAATCGAGTTTTCATGGAATTTGGAAGGGAATTATTCCAGAGTCCATGGGTTGGACATTCTTGTAACATAAGAAATTATCTCGACTGTTAGCGGATTGCCGCAAGGAGGGAAGAAATGGTTTGCCCAGAGAACGCCCTTGCAAAACTTTCCGAAATTGTTCTTGCAAGAAGGAGAAACCATGGTTCATAGGCGGAGATGATATGATCGAAAATATTTTCCTCACCCATGGGCTGAGATTACATACTTCGTCATGCAATACATCACTTTTGAAGGTCACATTCCCACTCTATTTAAATATCATTTTAAGCTTCTTGCATGTCTTCGAATCCGTCAAGTGCATTCTCTAGATATGCCATTTTTCCTTTGGAACAATCTTCAGTTAATGGCATGGTTTGTGTGCCAGTCACGCCAACCATTGGCAGTCCTCACAAACCATGGGCTTGTTAGGCTGTCAGTGGTGCGTACCTTGTCACAGACCTTTGTGGACTTTCCACAATTCATTAAATTAGCGAAAGAAGAGTTTGCGGCTATGATGCCAGCAAGGGTCGAGGAAGAATTGTTTGTAGAAGAAGAAGTTGTGGTCGACGTTGTTACACAAGAACCATCGTCAACTGTCGAACAATTGGGGGAATTGGGGGAATAGGTGACAGAAGAAGAATAGGAAGGAAGGGAGGAAGAAAGGATAGAAAAATCAATTGATACAGGCGGTGGAGACAAAATTGGAGAAACTGAGGCAGAAGGAAATGGAATAATGGAATATGAGAAGGTTACCCCTTGTTCTCCACCCCCCGCTTCCCTGCCAAAAGGGGCAAGGAAATTCCACTCTCCTACCCACAAAGTGAGAGAAAAAATCTCCTCTGGTATTAAAGTTTGTAGGAGAAATTACAAGAGAAATAATCTCTCCTCCGATATTAAACTTTGCAGGATAAATTACAAGAGAAAGCATCATTGTTGACACTGTAACACAAGAACCAGTGTCAACCACTGAGATAATGGAAGAAGAAGCTACCATTGACACTGTTACACAAGAACTAGTGTCCACTGGTGAATAATTTGAAGAAATTATTGTTGACACTATTACACAAGAACTAGTGTCTACTTGGGAGAAAATTGAAGAAATCATCATCGACACTGTTACAAAAGAACCAGTGTCAACCGGTGAGCACATTGAAGAAATCATTGTCGATCCCATTACACAAGAACCAATGTCGAACGGTGAGCACATTGAAGAAATCGTTGTTGACACTGTTTCATTGTCACCTCTCGAGCAGTTAGAAAGAGACATGGTTATTAGCACTGACCCCCAAGAGCCAGAATTAATTCGTGAGTAAGTGAAAGAAGAAAACAGGGCAACAGAGCGACCATAGGAAGAAAACGTTGAGGATACTACTCCTCAAGGACCTGCAGTGGCTTCAAAGCCATTAGGAGGAAATGTGGAAGTACCAGGACCTACAGAAGAAGGCACTGAAGCTGCCCCTCGAGTTTTTGAACAAATGGAAGAGATAAGGGTAAAACAAGAACTGACTAATGAGTTCGTCAACGTCAATCCGCCAAACCCAACACTGGTCGCGGGACCGATGGAGGAGGTCATTATTAAATAGGAATTCATTGAAAAATGTGCAAAAAGGAGAGCCCCCATCCAGGACAGGTACCAACCATTGTTCATAGAAAACATGCAATTAAAAATGGAAATTATTAAGTTCAAGAGGCAAGTATTACGCTTGCGTAGACGGGTGAGAAAGAAAAAGAGGAGCGTCGATCGATTTTTCATGACTTCTAGAGTTGAAACAACTCTGAAAAAAGTATAGATGGAAGATAGGCTGGCGACCTCGATAGCCACAAAACTGAGTCATTCATGCAATTGTTTTATTCTCGGGATTTTCTGTTGACCGCAGAGTTTCAAAAATGGAAAACCACTGCATCTCATCTTCAATGGGGATCTATCTCTCTAGAAGATCATAGGGAAGAGGTGAAAGGAATTCAGGAACAAGCAACAAGAGTGGTGGCTGATCATGTCACCCAGATAGAGAAAGCTAAGCAGAAACAAGAAAAACAACAGAAAAAGATTGAAGAATTAAAAGGGCAAGTGTAGTTACTGAAAACTGACAAGGATTAAATGTTCGCCCTAATGCATTAGGTAATGGCGTGCCGACCTCTTGCTAATAACTATGCTTTGTTTCTTCAGGAGAAATATCTATTTCTATGTCTAGAACGTACCCACAAGGAAATTAGCCATGATATATAAGATTCTATGCACTTCCTACCGATCCTGATGGCTCACAATCTACTAAAACAACACTTGATGTGTGAACTCTATATGCACAATTATATCATTTATAATGACCAATCGTTCAATCCAGTGCCATATGTGGGAGACATTCAGCTGATAGCATTTACTTCCTTCATGATTAATTAGGTTAAATGGAAGAACACCTTCGACACGTTCGAAGAGAATCAAGTAAGTCGACCACTTGTGATCAGAATGGAACATTGTCAATCAGTGGACATTTATAACAGACATCACACCTTTCTGCAGTTGGAAGGACAAAAATACCAGATGTTGATAACACAGAAATGGTCTGTTGACATGTGTACAAGTCAGATCTTTATTTGTCAAGAGAAAGCTTGGGATTCCTGTTAGAAACGATGGATGTTTCCATCATCAGCAGTGAGGGTACGTGAACATTTTGGGGCCCCTAATCTCACTCAGGCTTTGGAGCGAACTCCGCGATATATCACATGCATCTGACATTGTGGGACCCGGTGGATAGGTTTGATATTTTAGTTTCCCATTATTTGGTTGCCTTCTGATTTGTACCAGCCTATGTGACAACAGAAGACTGGTGGAAGGACATCATTTTTACCAATGGTTTCAAACTTCTCGGGACAGAAATGGCCACGAGATATGACCTTACACAGCTTCATGCCAACCACAATGGCTCCAACCTAGACTTGCACAGAAAATGAGCTCCATGAGGACATGCATAAAATCTAGTTGGGGGGATATGTTGGTTGCTAAATTTGCCTACTTTTTACCTGCCTTTTTACCCCTTTTCCTTCACCTATTTCATGTCCTTGCAAGGTTAATTTGTATCTCAAGCACGAAGGTATATCTATTTGTCATGTCTTTGTGAATTATTAATCAATGAAGCATAGTCTTAGGGGAGTGTTTCTTATGCAACTTGCTAACCTATGTTTCTTTGCAGATTTAAAAGGATGATGATCAGCAGACTACAATTCAACGTATGGTTATTGATGAGCTAGCAACGTTATCTTAGGATGTTG
Source organism: Pinus tabuliformis (assembly GCA_031772625.1). Classification (NCBI taxonomy): domain Eukaryota; kingdom Viridiplantae; phylum Streptophyta; class Pinopsida; order Pinales; family Pinaceae; genus Pinus; species Pinus tabuliformis. The sequence continues at coordinate 740,013,793 of CM062808.1, forward strand.
GATGTAATGATGATTCCACCCAAGAGAGTTTGTTGTATCAATACATTTTCTATCTTTGTATTCTGTTTATGCATCGATGATTGTTGTATATTTGTAGGAAGAAAACTACTGTAATCTCTGGAAATCGTTGATACTATCTTTGTAACATTGAATGTATAAGTAAGGTTACGGGGTTGGAAAATCAAGCCACCACTAAAGAGAGATATGAGAGTTCTGAGCATGTAACAACAGACTTCTGTACTTTTATTTTGATTAATGCAATCCTGATCTTCTGAGTATTTATTAGTCTTTGATCTTTTACCACAACCCTGATCAGGGAGTTGGGCCCACTCTCCTGACCAAGTGTTGTTGGATTAGTGGTGTGCGTAGATTTATCTTTTGTTATGTTTATTTCTTTATCGTTGTAATGGTTCATTAAGTTGTGTTGTTGTGAATCTTAACTTGTTGTTACTATAATTGTTGTTAGTGTTATTGCTTGTAGTTACACGTTGTTATGTCATTGATTGAATGCTTAATGCTGCATAGGGAAACTGTGGCTTGCATAGACCTTGCATAGTAGCCTTGAAATAACCAAACGAGCCCCGAGTTGACAATTAATGTGGGAAAGGGGTGAATTCTATAATTCATATTTGAACACCAACACAAAGCCATCTCCAACTACATTAAAAGATGATATGATTGCTTTTTAGATAATAGAAGAGCATGCTAATTGTTTGTTTGGAAGTCAAATCCATTTGTCAAGAGAGAGGGGGAAAATATATTTCCTATGAACAATAATAGTCCATAGGAGGTCAGTTGATAGAAGTCTCCACCCAAATTTAGTCGCAAGAGCTTTGGAAAGTAATTTTAGGTCCTTCAAGCCATAGCCTCCCTACGCTTTAGGGAGAGAAATATTGTCCCATCGGACCCAAGGAAGAAAAAATTTGTCTTTGGACCTTTGCCATAGCAAATGACCACAAGGTTTCCTAATAGATTCAATGATCCCCTTAGGAACCCATGTGAGTGTCATCCAATATATAGGGATGGCTTCAAGAACATATTTGATTAGGACCAACCTTCCTGCATGAGAAAGCCATTTGTAGCTCCAATGTTTTAACCTCTTTTCCACCTTAGCCAGTAGCCATAACTAGTCCACATTTCTATATGAATTTGGTTGTAAGTAAAAGCCCAGATATTTCAGACTATCCTGGATATTTTTAATAGTGAAAGTAAAATGAGCCAGTGCCCTACGAACTTCTCCATGGACAGATCAGAATGTGAGAGAGTAGATTATTTTACATTAATGACCATGCTAGTCGCTTTCTGGAATATGGCAATGGCATGTTAGATAACATCTAGGTCCTATTGCGATCCATTATAGAAAATTAAGATGTAATCCACAAAAATCATGTGTGTGATAAATAGATTGTTAACAACCTCTATCCCCTTGAGATCACCTTGTCATTTAGCAACCAATAAAATTATACTAAGTACTTCTGCAGCTAAGAAAAAAAGGAGGGGGGATAGGGGACAACCCTGTGTCAAACCTCTTTGTGCGTGGTAGAAAGGTGAAGTTGATCTATTTATCAAGACAAAAAAATAGACAGATGTCACATAGCTCATGACCCAATTAATGAAAGGAAATTTAAACCCTAAGTGGATGAGAATCATATGAATATAAACCTAGTCAACCCGGTCATAGGCTTTTGATAGATCTATCTTTTCCATGATCCCTTTTAGCTTTCACATCTTCATACTATGGAGTCCCTCTTGTGCCACACCAATTTCTTTGTGACTCTGGCACCCCTCCAGAAAACCAAACTGCTCTCTTGAAACATTTCTAGAAACTATAGGCCTAATCTGGTTGGCTATTATTTTCGTTATGATTTTGTAGATATATTTACACAACAAAATAGGTTTCTATTCATCAAAATACTAGGGTTCATCAGTATTGGGGATAAGAGTGATGAATTTCAATTTGAGAGGGTCATAGGTTCTTCCACTTTGACGAGAAACCTCCAAAAATCAAAGAAGATCATTCACAAGTAGATCGAAGAAGTCAATATAAAATTCTACTGTCCATCCATTTGGGCCCAGACTATTTTCCTTTAACATTCCTTTTAAAACAACCTCCATTTCTTTAGATGATATTGATTGCATCAAGATATGATCATCTTCCTCATTAACAAATCAAGGGAAAGAATGAGTCAGGCAGACCACTTCAACAATGTAATCCTCCTTAGGAGCTTTGAAAATATTTTTGTAGTGGTTTTTCTCTAGATAGGCAAGTTCATCAAAGGTAGTGGCTCTACTTTCGTCTATTTTAGGAGTCTACTAGATCATGTTAGCATTCTTTTGACCTTTAGCATAGTTTTGGAAAAAAATAGTATTTGCATCTTTGATATGTAGTCAGATCGATCGATTTTTTAAATCTCCATTGTTCTTCCCTATAGGCAAAAATTTTCCTCTTTGTCTCCTCAAGATGCATAATACTTTGTTTAACTTCCATTGATTCATACCTACTCCCCTCAGGTGATTCAAGTCTTTCCAGTTCCTCTTCTACATATTTGAGCTCTACCTCTTCATGAACCTTATTTTGGAGAGACCATTGGATAATGTTCTGGTTTATCTTCTTAAGATTATCCATAAACTGATGAGCCAGTGAAGTCCCTAGATCATGGTTGAATGGACTCCAAGATTCCTTTACCATTTACACAAAATTTCCTCATTCAACCATGAGGAATTAAAATTGAAGGGGCTCCCAGGTTTACGATTTCCCCCTTCAATTCTAGGAATATTGGGTGGTGGTAAGAGGATCCACCAATCCCAATCCATTGATGAAATAGGGGTAGTTTAATTATCAATTCTTATTCCATAAGGAATGTTTTAATACGTGTCGCCACCAATGCATTTCTAGTTCCCCCATTTCCCCAAGATGGATTAAATTTGATGAGATTCACATCGATAAGGTGACTATCAACTAGATTCCTTAAAAATAAATCCACCAAAGGGTTCAAGAGCGCTTGGGGGCCCCATAATTTAGATGCACCTAGGGAAAAGTTCAAGTATCCTCTAATAATGATATCATCTTTTTCATAAATATTTTCCTAGCAGGTTATTCCAGAAAGGGGCTCTGTCATGGCAAGGGCCATATATGTTAACAACCGTAAGGCCCATGTTTAGTTCGAATGAAAAAAAATCCTCTCCTAAAACCATTTCAGCACCCCAGGAACCATGGACCTTAATGGACTTAAGATTGAAACGCATCAACAAACCCCTCAAATGACCTTTCACATCAAAAGAAAAGAAAATCCAACTCAGGAACAATTTGATCAAAATATCATTAATTCTATATTTGTCCCCAAAGGTTTCTTGCAACATTGAAGATATTTGAGCTAGCAGACTGAACAAACCTTCTCAGAGTTGGTTTTCTTTGGAGACTAGCTAAACCTTGCAGTTAAATGAGATGAAAATCATGAGGAAACCAACTTAGGGGCCTACTCCACACAATATGCCCGATCAAAATATTTATGTTTCGATTCAACCATGTCTATGCATGCTTTCAGTTGCACCTTGGATAGATGGGATTTCCTGCCTCTAGATCTACCTTTCCCAACGACAAACAAGAATGAGCCAAGAGCCCCCAACCTAGGAGGTGGATCTCTTTTAGAATGATGGTTCTAAGTTTGTAATGGAGACCTGCATAAGTATGAGGTAAAGTATTATGTGAGGTGGGAATCAGGGGAATAATGGTAGTGATATGACTGCTAGCAGGGTCATAATGAAATATAGAAACATAGGGTGAAACAAGAAGAAGAAGAGGGACTAGGAACCAAATCAATATAGCATAATTCATTTATAAATGAAACAGAAAAAGAGGAAGGATTATCATGTGTATTGAAAGGGGAGGAACATTGTTGATTCTCAAGAATTGGCTCAGTCTCAGCATGCTTGTCCTCCCGCTTGTCCTCCATGCCTAAGTTTTTTCCCCCTACCTTATCCTCATGAGCTGCCAGTAAAGACACATCTAAATCTGGAAAGGTCTTCTTGGGAATTTCCCCTGCATATTTTTAACTACCCCTTGCTCAGTCATAGACATAATTGTCAATAGAAATATTGCCAGGGCCCCTTTACATCAATTTCCCACAAGTCAATCCCACACCACATGACCTTGGTGATGACAACACTAACACCGAAAGGGTAAGTCCTCATTCATTCTACTATAGATGGCTGAGAATCCTGTAGGTAAGATTGATATTTGCAAACAAGCCCTCACGGAGGTCCAACTTCACCAAAATTCTTGTCATTTTTCTTATCTTAGTAGACTTGAAAGACATATCTACTTCCAAATTTTCTCTCAACTTATTTCTAATCATCCTGAATACATCCTTAGTCCATATATGTGGAGGAATCCTTGGAAGATTTCCCCAAACATGAACAACTTCCAACCTCTCTCGACGAGTGTCAACGAGTGGATTCCATCTTTTCAGTAGAACCAGGGACGAGCCAAAGCACTAGTTCCTTGCCAAGACCCATGAGGCCCTCAAACCTTGTCAAACTTCAAACTATGATAACTCCTTATCCATTAGGATTTTTTCAAAGTGCCATATACCATTGGAAATGCCTCTAAGATGACTATTCAACTATACAATTTGCAAGAGCACATGACTTGATCTACTATAGACAAAATGTCTACAAAGATAGACCCTCAAATCAATTATTCAACAATCTGCATGCATTATAGGACTGCATACACTAAAACACATCAGTGACAATATCAACAAACTCTAAAAAAAACTCCCCTAAATTGGTAAGCCCTTGACAACAATGACCAATTTGACATCAATAAAAACCATCTTGCAATATGCTCAACAAAGAGTTTTTTAAATTAAAAAATAAATAAAAAATATCTATCAGGGTGAAATTATTCTTTAATATCATATAAATACATATACTAAATATTAAAAATTCCATTAATACGATGAAATGTGTAAATCTAACTTGGTACACTTGAAAACTCAATTGACATTTCACCCTATATAATTTTCCACATCAACATTCATGGTAATTAGATTAATTGCATGATGTTTCATTGTTTTAACTTTTATATGTAATTTTGAAGACGCAAAATGAGATATAATGGGTGCTTGGAGTTGATTGTTTACAATTTTAGTTTGGGACATGAGATTCACACATAATAGAGTTTTATAATCTATGAAAAGTGGCCCACATAATAAACTTCATAAACCCTCCTACACACTACGAAATTTAGTAATGTTAATTGCACGGCGTTTATTATTATTAGTCCCTGCCTATGGCACTGCAGGGACTATAGCGATCGATTCGGCATTGAATCCCTATTAATTTGCATTAACCAATGTATTTAACGAACGTTTTTGCAAAAACAATAGTTTTATCCAAAGTTTAATTTTAGAGGTCTTATTGCAGAGTTACAGAATCAGAATATGCAATTCACAAATAGGTTTTATCTAAAGTATGAATTTGCTTTAAGATTGGGCTCTATTAAGTTTATCCAAAGTTTTTACTGTTCATGGTAGAGCCCATGAGGTGGGAATGGTCTTTCAGTGTTTATCCAAGGTATGGATTCCCCTTGCGATTTTAAGTCTGGTACATTACAATTTTATCCTTAGTTTTTAATACTCATGCCACTTGCCATATTTGGCACCACCTGTCAATGTTTCACTTTAGTGTTTCACCACCTGCCAGTGCTTCACTTCAGAGCCAACACATATATTATTCACACTGCTACTTCATTCCACATATATTCTTCACACCGCTACTTCATTCGACCGCCAAAATTCCACCAACAATAGACAAGTTATTCGGTAACAAATTCAGCCCGAATTCAGCCCAAGGATGAGATAGGCCACAAACTCGGCCCGAGCATGAGACAGGCTAGGTTTAGGTTGTTTCTATCACAAGAACTCATCCTGCGACAAAGACTTGTAATAATCATCATACATCATAGGAAAAAACGTTCTTGTGGTACTCATCCTGCAGCAAAGACCTGCAATAATCATCCTATATCATAGAGAAAAGACATGCAACAATTAGTGAGAATCGTTGTTGCTACAGAAAATATGTACAATAATCATCCTACATACTACAGAAAAGAGCAGAAAAGACATGCATGAGAATCGCTTTAAGTGAGGTAAGTTTAATGGTTAATGATCAGAGTCCAATATGTTACCATGTTTTTCTATCTGTTTGAACGTTTTTCTATTTTTCTATTAACAAGCTTTCACTGAAATCTAAGCTTTCAGTCAGTTATGAACCGAATTATCAACAACAACATGAGACAACGAATACTATTTTTTTTCAAAAAAATTACGACTTGTGGGGATTCTGTGATCATTTTGACAGGACTGAATATAAAATAAAAATAAAATTATATATATAATACCTGACTACAGCATAGAGGGCTTTAAGGGAATCAAAGCATCATTGTTCCTCTGCTTCATCTATAGCAAGCTTTGTCCACGACCTTCTGTGCCTTCTCAAAGAGCTCCATAGTCCACTAACTCCTTTTCCATGGCCTTAGAAGAGCCCATTGCTCTGCTGCTACTGCTATTACCTAACCCTAACCCTAACCCTTGCCTAACCTCAATATCAACAAAGTGCCAAAAAACAACAATTTATTATGTTATTGCTTACCCACTTGTGATTTTGAAGCAAGTTCTTCAGAGAAGCAAAATTGTCCACCATTTGCAATTACATTGATAAACCCACTAGCATCATCTTCCTTAGTAGAAGAAACAATCTCCATCCCCGTATATTGACAGGAAGCGAGTGCAGTTGAAGGAGTAATGGGGCAAGGATTTTAGAGGCAGTGGACTCGTTAGGTCTTCCCATCGCAACATTCTTGTACGCCTTCATACTTCCTGTACGCCTTCCTATATGAAAGCTTGAAAACTGTACGCCTTCTTGTATGAAGGTTTAAAAACAACAACAATTAATACTATGTAAAAGCCTCTTTAATTAGCTAAATGCTTCTTCACTATGGAGTGCACACTTGAGTTTCCCAATGGCCAATGAAATATTCCACTTATCAATTTTCTTGGCTTTCCTGGGCTTCCAAGTGTAATCCATGCAGACTGGTGGGTTCTGTTCGCTTTTGTGGGTGTGCACCTGTAATGCCGTGGTTATCATATTGGTAGTATTTTAATAAACGGCTTTGAGTTCTACAACGCACGCTGCCTGCCTGGTATTAGAATACTTCTAAATTTCTGAGAACGTGTGCGACGAATCCATTTGTAGGTTGTGAATAATTTTTTTGCGGGTGCTAGGAAATCTTCTCTGCATATGGCGTAGGGAGCTCCTCAGCACCCATGTTGCCCCGAGGTAAGTCTTCTTACCCAAATTTCCAAACTTGCATTGAGGGATAATTTAGTATGTGGGCAGCTACTAGATGGCTGAAATCAACGGTAAAATGCGTTAGGGGTTAACGAATGTACTGCTGGAAATCAAGGTAGATGAAAGAATTTAGGATCTTGATATTTGGGTTTTGGAGATCTAACTTGTAAAAATGTGGGTTTGGTTGGGATTGGTCAGGCCCTAGCAGGAAGGGGAGCAGCACTACGGGGCCTAGAAGTGGAGTCAGAAGTAGAAAGGTAACATTAACTCAGTCTCATGTGGCTAATAACCCTAATAACAACCGCAACTGCAGCAGCATCAACAACAGCAAAACAACAGCAACGGTGTGCAGAATGACCCTATTCATGAAGCCGGAACACATGGCTATGCTGAGGGCCTAGGCATTGTATAGAATGGAGCAATAGCTACTCCTATTAGCAACGTTTTTAGCTCTTCATGACCTAGAGCTCATAGGTTATGTCAAAGTAATGTTCAACAATACCGCCCCAAATGACTCCTTTAAACCCACTATTTATTTTGCTCAAGATCACCAACTCATGTCATGTGATTTAATCTATCTCCGTTTATTTCACTTATCAATTTTCTTGGCTTTCCTGGGCCTGCAGGTGTAATCCATGCAGACGGGTGACATATTCCACTTATCAATTTTCTTGGCTTTCCTGGGCTTGCAAGTGTAATCCATGCAAACTGGTGGGTTATGTTCGCTTTTGTGGGTGTGCACATGTAATGCTGTGGTTATCATATTGGCACATTCCAAGGCATGATTTGGCTTTATAGTATTTTAATAAACGGCTTTGAGTTCTGCGATGCACACCCATGGCGTGGTTTGGCAAAGGAACATATGATGCACTAAATCGAATTTTAATTGGAAAAAGGGAAAATACTTATTTATGCTTCACCTTCCTAAATCAATAAAGGATAAAAAAGGCGAGAAATTATCAGGCCATGGGAATTAACTCAATTGATTTAAGGACCAGGAATCAAACAATGAGAATGATCCAAAAATTTTACCAATTAAAGATTGATCAAGCCTTCGAAGTGCAAACTACTAATAACATACTTATAATCAGTTAAAGAAAGATTTCAAACCAGGCAAGTACTATCGTTGCTTGCAGATCTTATTTATATCTAACTTAGAAGCTGCTAAATAAGGATAGAGGACGTTCTCGAGCTTAGCTCATAGAACATTTGGGTTTTTCTCCTTAACCCTACGTGGGCCACTTTTTTGAATACACATGTGGAAATTTGTGCTAACAAGAGGCCATGCATGGTCATTAGAGTGTACACTTGGGCCATGCGTATATTCTTTTCCATGCAATGTTGCTTTCCCACCAAAAATCTTGGGCTTTGGTGCTAATTTTGGTGGTTTTGCTTTGTTATCGTTTTTTAGGATGGTTATCTTTTTCTGGATTGCAGATTTTTGGAATATCTTAAAATTTGATGGACATTTTTTGTTGTTGTAAACTCCGTCTATAGATTTATATTAATAACAAAAGGTATTATACTGAAAGCCTTTCATGCACCAAAATAGTAGCTTGGGAGATCTTGCCTTCAACCGAGGATAACCATATATACACCATCACTCACAGAGGTAAAAAATTACCAAGATGAGACTACCCTTTGCCAATGCAAGAAAAAGAAAACTACAACAAATAATTTTACTATCCAACAATATCCCTTAGTCTCTGAAACATACCCATACAAAATACCAAAAATGTGCTTCAGAAATACATATCATCTGCCCACTGGCGTTGTTGACTAAGACTTCTTACAAAAAACATATACTAACCAATAATAAACACTAATAAAATATACTTAGTGGACTTGTTAGTTCGAGATGATAATTGGCAAGAGAGGAGAGGAGCTTGCATGAGGAGAGGTCCCAGTTGGTGCATTAATGACTATAGGCAACTCCTGCTGCTCATTAGAGTCAATATATGATTCAGATACCAAAAAATGCTCCACTTGAGTTAGTATGACCACAATGTCATCTAAGTTGTACTAGATGTCCCTTAAGATTCTCTTTATCTCCTCCCGACCTACAAACAACTTGCAATTATCAACCTTCTTATCCCGAATGACCATACTTAGCAGTGTTTCCAATTGACGGTGCAAATTGATAGAATGTAGGGAGTGAAGCCTTAGCTTGCAAAACTTCCTTAGATCAGGAACCCACTTGAGACTACTAGCTCTAATCTCTGAATTAGAGAAATATATACGATCACCAAACTACTTGGCCTCTAAGTGAAGAATTCCCTTCCTCACTTCAAGAGGAGAAGACTCAAAATAGTTAGCCAAAGACTCCCATTCGAGCAAATTTCGGCATCACGAAGAGGATGATCCAGGTGTGCCACCCCGCCAGCTAGGCAATCTCTGTTGAGGGGTCATAGATGTATATAACCTCCAGATGGGATGGGGAAAGACAACCCTTGAAAACGAATGGATGGGGATACACAATATCAAGGGAGGGTAGGATCCCGATGCGATGAAAACAACAAACCCTATAGTAATAAGAGAGATCAAATTTTGTGGCTAAAGAAAAAAGATCAGGAACCCACGATGCTTGTAAATAAAAAATTACCCCAACTTCCCGAAACCCCGAAACTTGAGTGGACAAAGAGCCAGATAGATTTGAACTTTTAGAGAAACTGTAGTTTTATCCAAGCCATACCCATTATCAAAACCAAATGGAGAAGGTATCAGGGTACCACACTCCACAAACCAACACAGGGAAACTGAACAAAATTCCAGCAGGGTCGGAGCTTTGAGGTGACGCAAAGGGCAACACGACCACCAATTCAAATGAAGGACTAGACCCCGAGTTGTGTAAAAAGAGCACAAAGAACATTGATCCTTATAGTAAATAACCAAATGACCAATAAATAACCAAACCACTAAGGGACTGCGACGCAACCAAACGCTAATACTCAAAGGATAGTACCAAGAAAACAAACCTCACTCTAGTCCATATTAGACCACCCTTGTCCACCATGCGCAACTTGATGATTGGATACTTTCACCAGCATGAACCATAACATAAAGTTTTCACCACCCTGGGACCTTAACCATGCATATATAGCAGAGCGGGGATGTGAGAGGTCGTAATCATTGTGTGAAGTGAGAAACAGGAATGATCGCCATGACAATACAGGTGTACGACATAGCACAATACTCAACTAACCTAATAACTTTATAATGATATGCTAATGAATGAACTTTCCGTATATGTCAAGAAATTCTCCACCCGCAGCCAATCCACCTTGAGAGGGGCGACCCATCTCAGGCATGAAGGGATGAATTCAGTTTCCAAAATGACTTTCGTACCCAAATCAAAATACTCCCACCAGCGTGCATTTAAGTTGACAAGACCAAAGTTGGTGAAACATAGTTTGTAAATGGTGAGGACGCCACACGAGGGGCATGTGGAGCCAGGGGGAGAGCATAACTCTCAAGCTGAGGTCCACCACCCCATATGCCATACATATCATCCGCATAATTATGCCGCCTAACGGAAAATGTTTAGCATGAAACCACCCCCATTAGGGATAAATCCGATGGACATTGGCAAGGTCAATTGTTTGACTTTGCTAGTGTCTATTAGATTCTAGGATATTTTTGAATTTGAAATCGGCATAAGTTTATCACTTTCAGACAACTGACTTCATTGTTGTCCATCAATATGCTTATAGAATCTATAATTAACATAAGTTTAGCACTTCCTAACAATGTCTTCCAACCTGATCGCACACTCTAATGTTGATATTTTGGAATTTCTACCTCTATTCATGTATATTTGTAAGGATCCAAAGATAAGAACAAAATTTGCAGCCAATAATGTAGAATACATTTATTAGCAAGCAATTAATTGTAAGTTGATACGATAGGCTTCCCTATTTGGTTTTCCATTTCTTGTGGCCAAGTTGGAAGATGGATCATCTTCTTCCAGTAAGAAAAGAAGAAATAATTAGAAATCATGACAGCAATATTTTATTAAATAAGATATGTCTTTGAAACACACACGAATCTCATATTTATAGTAATGGGATCAATACAAAAGACAACCATAACAACCTTATAGATATGGACTCTTACTCAGCTCCAACTTAGGAATCCCATATTTATAGTAATGGGATCAATACAAAAGATAACCACAACAACCTTATAGATATGGACTCTTACTCATCTCCAACTCACTCTTATATTAGAAAACAAAAAAATCTAGAACATGACCTCAAGGATTTACCAAACTGGAATTTTCATTTATATTATCTCTAATGCCCCCCCTTAATGGAGAAATGAATTATTTTCCACACATAACTTGTCTTCCATTGCAACACATGATCCTCTTGATTAGCAATGTTTATGTCTAGTTCAACCTGGCATTTACAACCATTATAAAAAAATGTTGATGTCCATATAAAGGAACAACCATCCATTGAAATGCATGGGTACCTAACCGCTACAATCACTAGTCTCCTAGGATGTCATTTGTGTACAAGGTTCATTCAACTGTCATATCTGCATACCTATACCTTTAATTTCCCCTACACCATCATCATCTAGGGTTTCTTGTATTACCATCAACCATGCTCTAGGTTTTCTTGGATGACTCTCAACCATGCTACATGAATCTCTGTCCACTTCCCTTTCATAGGTGGTTTCTTTCTTACCACAAACCTGCACTACAAAGTGATTTTAAATTTACTACACAGACTCAGGGAAATACACACTCAATCCATAAAGATAGCAAATAAATACTTTTCAAGGACCACTATACTTGCTTACAAACACGTGTGCCTCATATTACAGTATAATATTTGAGTTTATTCCACAACGCTCACAAACTCTTAACATCAATTTGTCCACCTTTATTTGTTCTCCATTTATTGTTGCTCCAACCACTATTCTCTACCCCAAACTTGTCCTTGCCAATGCACCCAATGTAGCTTGTTGCACCAGGAATTTGGAGGATCTATTATGCAACCTTGATATAGTTATGTGAGGTCCATCCTACAATGTACTCAACATTTTCTTTATCAACAAGCTCTTGATACATTGGAATGTGCTTTGGCCTTGTCAATATCGTGTTATTGAGTTTCACATTTTATTTCTTCAAAAACTCCTTGTTTACACTAGAACAAATTTCCAATAGGGGGTTTCCAATATCGAAGAGTGCATTTTCCATGGTCATTTCCCACCTCTTGGTAATTTCAATTTGTGTTTCTTTGAAGAATCAATCATGAGACGCCTATCTGTTATGAAGAAATTGACTTGCTTACACATAACTAGATCTTCTGTGTAAAAGCTAACTCACGTCAATCATTCAAATGTATGCTCTTGGACAAACTAATACACACCAACACATTATTTTTCTCTTTTCATATTTGTGGGCCCTCCTCCTTCAAACCCATAAATCTACTTTAATACTAAAATAGAAAACATGACAATAATATTTTATTAAATCAGATCTACTTCAAAACATACAAAAATCTCATATCTATAAATAGGATCAATACAAAAAAAACCATACAAAACAACAAATTCCAGAAGATGGCCTCATTACTCTAACAATTTATTTATTTTTATTTCTTTATTATCTCTAACAAAAACAACAAGTTCATGTTCATGTTTTGAATTAGCCAGCATCATATATGATGTTGAACCTACAGGAGATCATGAAACTGTCTATATTCACCTTCAAGAAATCTAGAGACTGCAAAGTGAAATTTGTGTATTCATTCAAGATTTTCGAAGCGACGCCCAGCCTTGGCCACCTCTCTGTAGCAAAAACGATCCCAATCATAGACGGTAAAGCACATCATCACCTCGTAAAACTAAGAATTTATGTAAAAGGATTTAAGGGAATCACGAAGATAAGAAATTGTTTAGGACGAGTTAAGTGAATCACAAATGTTTAAAAGGAGTTAAAGGAAATTGGGTGTAACACTCGTATTTGGTAAAGCAATTGTTTTTATTTTTTAACACACGTTTTTTAATTAAATTTATATTTTTCTTTGGAAAACGAATCAAAATATATATTTATATCTATTTTTGTGCATGAATATAAATAAATCAAATTTCTATATTTATTTATTTATTTTTGTTCACGGTTATAAATAAATCAAATTTTTATAATAATATAAATCTAAAATGTCATAAATTTTAAGATACAAAATAAATCAAATTTTTATAACTATATAAATTTAAAATATCAAAAATTTTAAAATACAACATAAAGAATTGCTTTCTTTAGATTAAGATGACATCTTACCAGATTAAAAAACCCGACCTTACTTTATCATTGACTTCCTCGCCACTCATGCCATCTTTGAAATTCCTTCCATCATGGCTGATGTTATAGGAGGAGGCGGAGCTCTTTCCTATAGCAAAGTTACTATAGGGGACCATTGTCTCAATCAATCAACTAATCCTTGTCCTGACAAGGTTGGAAAAAATCCAGGCTCAAATCAACAACAAGGACCCTCAACGCAGTGTTCAACCAGCCAAGACCTCCAAGAAGCTACCTTCCAAAAACAACTACAAATCCAAAGTTTGAGGTGCATTCCAAATCAAATTGTGGAGTACATTCAATACATGAGAGATCATGCATTAATCAGTAAATTCCTTTGCATTTGGTTCTCAGAAAAAGCCCTCACCTATAAGATTCAACACAAGTGGAAGCCAAAGGGACATATCAAATGGGAGTTGGGGGCAAAGGGCATTTTCACCATTATCTTTTCCAATTTGGAAGATCACATGAGCATTTTGGAATATGGCCCATACTTCTTCACTTCTGCAGGATTATATCTTAGGTTTTGGATGGGGAGATTTGTTCTGGTCCTTCCCGGGTTTATTGATATCTACTATCAAGATGAACTCTGGAAGCAAACCTTGGACTATGAACACATTCCGTTTTACTTCCATGGATGTGATGAATACAAACATCTCTATAGAAATTGCCCCATGCTAGTTCCTAAGACCACTCCATATCAAGGCCATGCTACAGTTCATAATGGATTCTCTAGATCGATTAATCACCGTTGTGGACCCAAGCCTCCACTCCCATAGACACACTTTATAAAAATCTTTGTTACCAACAACAAATATGAACCAATTGCAAATTTTGAAACACCAACCCCTCCACCCCTGAGATAGACAAGCCTGATACTAACAACCCCAAAGAATCTTCTAAGGTTCCTCATGTTGCCTCGTCACAACCCCTAAAGTTGAATCCTAAGGAACCCTTAGAGAAAAATTCTAAGTTGTTGCACAATAATGAGGGAAAACAAGATATGGATTTGGACATTCTTGACCTCCCAAGCATTGCTAAGGCATGGAAAGATAGAGACCCAAACTTTCTCTTGAAGCATCAAGTCAAAATATTAAGGAAAGCCATTCTCAAATAAAGGAAGAAAATCTAAAAAGTGATAATAGGACAAACAAGTGCCAGTCCTTTAGCGGTTCATGTCCAACCTATGATGGAGACTAGAAAGCAACACAAGGATGAGAAAAAAAAATGTTGTAAGAGAAATAAAAAAATTCTGGAAGAACTGGGTGACATTCTTGTCAACTAAGGTAGAATAAAGTTCATCTCAAAAGTTTATCCCTCCACCAACTTATCTCCCCCATGAAGATAATCTCCTAGAATATTAAAGGCCTCAATTGCAAGGACAAGCAAAGAATTCTCAAAGACAATTGGCTCACTGAACATCCAACCTTCTTGATGATTCAGGAAACTAAAAATCCCTGTGAAGTTGTATGCAAGTTGTTAAACAAAGGGTGTCGACGATTTCAATCAGTATCCCTTGATGCCTAGGGTAATTATGAAGGTCTTACTATCATCTGGAACTCTCAAGACATATCCATTCTTAACATGTTTACTTCTTTCAGAATTCTCACCATACAATTTCAGCTCATATGATCATTAGAAACTTGTTTTCTTTCAAATGTCTACGACCCTTCACTACCCAAAGACAAGCTACATTTTCATAACTCCATCAAGTATCTTAGTTTTCTCAGCTCTTGAACATATTGGATATTGTGGGGGATTAAGATTTGATAAAATATTTAGAAGAAAAAAATGGTGGTGTTAGAAACCTAGAAGTGAGCCTCTTCTTAGTTGTCATAGCTTCTTCTCATATGATTGACCTTAGCAACATTGATGACACTTATACTTGGAACAATCCCAGAGGTGGATCCCATCAAATAGATTCAAAACTGGATTGGTATCTCCTCTATGAAAATATCATGTCCAGGGACATTTTCATGGAGGTTTCCATCCTCCCTAGCCATGGCTCAGATCACTGGTTGATCAAATTAGACATCAAATTCAGGTCTCGCCTCAGAAACAAGCCTTTTCTCCTAGAGTGTTTTTGGCTCCAACATCCCAACTTCTAGTCCATCATTAAAGATGGGTGGGATGAACTAACCAAATTGGAAGGATTGGCCATGTTCGTCTTATAAAGGAAGTTGGAGCACATTAAATATCAACTCAAAGCCCAGAATAAGGAAAAAATTAGGAACATCATTAAGGAAAACTAGAACTTGGAAGCCTAAATAGACCACAACTAGTAGGAGACCATTCACCAAGGAAGATCACAGGACCTTATAAATGAGGAAGCGTGTACTCTTACTTTGTTTGAAGAAAGAAGGAAATAGGAAGAAATACTTTGGCAAAACAAAATTCTCGAATTAGATGGACAAAGGAAGGAAATGGAAAAACCACTTTCTTTAACAATTTGATGCTTCAACATCGACACCAAAATTGCATTTCTTCCTTTAAAAAATAAAAGGTTTCAAGTTTCAATATCATGAAGACATCGCTAATGTGCTAGTTTAGTATTATAAAGAGCTATTATCTGACCCCAAGCCAGGTTGCTCACATGCTATACACAAAATAGTTCAACGCATTTCTCCTTAGTTTTCCAAAGAGAATATCGAGGCTCTCTTAACAGATATAACTATTGAAGAATTGGAATGTGTAGTAAAATCCATGTGCCAAAACAAGGCCCCTATACTAGACAACTTCACTACTAACATTTTTCAAGCTTACTAGTCAACAATTAGATATGATATCTAGAAAGTAGTGGAGGAATCAAGGAGATCAAAAACCATCCTAAAAGCTCTTGACACTACCTTCTTCACTTTAGTTCCCAGAAAGGAAAAAGTAGAGGACCATAGTGGCTTATGTCCCATTTCTCTCTATAATGTAATCTTTAAAGTGATCACCAAAATAATAACCAATCACCTCAAACCCATCCTGCCTCAACTTGTTTTAGTAGAACAAACTAGTTATGTTGAGGGGTGTCAAATTTTGGATGCTATACTGATTACATGGGAAACCATTCAATCTTTAAAATCCTTTAAGAAACTTGGCATGCTTCTAAAACTTGATCTCTCTAAGGTGTTTGATAAACTCAATTGGAGCTATCTCTTCAACATTCTTTGTGCCTTTGGCTTTAACCCTGACTGGATCTGTTGGATCAATAGCCTTCTATCTTCAACTTTCTTCTATAATTTTCTAAAATTATCACCTATTGCACCCATTTTAACCTCTCATGGTATCAAACAAGGTGATCTAATGTCACCTTTTTCTATTTATTACAGTAGCAGAGTGTCTCAATGGAAGAATTTAAAGCATCAATTGCGGAGAAATAATTCGAAGGACTGCATTTATTTGGTGACGATCTCCCTCTATCACACCAACAATTCGTGGATGATACCTTAGGTACGACATTCCAACTATTCAAGAAGCCAAAGGATTTACTTAAATTCTAGAGGACTTATCTTGCCTTAGATATGGAAATAAACATAACTAAATCTTAGATTTTTTTTCTTTAGTATGCCTTTGGTTGTGCAAAAACATATTGCAAAGACATGTGCTTTCCAAATCAACAAATTGCCAACAAAATACTTGACATCACCTCTTGTGGATAGTTCCCTCAATCTCATTTTATGTGTGGATTTCATTAGCAAATTCAATAACAAGTTAACCAATTGGACCTTGTGATCACCAAACTTGGTAAGAAAACTAGTCCTCCTCAAGTTGGTTCTACATGTTTTTCCCATATAGTTATGCTTTGCTTTGATGGGTCCCTCCTCCATCCTAAACTCAATAAAGAGCCTAAAATGGTCTTTCCTATGGGGAGGAGAAAAAATGGAAAAAAATGGGCTCTTGTAGCTTGGGATAAGATCTACAGACCCAAATTGGAGGGAGGTTTGGGGATAAGAGATCCTTCAAATTTAGCTACAATTCTAGAAGCCAGGATATGGTGGTTTTGGCTCCAAGGAGGTCAAGACCTTTGGAAATGTATATGGATAAAAAAATATGCAAATCACATTCCTATTGGGTAGCTCATAAGAATTCCCTTCTCTCAAGCAAGCTCCTTCATTTGGAATCTAGCAAAAAAAAGGAACACAATTGATATAAACGCATTGCTTCTAGGAAATCCATGATAGACAAATAGCCATGTTTTGGGAGGACTCATGGAAACAACTTCCAAAATTTGAAGACCAAAACAACTTAAGGAATTTGTGCCTCCACGTGACTTCCCAAGGCATTCACAAAGTCCAAGACTATTGGGATGCCTCTAACTTGGATCAAGCATGGAGATACTCGTTAATTATGAGGGAATGGAACCCCAAGCCTAGGGAGAAAGAAAAAAAATTATGGAAATGTATCTTCAAATTTAGAATCCTTGGTGAATCTTACTGGTCCCTAATATGTAATATGTAAAATGTGTGGCGATACTTTTGTAAAAATATTCTAATTTTTAATGGTTTTATATAGTCTATACAAAATTTTGGTGAATTTTAAGGTGAACTAATTTTATCCTATAAAAGTTGGCTGAATCATTTTTGGAAAAAATGGAATTTGGCAATTTTGTTTTTAGGAAAAATCCCGGAAGATTAACTTATTTGCGAATACTAACCCCTAAAATTTTCCTTATCGAGGAGTAGACTTCGTCAAGCGTTTGGTGGAAGCTTCAACAAAGACTCGTCTCAATATCCAACTTACCAATAAGCTGCAATCGGGTTACATACCAAGTAGTTCCTTTTCCATTCACAAGGCATGTAGCTTGGAAACATGTTTCAAAGAATCACTAAAATATTACATCTGGAGTTGCATCTGATAGAGAAATACATGGCCACAAGTTTCCATCTTCCTATGGCTTGTAGTTCAAGGGAAAACCTTAACCTAGGACACCATTCATAATCACAATCATATGGGTCCCTCCTGCTATTCTCTATGCCTTCAAGAAGCTAAACATGTGAAGCACTATTTCAATAATTTCTCCTATTCCAATCATCTACAGAGAGATCTAGAAGCTAACATGAAGATATCAAATTGTGATCTATATATATCCATGACACCATTAACAATTAGAGGGATAAATAATTTAATAATCCTATTGTGAACCACATCTAAACTCTCCTTCTAGGATTGCTTATTTATGCTATTCGGAAAGAGAGGAAACATTGCATATTAAAGAATCACTCCCTCCCTCATGCATCTCTTGGGATCATAGTTCAAAGGAATGTAAAGGAATCAATTGCAACGTAGTCCTAGTCAGATCAAGACAGGCAGACTC
The DNA here is from genome assembly GCA_031772625.1 of Pinus tabuliformis. Classification (NCBI taxonomy): domain Eukaryota; kingdom Viridiplantae; phylum Streptophyta; class Pinopsida; order Pinales; family Pinaceae; genus Pinus; species Pinus tabuliformis. Next base: position 740,032,758 of record CM062808.1, read on the forward strand.
AAATGAGGAGGGCCTATTGCTTCATAGTTATTTCTCTACTTTAGGAGTCACGATTACCCCCTCCCTTCACCCTGTTACAATGGTCATTCCCTCCTCCTAAAGCCCTCCTCCCCCTAATTTTCTAAAGCTCTATTTTGATAGTGCTTCAGAAGGCAACCTAGGAAAGGTGGACTATGGAGGTATCTTTAGGGATCATTTGGGATCCCCTATATACACATATTTAGAATTTATGGGTTGTAACAATAACAACACAGTATAATTGAAAGGCGTGGAAGAGGGACTATTAATTTCCTAGACTCTAGGCTACGCCAAACTTATGGTGGAGGGATATTTTCAACTCGTTATAAACATGATCCACAATATCCTACATGGTGCCCATAGTGGAAAAATATCTCACAGTTGGAGACTTGAAAGCCTACGCATATCAGTAACATCACTCATTCCGACGATCATCCCTACTCACATCAGAGGAACTAGAAATAAAATTGCAGATAAGTTAGCTAATCATGGATGCATCTTGGTAGCCTCAGAAATCTCCTCCTCATGGAAATCTTTTGAAGACTCTCCCCTCAAGGAAGAATGTTGGAGCATAACTAAGCAGGAAAATATCCTTGGCATGTCTCTTTCTATATTATACCTTCATGCTCTTTATGTGTATCGCTCAATCTCTGTAATTAGCCTATGTGGTGCAATTTTTAGTTAGGGGTTTTTATTTTTAAATCAACAAGTAGAAATATATCCTCTATTCTTTTTAAAAGGATGAGATTATGGGTTTGGTCTAGTTTTTCTAATGGCAAACCAATCCATAACTCCATGACTTAATATGTATTTACCCCACAAAAATAAAACAAGCAAAATAAATATAAATAGATAAAAAAGTATTTTTAGAACTTTTTGTTTTTATTACAATTCATATCAATTATCACAAACACAAAGCTTATCCATTTCACAAAGTTTGAAAACAAATCCTAAATGTTGCATGTGAGTACTATGATTTTTTTTTTAGAAAGTTCTACAGTGGTGAGGCCACAACAAAGTCATGTCCAAGAATAACACCTGAATAGGGCAGGGAATTGAACCAGTGACTTAACATCTAGGAGTTCCTTAACAACACACCCAATCATCGTCTATCCAAGACCCTATGGACATAAATAACTAAAATATTGCATCTAAGTACTAGGAAATATTCCCAAATCAAAATCTGCTTTAAAAATATTTCAAAATTTTATGAACAAAAACCAATTTAATTGTTTAACTTGACTCTTATCCATTAAATTCCAAAATATTCTCAAAATATATAATCTAGACAAAAATTGTTGTAAAATATATAGATTGTGAAATAAAAATGAAAAATACATACTACCCACTTTGAAAAGATCCAAGATATCAAATAGTAAGCGCAATATTTCAAGATGAAAAGAACAAATAATAAAATTTATATGTTTATGATGATTACCAAGTTTAATATAGTGGTGTGGTCCATGAAAATGTTTAAGAAAGTGTGATAGGATATATAACCAATATGGTAGCGAGTCATGAACGTATAATCAACCATCAATGACTCAAAGTTGTTCCTTATTATATTGCCATTGGAAGGTATAATGCAATCGATTTTGCATTGACTTTCTATTAACTTACCTTTTGATTAAAGATTGAACTAAAATACATAAGGTTTACAATATAACATATAACTAATTTATTTTTTTAATATATTAATTTCATTTATTAAATATTTGATTGGTTCGTCTAGTTTTCCTCTTATTACGTAATGATGTTTGGGTCGTCCTTAGTACATTTGATGTGTGAGCCATTAATGCATTGCAATGATGCGATGCACATAACCACTCCGACATATAGAGTTGTTGATAGCGCAAAACAGCAATGAATTGACCCCTCGGCTGTAACATCTTATCCGGTGGATCTGAGGCCTTAATCGTGAATACAAATATGTGAAATGTTTAGAGCATTTGCTTCTATCGTTCTCCCCTGCACTTGTATTTCCAAACACGAATATTATAAATGATTTTCTTTAGAATTATCTTCTTATTTAAATTTTAAAGATATATCAGGTTTAAATACACTAATGTTATTTAATCTTTTTCATTAATACAATTCACTCAATTTCATCTCATTTCAATTAATAAAATATATCAATTATAACAACACTCTTACTTAATGTTTACTCTGAATTCGCTTCCTTCATTACTTAATGTTTACTCTCAATTCACTTCCTTTATTAAGAGGACTTCCGTTTATCATAATTAAAATAGTCCAATTTATGTAGAACAAAGACTTTTCTAATAATTAGTAGTAAATTCTAGATAGGTAGGACAAGTGTACAAAGAAGCTAACAATGAAAGATAATCACATAAAACCCACGAAGCTTGCAAGCAGGAGGAGATTGAGAAAATCGCTGATAAACCAGTGATGAAGAATATTCAACCAAGCTAGCTAAAACTAACATAATGGTATAAATATTATAATATAGCTTAAATATTATTAACGAGTTATAACGGTCTATTAATTATATTATGAGGAGTCGGAATAGGATATAAGTGGTGGAATATATCGATTGTTTAGTTAAATTAATTAGTCCTTGTTATGTATATTCAATATAATTTAGATGCTCTATGATAAATTACTTATTTTGTTGATGTTTTGCTATTGAAATAAGTGTATTATGTAAGTTATATTTATTTCATTGTTGTTAAGAAACATTGAAGTTTACTAAAACGTGACAGTATAATTTTTTATTATAGAAAAACTTGTATTATATAATTTATATTTGTTTCACTATTTTTAAGACACAAGAATCAAACTTTATTATTATCAAATTGCATCATTAGACTTTCTATTAATTTACATTTATCTTTTAACTAAAGATTGAACTAAAATACATAAGGTTTACATTATAAAACATAAATAATTTATTTTTTTAAATATATTAATTTTATTTATTAAAGATTTGATCAATTCATCTAGTTTTCTTGTTGTTACGTAATGATGTGTGTCTTGTCGTTGAAAGAAAGAAATTATTTTAACATCCACGAGGCTAAAGATAGCCTATGGGATAGATTGTCTCTTCATCTGCTTGATGTATTCAACCCTTTTTCTGTGAAGCTTCAAAATAAATGTTCCCAGCTTCTTGACAAACCCCTCGCTAAATAGATTATCCCAAGAGCTAACTGCCAGCATATCTGCATAACTTTCCCTGTTGTCTTTGAAGGCCTCACATTTTAAAATGAAATGGTTTTCTATTTCCACTTTTCTGGAATAACAAAAAATGCATACCCTTTCCCTCCCACACTTCCTTTGGCCTTTTCCAGCGCCTTGTTTCACAACGGAGTTTATGAGAATTAGTCCTTAACTGAGCATTAAGAATTTTTGCTCTCCAAGAGATATTGGCCTCTATGTATGCTTTTGGTTGATGATTATGAGTGGGATTAAACACTTCAATATAGTAATTTTTCTTTCTTCCTAGCTCCTTATCCCAAGTACATTTGTGGAAATTTTCCATAACAAAAGCTTTTATCTCTTTGCTTTTTATGGAACACGCGTTCAAGAGAATACCCCATTTACTAAACCATTTGTTATTTTGTTGCATCCAAGTTTTTTTTTCTCTTGCACAATCTATCATTAAAGACAACCTTAGGCCATCTGCCCTCTTCCATTTGCTCAATTTTTTTTAAATACTTTATGACTCGCACTATAGCAATTGCTTCAATAGAAGCAGTCCCTGTTTCACTTAACAATATATCATAGGGAATTGCACTTTTAATCTTAAATTTGTTTGTCATCAAATGCTTCTGAATTTTCTCAATTTGTCTCCACTGCATGTCGGAGGTACTGCTAGCCCATAGTTCACAACCATAGAGAATCACCAGAATCACTAGAAGCCCAAAAAGAGTTTGCGTGGTTTTCCAGTCCCATAACTCTACTTCTCTACACCTATTTTGAAAAGCATAAAATACTTTCCAACCCACCAAAGCTCTTTTCTTTCTACAACCATTCCAACTTAGATTTTTGTTGAAATCAATTCTAAGGTATTTGTAATCCGCAACTTCTTCCAGAATGTTGCCTTCAAAGTAGAACTTATGTTGGTTTTGTTTTCTTTTCTTAGAGAAGACCACTACTTTTGTTTTGTTGAAATTGACTTGCATCCCCACACTTTCAAAAAAATGCTTAAGGGATAGTAAGTGGTCTTGCAAACCAAGAGCTGATTTAGCAATCAAAATAAGGTCATCTGCATACAAAAGAAGCCTTGTAACAAACTTGCACAAACAGATACCATCACCCGCTTGCGAATTTAACCACTCCTCAAGCTTGTTGATATATAAACCAAAAAGGGTAGGAGACAGTGGGCAACCTTGCTTGACCTCGATATCACTTCTAAAACTTTCAGAAATGCCTGCTGAAGTTCTAATTTTGACTTTTACCTCTTCATACAACCTATGCACCACTGCTCTCAAATGTTTAGGAACCCCAAGTTCCTCCATTCTGTGCCAAAGTTTATCCCTAGGAACCGAGTCAAACGCTTTTCTGAAATCAACAAAGCAACAAAAGATTTCTTCCTTTTTCTCCTAAACTTTTTCAATGATGTGCCTTAAAGATATGCAATGATCAACTGTGGAATGTTTAGGTATAAAACCTGCTTTCCCTTTAGCACGCTTATCTCTTTCTTCTGCCCACTTGCTAATTTTGGTTTCTAGCTTTGCAAACAAAGGGTTTATCATGATGGTCCTATAATTGGAGGGATTATTGACGTCACCGCCCTTGAAAAGACGTATTGCCAGACTAGTTGTCCAATATGTGGGGAGCCCTTGTTGTATGATGTTGCTGAAGATTTTTGTAATGTGAGGTGCAAGAATATTTGAGCCCCACTTTAGATATTCTGCTTGGAGTTCAGCTAAGTCTTTTACTTTTCCAACACCCAACTTCTTGATATCCATCTCTACCTCTTGTACCGTGAAGAGTTATGTATCAGTGTTGACCAAGGCAGGAGGGTCAACCTTGGGAACCTGCTTATAGAGTTGTCTTGCATATTCAAACCATTTAGAAGCTGTAATATTATTTCCAATTTGTATCTTTTTTGGTTGGAGCTCCTTCCAAAATAATTTGGGATTATTTTTCCCAAGGAAGATTAGTTCTTCTAGGCTACTTGAAACCATGAAATCAACCTTTTTCTTGCTTAATAACTGCTTGTAATATTTGAGCTTTATGTTATCCTTGTTTGACTCTTTCCACATTCTCCTTGCATTTTTGCATTCCTCGTCAAACCAAGCATTAACCAGAAAGCAATTTTTTTTTTCAGACTTCTTAATTTTTGTTCTTTTGCGCTTTGCAAGTGCGCATTGAATTAAATGTGTTAATTCATGAATATGAAGGTTGTGAATTGTAATTTTCTCCTTCTCGCAAAGCCTCTCTAGCGTCATTGCATCAGCTCATCACAGCAGACCAGCAGACCAGCATCAGACCATCAGCATCCATCCCCACATCCCAGCATACTAGCATACCAGCATCCCATCATAACGTCTATCTCTAGACCCAGCTACATCTTTATCTCTATCTACCTACCTCATCCTCATTAACACCTACCATGTAGTCATTACCACCATGTAGTACTTCCTACCATCTCACCATCTCATCATCAGACCCAACTCAGCATCATTACTTCCAACCTTCTAATCAGACCTACCTCAGCATATACCTACCATATATTCATTCAGACCATATCCTCCTAACTACCTATTCTTCATACCAACCTCATCTCCATTACAACCTCATCTTAATAAAGATACAGATAAAGATACAGATACTGATAAGGATAAGGATAAGGATAAGGGTCAAAATAATTTTGCCCTGTGGGAGATTTTGTTGGACATGCTGAATTTTTTACTCTAATTGTTTCTTTCCAAACCAAGAGAAACATAAATAAATTGGCTTGTGATCTGAATTCAAATCGCACAGTTGATCTCCAACCAAAAATTCTTCCATTTTCTCACACAAACCATGCGAACAAATTATATAATCTACCACACTTGCTCCATTGTAAGTATTGCAAGTGAAATTACCGGACTTTGCCTATCTAGTCAAGCCATTACAAATGACTAAATCAAAGGCCCCACATAGAGTAAGCAATTGTTCACCAAAGAGATTGCAGCCCTTGTCCTCTGAAATTCTTTCCCACTGATGATTACTTTCTTCTGTAAGCCAAATAGGGTCACAATCATCTTTACAATAAAGAATGTTAGCTTGCACACTTGTAGTCTTAGCATTGAAATCACCCACTATAAGGACTTCACCTAGCTGCCAATATGTTGCAATATCGGCTGTTAAAGCTACAAATGGATCTTTGTGGTCAAACCCTCTACCTTTTTAAATTTTTAAAACCTGCGGCGCAAAATAGCATGCTGCAATTCTGATGTGGTTTCCATTTTCTGATATTTTAAACCAAGTGAATTGCTTATTTTAGTCTTCTTTTTCTAACTAAATGAGATGACCTTCTTTCTCCCTTACTAAAACCATGATACCCCCGTGCCCTTTGCCATTCCCTACTGCCTTTTTCCACATTTCCATCTTCCAGTATCCTTCAAACAAAGGTGTCTTGCACCCTTCATGCTCATGTGTTTCTATGAGGCAAATTATGTCTCTATTTTACGCAATAGGCCCTAACCCAGGTCCTCGTCTCCATGTGTAACCTCTGCAGTTCCAACAAACTAATCTTAAAGAAACCTGCGTATGACTTGATTGCTATTTATTTTGACATGCAAGACTCACATTTGAGTCTTTGTCCCTGTTTTCCCATACCAACCTTGCTTTCTAATTTCATGTTGAAGAGTTTGTTACCTCTTCTTTATTACCATCTTGCTGCTCTGTTCTGGAAGGAGGTTCAAATCGCACTTTTCCTTTATAAATCCATGCTCTCTTTCCTTCATCTCTTGCTACTCTAACCTTTAAAATTTCCTCCCTTTTTTCCTCCTGTTGTTTTATAGTTAAATCTTCTTCTAGGAAAAAACGAGAACCCCTCAAGAGATGTTTCTTTCTTAGAATGATATATTTATCATGCAAGCTAGGAATAATGACTTTTATGGGCCTGTCTCTCTCCCCATTAAACTTACCCACCCTCCATGCTTGGCATATTTTTCCTCGCCATAACAACTTGTCTTTGAAGAAGTCTCTTGCAAGGTCAAGAGTACATTCATTTTTCCCATAGTCTTTCACCCCTTTAATAATTATGTTTGCTTCCCTATTTTGTCTTTCTTTGCCTTCACTATCTTGCATGTTGTCAACCTGAATATTTGTTTCTCCTTCCTTATTAGCAGAATTGCTAATAACTTGAGCCCAAGTTTTGGAAACTTTGGCGGAATCTCCTTTCGTTTCTTCTCTTGCGTTCTCTTCATGGTTGTTTATTTGGGCAATCATTTTCCCTTTATCCTAAGATGATTTCACATTCACCACCTTTATACTTTCCACTACATATTTCTTTCTGTTTTGCACATCTGCCTTCATGCATTGCCATTCTGTCTTCCCTATTAGGAGAGCTTCCTGTAGCAATGCCATTTGTTCTTTTAAAATTTTATTGCTTTCTGCTAACGCCTTGTTCTCAGCCGTTATTTGTTATGAAACCAACTCACAAAAAGATAGAAAAGATAGATCAACGCCTTAAAAATAAGGCTCTTTGAGGGGGAAACCTCCTTTACATTACACAAATGAACAATTCTTGGATGATACAAATGACAATACCTCCTTTCTATATATAGGAGTCTAAGGGGTCATAATATAATCAGAGCCGACATGACAATAATAATGTAAGGGCACAATAATAATAACAATGGGCTTCTATGGGGCACAATAATAACAATATGGGGACTACATGGGCACAACAATATAATAAGGGGGTTGTACTAATAACAATAAGGGGTTACACTAGTAGTATAGGGACCTAACATGCCCTCTCCTTCAAAAAGTGTTATCCTCAACGCTTGAGTAGTTCTTGATTCTTTTGTATAAAATTCTCATCCTTCCATGTGGAATCTTCAGCGAGTAAGTTCTTCCACTTGATGAGATGCTCTGAAATTGATCGATTTTGTAGCTATCAACTTCTCGGTTCTATGAATGCTTCAGGTTCCAATATGATTTTTCCTTCCTTGTCAAGTTCTGGCAATATTGTTGGAACTGGGATATTCAGAAACTTTTGAATGAGTTCCCACCCTGCTTCGCCATTCTTCCATTCATCCCTTACTTTGCTTATCAAACTTGGTTGGATAATAGAAATAGCACAAAACAATGCTTCTACATCCTCATCCTTTCTTGAGAGTGCATCTGCAACAACATTTTTCTTCCCTTTTTTTTAGATGATTTCAAAGTCATAACCCAACATATTTGTGACCCATTTTTTCTGTTCTTCTAAAGATAATATTTGTTCTAAAAAGTATTTAAGACTATCATGATCCATTTTTACCTTGAAGTGTCTTCCCATTAGGTAATGTCACCATTTCTTAAGTGCATGTAGTATTGCCAACATTTCCTTCTCATAAATAGCTTGCTTGAGATGTAGATGTAAAAATACCCAATCGCCTACATCAAAACTTCTTTCACTGCGTTGTTGATCTGCGTGTTGTTTCATTCGATTCTGCACCAAAGTGGCATTATTCTTTAAAAGTTGGAGAACTTGTTGTTGATGCTTGATGTGATCTTTCAATGCTTGAATCTTTTTCTTCTTGATATGTCCTTCTATCTTGAGAGTTTGAGGGGTGGTAATTTCTTCCAATGCATTACAAGATATGGTCAGATTCATTTCTTGATGATCGATGTGATCTTTCACTTCTTGAACATTTTTCTTCTTGATATGTCCTTCTATCTTGATAGTTTGAGGAGTGGTAATTCTGGCCAATGCATTACAAGATATGATTAGATTCATTTCTTATTTCTTGATGTGGTCTTTCACTTCTTGAACCTTTTTCTTCTTGATATTGAGGAGTAGTAATTCTTTCCAATGCTTTACAAGATATGGCCGGATTCATTTCTTCTTTCTCTGGGGTTGGTTCTTCGTGTCTATACTCTTCTTTTGACCTTTCTTGATCATTTTCTTCCTCCTCTCCACAATCAATGTAAAATAAGTTCTTCTCAGCACACTTATGATCTTTAATGTATTTGTTATCACAATTGTAACAAAGCCCTTTTTCTCTTTTTTCTTCCAATTGTTGTGGTGTAACCCTTGTAGGTTGTGGAAGGTTAGGAGAAACAACACTTCCATCTTTATAGTTGTGAGGGGTAGACTTCCTTGTTGCCATAATTTTACTTTCCACTTTGTAACAAAGCCCTTTTTCTCTTTTTTCTTCCAATTGTTGTGATGTTGCTCTAAAGAAGGTGTTTCTCTTTGTATCCTCATAATGTGCTATCATTTCCTCCATGAAAATTGACTACATAACAAGTTGTTTACGAGAACAAAGCCCTTTATACCATAAAAATTGATCTGGTTCTAAATATGAAGATGTAATACATACCTTTTGTAACAGTGGTACATGATGTAGATCAAAATATTGCTCCACCTGAAGTATCCAATTTACCAGATCCTTGCCATCAAACTTCCTCATATCACCTTTTCTTGATTTTAGGAGTTCAATATTGAAACGAATGTAACTCTGTAATTTTAGATCTCCAAGTTCTGAAATTTCCTCCCGCGGTATCTCTCTGCATTCTCTTTCTAATGCCACAAGTCTGATCAAGATTGGATTCTACAAGGAAATGTTAAGTCAAATCTCCCACGATGACCTAATTATAGACTAGTTCAGTAGAGCGAACTTGTACGCAGTTCCCCATGTCACTGTTTCAACCTTAGTATTTGCAACTAATATACAAAAAACTACAGGAAGTCTTCTTTCTGAAACTTCTTACGAAATTTCAATCTGATGCTCTGAACAAAAGTTATGACGATTTTCCCCAGGTCACCTGTTTGGAATGTAATTTAGGAGTCTGCAAAATATCTAACTTCCTCAGATCATATCTCCGAAAATATAGCGAGACAAGATCTGAAATTCGGACCCGAAGTTCAACGCGATTTCGTCTCAAATGGGTTTTTTTCGCTTATGAAACTACGTAGCGAAAACGTTATAGCGAAAATTCCATGATGACTTGTTTGGAGCAGCGAAACCATAGAATCCACAGCTCTGCTACCAAATGTTATGAAACCAGCTCACAAAAAGATAGAAAAGATAGATCAATGCCTTATAAATAAGCCTCTTTGAGGGGGCAACCTCATTTACATTACACAAATGAACAATTCTTAGATGATACAAATGACAATACCTTCTTTCTATATATAGGAGTCTAAGGGGTCATAATATAATTAGAGCCGACATAACAATAATAATGTAAGGGCACAATAATAATAATAGTGGGCTTCTATAGGCACAATAATAACAATATGGGGACTACATGGGCACAAAAATATAATAAGGGGTTACACTAGTAGTATAGGGACCTAACATTATTATATGAATTTTATGATCTGTTTCCTGCCCTTTAGCTTCTAAAACCTCCAACCTTTGTTTTGCATTTAACAATTCTTTCACATAAAGATTAGATGACCAAGTGAGAGGTGTGGATGTGGGACTATATAAGGCAAAATCATCAATGAATTTTCCTTTGGACTTCTTGTTTCCACGTGCTTGTGGAGGAGACTTGTTTGAGTGTTTTTTGCGAAGGGCTCGATTACTTTTTTTTTAGACCGTTTCTTCCTTGTTTGCACCCATTTTAGATGGGCTATCCTTCGTTTTAAAATTCCCCGATAATGTTTGGCATTGACCCAAACCCACTTCCCAGCTTTGGTGGATGAGGCAATTTTCGCTTGTCCTAAATCATTTGTCTCCACATGTTTTGGAATTTCTGGTTCCTTTGTCATGTTTGGATGCATTTGCTGCTGCTTGCTCGCTGCTCAATACTTCTGCTGCATAAAAACTCAGTGCTATCACATTGCTCATTGTTTAATGCCTTTTGCTCTCATTGCTACCCACACTGCTCTGCTCATGCTGCTGATCACACTGACCACACTGCTCTACTCATAAATGCCTGAAAATTTCAACTGCATTTTTTCCGCTTCTTTGCCAGCTTCTCCCTTTGAAGGCTATAAAATCCACTATCAGTTTAGTTAAACCCGCTTGACAAATTTGTTATACCCACCAATTTCTCAATCTGATTGTCACTATACTTACTCAACACATTACCATGGTGCCCACTACAGCGATTGCGAGCGTTCGAAGATAGGGACTGCAAGGTCACTCCGATCTGTAGATGCGTGTTTGAAATGAAGTCTGATACTTCACTTCACTTCACTTCATTTCCCGACGTGTGGAGTAATATCAAGAACTTTCCTTTCTCGATTGTTGGGATGCAATTTCTTTATGCTTAAAAACTAAAAATAAAACACACTGAACCCGACAATGCAGGGATGATTTCAAAGAACATTGCAAGTGGAAAATTCTACGAAAGGTTCCAGTTCTTTGAAACTCGATTCTCTGCAACAATGCGTGGAGGCTTCGATTCTCTGCGTTTGATTGATGTGTTTGATGTGCGCACCATTAATGCATTGTAGTCCTCTTCGTACATTATTAAAAGATGATTTCAACATTTCTGAAAAAGACAATTTGTATTCACACATGTTACAACTAGTTAAACTAATGTATGTGTTCAAGCTCTTGTTTATGTTACCCTTATAATACTGTATATGCGTAATAAACGAAGGAAAAGACTCACATAAGATAGAATGAAAAAGACGGACATAAGATATAACGATAGATTCATTGACAATGCAGATTCGCAGACAATAGTTCAGAGTAAATCATCGAATTTATTGGCGATAGTTTGTTTACAGAATTACATATATAAAGAAGCTCAGCCTTTGAGTTTCAACTTTTCAATATGTACGGAAGGCTCTCAGCAAATGTTAGAAAGCCCAACCCAATGGCGACTAAAGCCAAATAGTAATAGTAAAATCATTATGTTAACATACGTTTCATTTGAAAATAAAAATCAAGCGCTAGTCAATGTTTATAAATGGAAAGTGAGGCCATCTAGCAATGCCTCGCAATTTCTTAAACCTCAATCTAATTTTTAGATTTTTTTAGATTTGGTAATAAGGTTTTAATAAAATAGTAATTTTATACTATTAAAATATACTTTTAAATATATAATTTTATTTAACATTTTGAATGTATTTTGAAATATTTAATAAAAATATACTTTTAAATATATAAATTTATTTAATATTTTGAATATATTTTAAAATATTTAATAAAATATACTTTTAAATATATAGATTTTTTTTAATATTTTAAAATATTCAAATTTGTAAATTCCTCATTTTAATTTTTTTACTTGAAATAATCTATAGATAGCTAGAGAAAATCAACTAAATGTAATTTTAAACAAAGGTAACCAAAATATTTCCACCATAACATGAAGAATATGAAATATTTCTGCTATAAAATATTTCCGAAATTTTTATTTCTTATTTGTTTATTATTGATGAAGAACATGAAATGATATGTGTTGACTTCAATGAATTCCATACAATGTTAAATAATATCCCTAAGAAAACAATTAAAAGACAAAAAGGAAGTCTTTGTTTTTTTACACATAATCAATAATACAAAGGAAAAAATATTTTAAATTGGAGCATAATCATCCAAATATATGTCATAAATAGTTGTTTCATACCTTTCAAAGTTCAATAATTAAACTAAGTGGCACGAACCTAGCTATGCGACCTTGTTTTAAAGCCAGTTTTAAGTATATTGTGTAAAATTACCATTCTTGAGAGATGGAAAAAAATATAAATATATTATAATTTTACTAATTTTGTGATTTACATATTTTATATATATTAGTGTAATTATATAATTAAATAGTTAATAGATAGTGATATATATCAATTTACAATAAATATAAAAATGTTTATTTTTTCATATTTCTAAAATTAAAAAATCATAAAAACTAGTTAAATTATAACTTTATTTTAAATTATTATTAATATTAATTATAAAAAAAATGATATATAAATTAAATATATATATTTAAAAAAATATAAAGCGAAATTCCTAACTATAGAGATTTCCTCCCCATATACTATGGATTATTTGTATTTTGTTCCACAATAAAGCAAACAATTACTCTCTGAAAAAGAGTGATTAGAAATATGGTATTGTGAGGCATTTTCAACCACTTAACATTGATTGATTGAGGCAAAAAAATAGTATTATTGCGTCTCTGTTGCCATCTTTTTCATCTCAACGGGTTGCCATCTTTTTCATCTCAGTGCCTTATGTTAGAAACAAACAAGGGAAGTTGCATCGCAGCAAGTCCCTGCCTTGACTGGCTCAATATTTTGACTGGGTCGAGTCTAGTAAATGCAAAGATAGTTCAAGACCCGATCCCAGGTTTATCTCCCTCGCCTGGTAGTTCTATGTTCCGTATCCAATAGTCCACCCAGCTACTATCATCGAGGGAGGGATGCAAGGCTTCGTTCGAATAGGTACGTTTCATGATCCACGTACAACAAAGCTATAGATTCATACAGTTCGTATAGTTCATATATCCTATGTGAAAATGTCTTATAGAGCTATTGGAACTAGATTCCAGGTAGGAGCCAAGTAGATATGCGAGCTTGTGAGACGTAGAGATGATGATGGCTATATTGTCTAGGAACCTCTACATAGGTGCAAACTTATCCATGCGAGTGAACCTGCTGCCATAGCATTGCATAGCATTGCCAGGACTTAGATTCCCAGGAGCCCAGTCGAGTAGGTCCAAGTGGAGCTGAACCTAGCAGCTCTGGCATCGACCGGCACCAGACCACGTTCAACGCGGGATCTCCAGATCAACTAATGCAACGTCTCCATGGAAATCCAGAGATTCCACATCTCTATGTCACATCATATATGAACAACTAGGTAGATATGCATATATTGCGTATATGAACATGATCACTAGGTGCACCAGACCACCCAGAGTAACCGAGCAGAGTCTCTTAGCCTAGCAGCTCTAGCATCCACTTGGCCTTATGTAGCGGATCTCCATCCAGAGCATGAACTAGGCCGAACTATTCTCATTGCACCATATTCTCTTTATTCATGGCCAATCTAAGTAGATCCAACAAGTGCATCAGCACCCCCAGCGTTCTTTTAAATGCTTGAACCAAGATGATTGTCTTGGAATTTCGGAAGCTTCTAATAGTAATAGAAATATAAGCACGGGATTTATGTTCTTTCGCATCACAAAGATTCGTATCTTTTAAGTTTTAAAACAAGGATTTAGATGCAGCCCTTTTACACTGGTATATAGCAGTATGCATTTTATCATCAGCGCTCCAAACAGCTGCAACAGCTAAGTGGATAGAGGAACAAGCTACACATTATGTTTTATTAATTTTTTTCATGTCCGGCAGGAATTCCGGCTGCCTGCAGCTCTTGTTACGAAGAGTCTATATAAATTTATTTAAAACAGCTATGAAGGTTATGTGATCAGATAAACAGGTTTATTAATCTGCGTGCGTGCTTTCAAAGCGAAATATGGAAGGAAAGCGAAGCCATATATATCCATTCTAAGTCACAGGTATAACGCGCATAACAACTCATTCTATTTTGATTTTGAACCGAAGATTGATGTCTCAAGGGCGAGGCCCAAGCTGGACCCATTGATATTTCTTTTTTTATGCCGATTGCCTACCCTCATTTAAAGCCCTACCATCTATACTATTGATAAGCCCCCCCCTTTTATAAACATCGATTCCATATATATATATATAGATTATGAGAAGAGCATCCCATGTCAACAATGTGCTAAATTCCCTATATAACCGGAGACAACATTGATTGTGTGATGCCCACTCTTTCCATGCATTCCGTATCACCAACTTCCATCCTCAATCGTACACAGATTGATTCGTGTTGGTGTACATGCACCTAGATTAGCTCCAGCTCCAGTTAACTTATTGCTTGCATGTGGCACATGTACACATTAACATAAGATAAAGCACACTTAGCTTTAGTTAGCTTTAGTTATTGCATGTACAACTAAGCTTAACTTAGTTGCTTTTATGTAAAAACTAATATTGTAGAATCAATTTTTTTTTATTCTTTTCTCAATTCTTGCTCGCTTCCTTCCTTCTCTTGCAAGCTTGTTTATTGTTTTGCAGATCTAGATCTGTGTATCTCAAAAATCTTACATGGTATCAGAGCACAGGGATTTGTAATCAGTGCACAAGCAATTTTATTTGCAGGTTCAGAAGATTGAAGCAACAACAAAGAATGGAGTCTAAATTGGAGTTTCCACAATCGGCAATTCTCACTCCATATAATTATTTTGAATGGAAGCCAAAGATTCAACTTCATCTCAGAAGTAGAGGCTTATTTCGAATAACCATGGAAACGGAAGTTGAACCAACATCGGCAATGGAGAAAACAAGATATTTCAATCGTATGGACGAGGCCTTCGGCATCCTATGTTTATCTATTTCTCTGGAACTGTTATTTCATGTTGAATCATGTTCAACTCCAAATGAAGTACGGAAAATTTTGGAAGGATTGTTTGGAAAACAAGATGAAATGCAAGGTCACATTCTCGAAAATGAGTTAAACTTATTAGATCCGAGAAACTTTGAGAACATTCAAGATTTTTTCACAAGGTATAAAGCCTTGTTGGTTCAGCTGAAAGGATGCGGGATCGACAAATCCAAGCAAGAAAATCAGTTGATTCTTTCCATTTTATCAAAACTTGGTCCAGAGTATGCAGTATTCGTCTCTACATTCCACACAGTCAGATCTGCAACTGGTGCAGCTTGGAAGATGCCCTCACTGGATTCTTTTATTCAATCTTTGATGCATGAGCAAGATAAGCTCATCAAAATGGGCACACTTAAAAATTCCAAAGCGCATGCACTTACTGTGCATGCAAAAGGAAAGGCAAATTCCAAAGACCATCAGAAAGGAAAAGGGAAGAAGGATCCTGATCCAAGAAAGGGAGGACATCCCAAACCCCCTGATGGATCATCTGGCTCAAAGGAAAGGAAAGGAACAAAAGGGCAATCAATGTGCAATTATTGCCACTGTGGTTTTCATCCTGAATCTGCATGCATGAAGAAGACTATAGATCTTATGGCGCAGACACTCCAGCAACACAATCTTGGAGACCACGTTCCTGAGAATGCTAAGAAGAAGTCTGGAGAAAAAGCACCAGATCCAAGAGGTAACGGGCATGCTTTGATTGCTCTTCATTCTGCACCACAAGAATGGATCATCGATTCAGGAGCTTCACATCATATGGCTTCTTCAAAGGAATCCTTTTCTTCTCTACATGCATACTCAGGTCCTCCCATTCTCATGGGGGATAATTCTGCAGTTGCAACAACTGGACAAGGAAGAGTGCAATTCGAAGATGGAAGTTTTGAAAATGTCTTGCATATTCCAAGGCTTTCTGTGAATCTTCTCTCAGTGTATCAGATGACACACACAGGCAACGGAAGGAAAGTGGAATTTACCCCAGATTCCGTGAGCATTTATGACATGCAAACCAATTTGAAGATTGCATCTGGCAAGGTAAATGATCAATCTCGTCTGTATACATTTTCTGATTTTGTTCCTCAATCAGATTATATTTTGCTACTTACGCATGCAAATGAAGAAAGTAGGATTTGGCACGAGAGATTTGGGCACTTGAATTTCAGATATATGCAATAGCTTAGTAAGCAAGGGATGGTCAAAGGATTGCCAACCATTGAATTTTCAGATGGTGTTTGTAATGGATGTGCTCTTGGAAAGCATCCACAAGAAAAATTCGAGAAGGGGCATGCATGGAGAGCCTCTTCACCTTTGGAACTTGTACACAGTGATCTCATGGGTCCATTTCCGGTGCTTTCAATGAGCAAAGCAAGATATGTGTTGTCATTTATAGATGATTACACGAGATTCACTTGGGTTTAATTCTTGAAACTCAAGTCTGAAGTTTTTCAACATCTAAAGATTTTCAAAGCGCATGCGGAAAATCAGTCTGGAAAACGCATCAAAATACTCCACACAGATAATGGGACGGAATATGTCAACAAAGATATCAAGAATCTTTGTGATGAAGCAGGCATAAAGTTGCAACATACAGTTCCTTACACTCCACAGCAAAATGGCGTGGCTGAAAGGAAAAATCGATCTTTGAAAGAGATGGCTAATTGCATGTTGCATGCAAGATCTCTTCCGTCGAAATTGTGGGCCGAAGCTATTAATTGTGCCTCATACATCCAGAACAGATCTCCTCATAAATCTGTTACTGGAAAAACACCTTTTGAGGCTTGGACTGGCATGCAACCTGAAGTTAGTCATTTCCGCATTTTTGGATCTCGAGCATGGGCCCACATTCCTCCAGAGAAGAGAAAGGCTTTGGAGCCTCAAAGCAAAGCATGCATGTTTGTTGGATATTTTGATGAAGTCAAAGGGTACAGATTGCTTGATATCCACACTGAAGAGCTCTTTATTGAAAGGAGTGTAAAGTTTGAGGAAGATATTTCGCATGCACCAGTAGATGAAATTGTTACCAAATTTTCATCACCACTCATTGATGAGTATGCAGATGAAACTTCAGACCAGCATTCTGATGAAGATGAGTCTTTTCCTGTGACCCCTGTTAGACCACCAGTTGTTGAACATCGAGATCATACTTCTGCATGTAGTTCGGAAGATTCTCGACCACCTTCAACACAAAAATGGCTCAGCATGAGTGATATCCTTGATGATCCTGCCTCTATCCCTCTGTTTGAGGAAGATCCGCAAGCACTCTTAGCTATGGAGCCATCCATGCCCATGCATGCTTATATGATGCATGGATCTGATCCACAAACTTATGCAGAAGCAAATGGGCATCCTGAATGGGAAGCCGCCATGGATGAGGAATATAACTCTCTCATTGAGAACCAGACTTGGGATTTGGTTCCGCTACCTTCAAATCGCAAACTTGTGAGATGCAAGTGGGTTTACCGGACCAAGAAAGCATCAAATGGCCAAGTTAGTCGATATAAGGCACGATTGGTAGCAAAAGGTTTTCAGCAAGTACATGGTGTTGACTATGATGAGACTTTTGCTCCAGTGGCAAAAATGGATTCCATTCGGCTAGCTCTCTCCATTGCAGCAGCAAGAGGATGGGAGGTGCATCATATGGATGTGAAGAATGCCTTTCTTCATGGTGATCTCAAGGAGGAAATCTACATGGAGCAGCCACCGGGATACATGCAGAATTCATCTCTGGTATGCAAACTAAAGAAGTCTCTCTATGGCCTCAAGCAGGCACCTAGAGCATGGTATGCAAAGATGGACTCTTATTTGTTATCTCAAAATTTTGTACGCTGCAAATCTGATTCCAATGTTTATTTTCTGAAGAAAATTGACTCCTTGTTGATCATAGTACTCTACGTAGATGATCTTTTGATAACGGGTAGTTCAGCTTCTGTCATTACTAACATCAAAACTGCATTGCATAAGCGGTTTTCTATGACAGACATGGGCTTGCTAAATTTCTTCCTTGGATTAGAGATCCATCAGCATGATTCTGGCATTACCATTTCTCAACCAAAATATGCCAAAGATCTTTTGGCACGATTTCACATGAGTGACTGCAAGCCAGCAGCCACACCTTTCTTATCAGGGATAAAGCTTGAGAATGGCAAAGACACACCATTGGTTGATTGCACATTGTATCGCCAGCTTGTGGGAAGTCTTCTTTATCTCACTCACTCCCGTCCTGATCTCTCCTATGTTGTCGGAGCAGTTTCCAGATACATGTAGGAGCCACATGAGTTACACTGGAATGCTGCAAAGCGCATCCTTCGATATGTCCAGGGGACAATCACCTATGGGATTCATTATGCAGCCAATTGTTCTTTGAATCTCATCGGGTTCACAGATTCAGACTGGGCTGGCAACACCATTGATCGCAAGTCTACTTCCGGTTATGTACTTATTTTGGGATCCGGCCCAATTTGTTGGTCAAGTAAGAAGCAGGCTGCCATTGCTTTATCATCAGAAGAGACTGAGTATAGAGGAGCAGTCAATGCCACTATTCAGGCAATTTGGCTACAACATTTCCTATCTAAGCTTGGGATTAGTGTCCATCATCCAACTGTCATCTGGTGCGATAATCAAAGTACGCTAAAGTTTTGCAGAGATCCAATGCAGCGGCAGCGTACCAAACACATCGAGATCCACATGCACTTCATTAGAGAACTCATTCATGATGGGATCATCGATCTTCAGTACTGTCCTAGTTTCGAGCAGATTGCTGACATCTTCACCAAGACTTTCACTGAACAGAAGTTTCGATTCCTGCGAGATCGTCTCGGGGTGAAGGACACGACTGCCTAGCAGTTGTCTTTTCTCTACTTTTGCATTATATTTTGAGGGGGGGTTTTCTTCCCACTGGGTTTTCCCTCTTTCCTCCTTTTTATGCATTGTATATGGGTACCTAAAATGGCCGTGTTGTCGGGACTCATTCATTTTGCATCACACTCACCTAAATTATGCTTAAGGGGGGGTGTTGGTGTACATGCACTTAGGCTAGCTGTGTTGGTGTACATGCACCTAGATTAGCTCCAGTTAACTTATTGCTTGCATGTGGCACATGTACACATTAACATAAGATAAAGCACACTTAGCTTTAGTTAGCTTTAGTTATTGCATGTACAACTAAGCTTAACTTAGTTGCTTTTATGTAAAAACTAATATTGTAGAATCAATTTTTTTTTATTCTTTTCTCAATTCTTGCTCACTTCCTTCCTTCTCTTGCAAGCTTGTTTATTGTTTTGCAGATCTAGATCTGTGTATCTCAAAAATATTACAATTCGGCGAGTTCCTGCATCTAGAATGTGTTTTCTCCGGTGGGTTCCTTCTGTAATGTTATTTTGCCTATTTTTCTTACTGTCCTAATATTCATTTATGTGCCTGCTTCTCTTCACTTACGCCTACTAATTGTCATTTATGCATACTTATTCTTAGCAATTGTGAAACTAGGAGGGCTTGCTTATCGGGGGGCTCGCGGAGCTCAGTGGATAAAGATGACAAGCACGACTTGAAGAAAAGCATGACTTGAGGGAAAAGCGAAAGCCCGTAGGAGTATAAACATAAAAGCACTCGTTTTTGGCTGAGTTACGAGTTCGAGTCGAGCGGGGTGATCTCAGAAAGCAGATCTGACAAACTTAGAGAGGGGGAAGGGTAGATTTTACGCGTTTCTAATAAGACTGGCTTTGATGCCATCGTTGAAATGTGCAAACCAAAATAAAAGAACAAGCATGAATTCTTATTTGATTAAATAAGATACAATATGAAGTACAATTTCCTGAACGTTGGGTTCAACTTCCAAAATCTTTTCGATGCTAAGGAAGTAGCAGTACGATTAAAAGAAAAAAAAACAGTCTACTTCCAATGTCATTTGGACACAGAGTAAAGGTATAATCAAAAGTAGATAGTGTTTTAAAGCAAAAGTGCATTAACAAGCAAATCAATATTTTATAATTGAAATTCCAACCTAAATTATATATATGTAAAAGTAACATCTTAATAAATAACATTAACCTCAATCTCAGTGATTCCAATGTCATTTGGACACTCAGTAAAGGTATAATCAAAAGTAGATAAATGTTTTAAGCAAGAGCGCATTAAAAAGTAAATCAATATTTTGTACTAATTATAATTGAAATTCCAATCTAAATTATATATGTAAAAGTAACATCTTAATAAATAACATTAACCTCAATCTCAAGCATAAAACCAAATTTTAATCTACCTATTATATAATACAAATTATCATTATCATTATGTTTTTAATCGTACAAGTTATTGAAAATAATTTCTAAAATCAATTTATCGTTATTTTTTTAAATCCTAAAAATTATGGAAAATAATTCCTAATTAACCAAGGGTGTTGCCTATGTTTTGTACCAAAAAGAACTACAACCCTAAAGTCCAAACATGCCATTATTCACAAAGATTTAGCTCTCAACGGTTTCCGTCACCCTCCCTCTCTGCCCAAACGACACACTGCGATGTTTAGGCGAGGCCAAATAGTATGCTAACTGACACGTAGCGCTGCTGTTAATCTGCCGCTTGGGGTGTTGCTGCCGCTGGTACTCATGGTTTACGTTTTCTGTAGAATTCTGTCTCGTCCCAGGCTTGTTTCCGGCCCAATATCATATCTAGTCATGGGTTAGGCCGCTTTCTTCAATGGTACGCAGAAATGTTCGCAGAATTCCCCACGTAGACCATTCTGCTCGAGCGACTGGGCACTGTTCGGACAGTTGTGACGGCGAATCCTGAGAATATTAAGTATATACTGAAGACCCAATTCAACAATTATCTAAAGGGGAAGCCCTTTACGGCCATCCTGCACGATCTGTTGGGGAAGGGGATCGTTAATTCCGACGAGAATGCGTGGAAATTGCAGCGCAAGGTTACCAGCTACGAGTTCAACACTCGCTCTCTGGGGGAATTTGTTTTGCGAGTCGTCGAAGAGGTCACGGATCGACTCCTGCCAATTCTTGATGAGGCCAGCCAGACGGGCAGAGGATTGGATTTTCAGGACATTCTGCAGCGTTTCGCGTTTGATAATATATGCAAAGTTGCCTTTCTGTTTCGGAGTTCACGCAGGCTTTCGATGTAGCAACCGAGCTCAGCGCTCGGCGCTCCACTGCGCCGATCTGATTGGTATGGAATATAAATAGGATTAGGATGCTCAACACTGGGTTCCGCTGCGCAGTAAAAGCTGTGCACGAGTTCCCCATAGATGTCATTCGGCAGCAGAGGAGGGAAATGAGCAGCACTGGTCCCTGCAAAAGGAAAGACCAGCCGGGAAGTTTACTTTGTTTCTTGCTTGGAAGAAGTTGCTCGGTTCCCGCAGTCGACTTTGACAGGCATCCAGTTTGGCCTTGCATCGTCTAGAAAAATAGTAAGTAGCATGAACGAAATAGAGAAAAAATCTGGTCCTTGTTTAAATTTCTTCTGTCTTCTTTTGTTGCTTGCTTCGCATAGGGGTAAACGGATGAAACGATAGCTTATAAATCAACCCTGCGAATAAAGTTGCTTTAGCCTTTGTTGTTTACTTGTATGCTTCCCTTGCTCTTGCTTCTGCCTTAAATGGTTCCTCTTACCCCATACCAAGCTGCGACAGAAATTTTTAATTCACCTGTTTCAAATTAACAAGTTTAATTCATCGAGGATCAGCAAAAACTTAAAAAAAATACAATATATTATAATATCCTAATATAAACAATGAAATATATTAGACTTATATTTATTCCTGATAAATTACAGAGTTTATGCTTTTACATCCTGTCTGAAATAAAATTATGCGGGTGTGGACTCACTTAAATAGAGAAATTCCTTGATATTACAGAAAATTCACATTTTTTGTTCTAAAAAGCAAAGTTTGAATCGATGTAAATTGAAAGTCGAGGCCGACGAATTTCTTTCACATAAGAGTCGCGGAGATTAATTCACATTGTGACTTGCAGTACTAACAGAGAGTTAAAACTCAAACAAATTTACACACATGAGAGAAGAACAAAAATATAATGAGATATAATGGTTGTGCGGTAAAAATAAATTGGGCATCACGTCAAAATATACTTCAAATTATGATTTCAAAACACAAAAAATTACATTCACATGAAAAATAGAGGATACAACTCTTTCACCCAGTAAAATTAAGAATTTAATAGAGCTACAGTTCTGCAATTACCCAATACAATAATTATTGGCCGCTTAATATAACTAATAGATAAAATAATTTTTTAATGAAAATTTGTTAATATAATTTTTTATTATTTAAAATATATTTGGAATATATTAATAAATTCACAACTTTGAAAAAAATAAAATTTTTGCGAACATTTATAAACCAAGTAGTATAATTTATCATCAAAACCAGATGAATTAACTAAACAAACCATTAGATGTATGAATTAGATTAGGTGTTTATCATGTATGTGAGTCGGTAATCACTAAAAAACGTAAATACTTGTCTAATTCATACGCACCCTTCTTTACTGGTTTGCTCCCAGTCGTCCCACCCTGCAATTATGTCGTCGAAGTAGGAATAAGCATAGACAATACGCGAGTATTGTCCCATGGCGCGGCCCAGGTAAAGTGGTCCTATGCCAGTCACTGTACAGTGCACGAAGGAAAAGCCTGTCGCGTGTCCTGAGCTCCGTAGAAGCCGCAGCCTAGGAAATATGCTTTGTCGCCTGATATGCGGAAGGATACCGCCTGCCACCTCTGTCATTTTTATGAAACGAATGCCATGACTGCATGATAAATGAATTCTAGTAACTTCATAGCATGATAAACAAAGTCGTATCATTTTTGAATTTTATGCAAAGCACACTCATTCTATTCATCCCAGATTTTCTGTGGGGCAAAATTAATTCTATGAACCTGGTAAAATTCAACGATACCGATAAGTTTTATACCTTGTCTTCTGTGGTGCATAAGTTTTATCCCTTGTGTTCTGTGGTGCAGGTGCAAATGAAAGGAGCGGCACAACTTCATTCTCCAAAACGTGGTATAGGAACCAGCGCTCTCTCCATTTCTGCCACTCCTCCGTTGCTCCCACTCCTGCAATTGCATGCTTCGTTTTCTAAAGGTCAGAACTTCAATGGATCAGGACACTTGGAAAAAGCCATAGCAGTTGTCGAAGCCATAGCCGTTGTCGACGAAGCCGTGGCAGCTGTACATGCAGAGACAGCGAGATGCTTGTTCTCTAGTATACTAAAGAGATATACTATGATTGACATTTGATTTTTTGATTTAATGCTAGCATTACTTGCAAGCTAAATTTTTAAATTTCTGAATGTGAAGCGCAAATATGATATAACCATGTTTTTAGCCTAACCTGCAAACGATTGTGCCGATAATACAAATTAATGTTAACATTAACATGAAACCGTTGACGGTCAGTGATAATGAACAGGACCTAAAGCAATTTAGGCTATGCTCCAGCCTCTTCCGCCTCGGGAAGAGGCCAAATAAGATGGCAAAGCACAATAACTTCGGAGACTTTTCTTATCTTGGCAAAGCACGATTGAGAACTTCGTATAACTTTGTAATAACCACCGTATAACAGAGTCGAACTAATGCTAAAGGAAGGCTTTCCGATTACTATAGTCCCTGCCCATTGCCAGATGGCAGGGACTAATAAGTCATTTAAGATATTGCATCATGATGAGATTTTAACATATTGCCAATCACCTATTTCTAAAATACATATATGGGAGGATAGTGATAATGCTCAGAGAATAATATGGTAAATGAATTGGATAGAGAGAATGAAGAATGGTATTGTTGAACTAGTAGTTTTAATGAGACCTAGTATCATTGAACTCAGGGTTTTAATACGACTTGGTATAGTTGTATTAGGGGTTTTAATGGTACCTATTGCTTTATTCATGTGGATGGTTAGGCTTAATTAAAGTGCTTCGTGTATGGGGAGACTTTTTTGGCTGGTGTAAGTTGCAATTTGATTATTCATAATAAAATATGCTTGAGGAATTTTCAAGGTTTTATAAATATTAAAAATATAATCTATTTTTCATGTTAATTAAAAATTATAGAAATTTAAATATGCAACATAAAATATTTGGTTCTAAATTTGATTTAAGATGATTAAATATGAAAATTTTTAATTAACAAATAAACAAAGATTTTGTTTGGTGATTTGGGATTTTAATGCTAATTAAATTATAGATATGGTTAATTAAGAAGATTTTATGGAAATAGTTGATATGAAATGATTTTGTTTGAATTTGTATTTTTTAAAATAAATTGAAATAAATTAAAAATTGTTTTTAAATTAAAAAAATGAGGGTTAAAATATAAATTTCTAATGGCTTTGTTTTAAGCTGAACAAAGCAGAGAGTATAAAATAGAAACAATGAAAACTAGAAATTTTTTTCCATGGTGAAAATAAATTTATATTTTTACTGATGTAAATCCAAATACTTTTGAAAATCATCGAATGAATAAAAAATACATGTGTTTACCATTTTTAATGGAATTTAAGAAAAATATTTGTTTATTTATTAAGTTTTATTAAGATATATAGTGTTTAAACACAGATATTTTTTAAATTTTAAAAATTTAGAATACTATTTCATTATAACTTTTTATTTATAAACAAATGATTGAATATATACTTATTAGTAAAAGTATAAATTTTTTTGATGATGATGATGGTTAATGTCCACTGGGACCAAACTTTGGTCTATGGGACCGAAAGAAACAAATTATTTAGTTTGATTTAAGATTTTATTTCTATGCTCAAAAAGCTTGGAGAGAAGCCTCCCGAGCTCACTATAATTTTGACACCCTAAAAGGCTAGGAAGGTTAGTATTGTGACAAAGATTATGAAATTGAGATCTAATGTGGTTGTACGCGGAGCACTCTAAGAGGAAGTGGTTTTCATCCTCGATGTTCCTATTCTCACAGAGATGGCAGATCCTTTCCATCCATGGTGTTTTAGGAACTGCCCAACAACCTGTTTCACTATGGAGCTCATGAGAATTCGTTCTAATCTTCGCTATATTAATTTTCTTTTTTGAGCTAGTTAAAATAGAGAGATACTTTTGATCTTTTAGGGTGGGGTTGATGACCTTCTTATAATAACTTAATTTTCTTTTAGCTGATAAATCTTTCTCACACCACATTTTTTCTTTGAACTTAGAAGTAACAATATTTTTAATGTTATTAATGTTTTGCAATGCATCATTCTCGTTGATCTCCCAATAGTTTAACCAGGCCCTCGTGTCTTTATACGACCCCCGTTTGAGCCTTAGGTGGTTTTGGTTGGAATTTAAAGCTAGCTTAGGAAGTCTATGATCTCCTATGTTATTGAGTTTGTGCTTGTACAACAGAAGGCTAATCATAGCTAGGCTCTAGATAGGGGAAAGACCTACTTCTATATGGAGAATAGGATAGGGTGTATTACTTTTAATTTTCAGGTTATACATTATAAAACACTTCTAGATTTGCTCAATCTTTTTCCAAGATTCTCTAGAAGTGCTCCAACCATATTTAAAAGAATAAACCCAACTCAAAAACACAAATTAAAATTAAATTAAAACCAACTTTTCAAATTTACTCACCAATGCCGACCAGAGTTTTCCTTTTAGGTCTTCTACTTTCTTTCATGTTCTCTTTTTTAAGAACACGTGTGATAGTCTTTTTGTTGCAACAAAATCCTCAAAGGGAAAACGTTGAAGGCACGCTCTCAAAGCAAATATAGCATTACGAGAAGGGTCGGCTGGGTGTTGAGTAATGATTTTCCTCGAAGGGCTTGTATTGTAGCTTAATATGTGGTTGTTTATAATAAATTAATAAAAGATATCCGATTATGTCTAAAAGATTTTGGATGATATTATGTATTTATTACACTGATAAAAGATATTTGATTAGGGGTAAAAACACTATTTGATTAGGGGTAAAAAAACTTTTAAGGGTTAGTTCAGTTATTCTAATGTTTTTGCTAAGTACTTCGCAAGTTGGGAAGTCATGGGTCAAATTTCTTAGACACACTTGAGGTTAGGCCTTTCTTGTTTGGCTTGTGGGTAGATTTTTTTGGGTTGATCTACTTGGATTTTTCCTGTGAATGTAGCAGCCACTCAGTGTCCGTGAAAAGACTTTAGACTAATAACAATAATTTGTTAATGAATTATTATATATATATAAAAACATTAGATTTGAGACTTTTGTGATCCATATCGTAGATAAATGTCTTTCTCATTAATCACATCATTAGGATTTGGTCGACCTTTCGAACCAACTAATGTGGTTCATCCTCAAGACAAGGTGAACAAATCATACAATCTTCATGAATAAATAGCAGGGATGCATCATTGCCCAAGGTCAACCGTTGAAAACTAGCCGTTGGAGATTAGTTAACAGGTAAATAGAAATTCTAAAAAGTTAGAAAATAATTATTTAATATTCTAAATCTAGTTATAAATTATTTAATATTCTAAATTTAGTTATAAATTAGTTGTTAGACGTACGAATAATAGTAATATATTGTTAAGAAAATTAATAAGGATAGAATAAGTTCTTAATAAAATAGATGATAGGAAATTATATATAATAATAATAAAATTTTAAGAGGATTATTAATAAAAATAGTTGTTATATAATTTTAATTAATAATCATTATAAGGTTAAGAGAGGTTAAGAGCAAGTTTCAAAATATTCTAAAAGGGATAAGAATTATTTACTATTATAAATTTAGTTATAAATTAGCATTTAGGAGTACGAGTAATATATTGTTAAGAATACTCCAAAAATTAATAAGAGGGTTAAGAATAAGATATAAATATCAATAAAAACAATTGTTAGGAGATTATAAATTAGATTAAATACTAATAAGGTTTAGATCTAAAATATTATATATTATAAAGTATAAAGTATAAGGTAAAGAGAGGATAAGACTCTAATTCAGAATATTATATGTCATTGAAGTAATTACGAGCTCAATAGTTTATCTTAATTAAGTTAAAAATAGGGTCCAAAAATGAATCAATATAAAGATAAAGGGATAATATATGCTATAAATATATAAAGAAAAAGAGAGGAGGGAATTTGCTTTAATATAAAGTACTTAGGAGCTTGAGAATTTATTATAATTATGTTAAATAATAGTATGATAAATATATAAAGAAAAAGGAGGAGGGAAAAATATAAAAGGGGGAAAGAGACAAGATGATCATAAGTAGAGGGTCGGAATCCAACTCTTACTCAATTTCCAACCATAATCTATGTTGAGATTTCTAGCATGCCTCTCAATCTCAATAGCCTCCCTAAGCTTCTTATGGTGGAAATTGTTATCATTCCGATTTTCCTAGAAGTTGTTGGGAAGAGGAAAGGGGTCCGAGGTAACCACAAACCAACTTTTAGGTATAGAATCTAGCCAATCTATACCCAGAGAGGGCTCTCTCTTTAAGTTTTAGCTTTGTTTTGAAAAAAATTAGGCTAGTTGTGAAATTTTAGGGGTTTTGATTATATTTGGTGGTGAAATTCAGTAGCAGAGGGGTAGGACTGAATGGTTTAGGCCATTGGGCTAATGGAGTCAAAGAAAATGGCTTAGCTGGATTTGGTTTCTTAACAAGGGATGGTTTCACAGGGCAAGATAGTTAAAAAGGGAGCAAATAGAGGCTTAAAAAGATGGAATGGACTCAAAATGGATGAAGGGCAATTAAGAATCCTTCAACATATTTGAGAGAGGGAACTTGGATGATTACCAATAAAGAGAAATTAAGAATTCTTTACTAAATAATAAAAAATGAGTAAACTAGGAAACAAGAGCAATTAAGAATTCACTGCTTATGCTAGTTTATAGGAAAAC
Organism: Pinus tabuliformis; assembly: GCA_031772625.1. Lineage (NCBI taxonomy): Eukaryota > Viridiplantae > Streptophyta > Pinopsida > Pinales > Pinaceae > Pinus > Pinus tabuliformis. The sequence continues at coordinate 740,061,168 of CM062808.1, forward strand.
ATCAAGAATAAAAACGATTGAAAATAGATTTCACTTAAGCACTTTCTGAATTATTCTTCTTCGTTTACTATTCAGATATGGAACACAGTTGATAATAATAAACAAGAAAACTTTAAAACATGAGATATAGAATACTTATTGATCCGATGTCTGACGCATGAATCCTGTGAAAAGTCCTTTGCATTAATTCTTCATCCATCCAACCATACAAAAATTTGTCCAACAACACTTTATTCCAAAGTAATTAGTTATACAACAATGTCTAAGAATCCACCCCAAATTACTTCAAATGAAGAAGCATTTATACTAATTCTAAACTGAAACATCTTGAAAAAATATCAAGATTGGTTTACAAATATCTCAAACTGATTTACAATAATAGAACTTAAATAAAGGACATTCAAAACTAATGAATCTATTTGGCACTATGTTTATGGATTTATGGTGACAAAGAAGAGAAATTCAAACTTGATAGCAACTCTTAGTTGATGATGAGGCATCCCAGTCACTAACTGCATCCTTCCTTTGTGCATTCTGCCCCAGAAATTCTGCAAACTTAGGGTCCAATGATACGCTTATATATCTCAATCGGTGATAGATATGTAAAACTCGAAAGAGGTTTTTGTAGATAGGAATGTTTTTTAGATAAACCTCTCTCATTTTCCCAAAATTCATCTCCCTATGTTCACAATATTCTCTGAAAAACGATGTCAAAAACAGGACTTTGCACAAACTGAAAAATAGGCTGTGAAGACATGCACTTATCTCCCTTTTGGTGATATCTGTGTAACACATGAGAGAGGTATTTTTAGATTAGCCTGTTATGAACAAAAACCTCTTCCATTTTCTCGAAATACTTCTTGGATTGGCCACAATAATTTTTTCAAAGCTCTGACTTAAACAGTAAATTTCTGAAGAATGTACCATTTTTGCTCTAATTTCATCTTTTAACCTTAAACTTCTTTTGACTATTTTTCACTTTTACTTTGGATAAACTTCATTGTAGCTGGTGAAAGTGTTTTAATCTTTGTTTAACCCTTAATGTCTTCATGTTTACTTTTACTATTTACATTTTACTTTTTACTTTTACCGCTCTGTTTTTTCATTTGTCTTCACTTTGACATGAATTTGTATACTCTGTTTTGTAACTGTCTTCCCTGCTGTTTATCTTCATGCTAGCTGATTTACTTGAATTGGTATTCAATCTGATACTCTTTAACCTTGATACACTTTGACTGTCCTTTACTGTGTCCTTTTACCTTCAATGTGTAGTTTAGGTTTTTATTGTCTGTTTCAATAGTAAATCATTTCATTCCATGTTTCATTAGCTTGTATTTTAACTATATGTTTTATTTTCCATCTCTGTTTGAATAGATTTGATAACAGTCCCAGACTAAACAGGTCTTATGACTAGTATTAAGACTGTTTATTCAAGATTGTGGTCTTTTGATCACCTGTAAAACAAAACAAATTATTAGGAAAGCATTGGTTTGTAAGGAAGGTCGAAAAGGTTTCATTTGAGCTTGAGAGGTCTGTGGAGTGAGTCCAGAATGCTTTTCAGGAGGTAAACCATGCTCGAATCGGTTAACAGAGGCTTTAGGTGGCGCAGATGGGTTACATAGGGTTTTACTGCACAATTAGGTGAAAACAAGCAAAACCAGGGTTTTTGTGTTTAAAGGGGTAAATGGTTGATATTAGCGGGTGAATGAAAATGACAATTGGTGGCAACTGAATGACGAGACATTTTGTCATTTAGTAGAAGGCAGTAAGTGGTTTCTATCGCACCTTTATTGGAGGGGGGCAGTATTGGGGGCTCATCCGCGCGATACCATACAGTGCTAGACACATAGCAATGGCACTGTTTATAAAACCACTAGCCATCGCGCGCTAAAGTTCGGTCACAAAGGGCTGTGCGATATGCACGACAGTTGTCAGATTTGGGAGGCTTGATCGAATGACTATCGGGGATGTGAGGTGATGGGAGTTTAATGAGGGCGGGCCTGATGTAATTAAAGGGTTTTTAATCATATCGGGAGTGACGAGATTGGTCAGGAAAGCTATTAATTAACTGTGGGGGTTAATTAATCCTTTGTTAATATGGCAGGGGGTGGGGTTCTTAATTAGTTACGGATTAACTAATTAATTCCCGTTATTAATGTATTATGGTTATATTCTAACCAAAGGGGTAGGATATTAATATTTCGGGGTTTTTACATAGTTAAAGTAATACGGGAGCAGGTAACCTTTATAGGGGGACTATATAATAATATATGTTAGTAGTTAATATGACCAAGTGAAGTAAACGCTAAGTCTAAAACATTTTCATTCGTATATTTAAACTTAGGCTAAGTGAAAAATAAGGGTTTTTATGAAAAATATTTTAATTTTCCTAAGTAAAATAGGATTTTACTTAGGAAAAAACTTTATCAAGGGAATGAATGATTTATGAAGGGGTGTGATTATTGATGAAGGGGATTTAAGTGCTTTAGGTATTTCAAATTATTGGGTTGAGGGTCCAGTCCCTCCAAAAGTCAGAGAAATGCTCTGAGCCCCCCTAATTTGTTTATATGTACCTTTAGCACTTAGGGGAAATTAGTGAATTTTTTGGGAAAAATGGAGTAAGGAAGTTAATTCGTTTGACTTTTGTCTCCTTGATCTGTTGTCTCCAATGTGAGTTGTGCTTTGTCCAAGTGATGAAATCAAAAGATTTAATCATTAAACTTAACCATTCACCACACATTTATTCTGCATACTTACCCTACCTACTTAACTTAACATTTTTACTTCTTTATTAGGGTGCACTTACACTGGGAAACCCTCATCACACTTTCTTTTCTTTTACATAGTGATATCTACCTAAATCTACACTTATTACATCCAAGGGCTCAGATTAAACTATTGAGCTCCTTTTATTCATTCTACCTATCTACTTATCTGCTAAGATTAAACATTTTGGTCAGATTTTATTCTCTACTTCTAAAACATGAATTTGAAAATATGAACTAGTCAAGCTTAAACTATTTGACTATTCATGAATTGTGGCATAGGTGACAAGTTGCACACAATTTTTTATTATACAAAAGTGAAAAAGTAGTGGCATTTAGACTTGCACACTTTCATGGTCTTTTATTTTTGGTGGGGTTCATTTTCTTTCATTTTTTTGACCATCTTTATTCTTTTTACCCTTTTATTTTTCTTTTAGGGTATACCCTCTTTACATTTTTTAATTTTTTGATTTTTTACAAATATGGAAAACCTTTGCAACAAGTAAAGGTATGAACATATTATATAACCCATCAAGTCAATCATGATATATGACACCTATTGGTATAGGGGCATAACACTGGCTCCACTTGGGGATGGCTTTTCCTAGTGGAAAATCAAGAACAACATATCAGATGGCCTCTGAATGACTTTGACTGTGCTCTGCACTCTTATTTTCCTTGCTGCTTTATTGTATGTATGATAGTAATGTTTCTGGAGCTTAGGGCCTTCTCTTCGAGCTTCAACTTCACAATCTTACCATCCAATCAACACCAAACCTTTATTCTTCCTTCTTGAATCCCACTTGAGAACCTTGTCACTTAGGTAGGAATTTTTAGCCTTGGTCCTTTTATCAAAATCTTCTTAACCTTTTCCTGCACAGCTTGAGATCTGACCTGAAACTAAAAGGTGCTGCAACATTCAAACCAAATTAGTAACTCATCAAGATCTTAAGGCCTTTTGATTGGATTCAAATCTTTAAGGATTTATTTCATAATCTACTAAAAAATGAATTAAATCAAACTGAAACCCTACCTACTTACTCTAGTCAGCTTTCTGACTACTGGTTAGGTAAAATGAAACAACCAATGCAACCACTCAAGCATCATATACATTGGTTACTTTTGTTGCTTTTGCTTGTTGGTGGTTAAAATTGAAATCTTGAAATCAAATATAGCTTTGTTAACCTTTGAGAAGATAAGGAATTTCCAGATTTCCTTTGTTGACTCTAGAAACTGTACAAAAGAATCTTGTAAAATATATACACTTTTCTTGAACTGATTCAAACAACTGCACATTTGTTGTGTATGGCCTGCATGCCATGAAACTAAAATGCCACTTTTATCTTAACACCCTGCATGTTTTCAACTGCTCTTTGTGATGATATTTCCATTGATTGAAATGTCTGGCTGGTGAAACCATTATCATCTTGATTTTGACTCTCATAGCCTATTAATGGAAAAAAATTATAATTGTATTCATCATCCAACCTCTCAGCTATTGGATCATAAAGAACTTGGAAGGATTGCTACAACTTATTAAATATAGGTTCAAATGGAACTTCATAGATTTCTACTAGCTGCTCCTCATTTTCTTTAAAAATTTTATACCACATTTCCTTTAAAAGATGAAATGATTCAAAACAAAGAGGCAGGGAATCATCTTGGATCATTTGATCATATGTTCCAGCTTCCAACTCTTCTTTTGCAACTTGACATTCAATGGCATTTTGGGGCTGCAAATATAGATATGAGAAGTCTTGAACAAAGATCTTATTGCCCTCTAGATAGTTAATATCAAGATTTGTTGACATTTGATTTCTAATTGCATGATAGTTATCTCTGATAAACTGAAATGAAGCAAAACAAAATGGTAAAGTTTCTTCATTGATTTCAAAATTTTCTGCACTTTCCTCCTCATTCTCATAGCTGAAATGAACAAGCTGATCACTATTTTCAAGCTGCTGAACCTCAACTTCCTTATTCCTCAAATTAGCTTCTGATTGCTCTGTAAAGTTAGTTTGGATTTGAAAAACATAATCATCATCATACTGATCATATTTGGGCAAATCATCAAAAGAAGTAATGTCATCAAATATACACATTAGATCAGGAGATTGCTCCTCCACATATTGCTCTATGAATCTATCTTCTGATCTATGGTAGTTGGAATTAACAGGGATTTGTTCATGGATGTCAACATCTTCTTTTTGTGAAACAAATGTGTCATGGTGATTTTGAACAAAACATTCAACTTTCATTGTGATCTTATGAATCATTTCCTCTATTTTCTTTATCAAAATGTCGAGTTTTTCGTCTTTTTCTACTTTCAACTTTTCTCTTCTAATTTGCAGATTAACTTCTACATCTACTGCCATGTTCTGCATCTGTTCCATTGTTGAGGGGTTTCTTTCTCTTAGATGAAATTCTATCTCTGAATCAAATGCTCTTGGGTAATGCAAAAGAGCTGAATCAGGGGGAGGTCTTATATTTAATGGTATTGAATAATAGGCTTGATTAAATCTATCTGAAAATTGTTGTATTGTTTCATATGGATATCTTTTTAACTAATTATATTCTTCTATGATTATGAGAAAATTGACTTTGATTATCCATCTATCAAGGAAGAGTTTGAGAAACTGCTCGAGATTTGAGATGCTTGCCTCAAGTAGGGTTTTGAACCAACTCTTGAATTTGTCTTGTAAAGAGAGAGCAAAAAGCCTAATACTGACATCCTCTTCATCTACTTCAAATAAGTTAAGATAATCTTCAAAAGCTTGAATATGTTTTTGGGCAGTGATACCATTCTCTCCATCAAACCTAGGGAGATACTTGGGATAATCGTTAGGGAAAGCATGGAGTGTAGGAGGCAAAATGAGTGGTTTATATCTATCAGGAACTTTATGAGGTACTGGAATATGTACAAGGATTGTATGATTAGTCTTAATTTTTTGATTCTCCTTAATTGGAAAATGATCTTCATAAGAATTAGAAGATTGTTGTTCAAATGTGTAAGGAGACTTTATATCTACATTTTTCAAAGGAAAATAATAAAAATTTAATCTAAAATCATCTCTAAAATACAATATACATTGAAAAACTCTATCAATGAGAAAGAACATAATGTCTTGGATAACAATCCAAGCTAAAAGCCTGATCTTTTCACATAGTTCTTTCAGGTTCATTTCTCCAATGGAGTCTTGATTGTGAAATTGATTTGGAGTTGCCAGGTGGATGATTTTAACCTTTGTGTGTCTGATCCTTGTCCACCATCATAGATCAGATCTAAACCTATAAAACAATTCTAAAGAAAAAGTTAGTTCTCCAGGAAGCCAAATTTTGAGTATTTTATGATTATTTTGCTTTTTTATGAATTTTCAAAACAACTTCTATGATTTCTTTAAGAGGCTTTAGATATGAGATTTAAACTTTCTTAAAGATTTATTTGACATGAGGGACTGGTCAAATGTTTGGAAATTAGATGTTCAGTTCATAAACTAAACCGGAGATAGACTGAAGCAGCATTCATCTAGTATGCACTTGCAAAGCAAGAGAAGTTCAAAGGCTACCTGGCTAACTTCAAGCTCCGTCTGTAGTTTATAAATCAAACAATAATAACAAACAAACAAACTATTCATCCCCAGTAGAGTTGCCACTATGTTATCACTCAGATTTTCCTAGAAGTTGTTGGGAAGAGGAAAGGGGTCCGAGGTAACCTCAAACCAAATTTTAGGTACAGAATCTAGCCAATATGTACCCAGAGAGGGCTCTCTTTTTAAATTTTAGCTTTGTTTGAAAAATATTAGGCTAGTTGTGAAAGTTTAGGGGTTTTGATTGTATTTGGTGGTGAAATTCAATAGCAGAGGGGTAGGACTGAATAGTTTAGGCCATTGGGCTAATGGAGTCAAAGAAAATGGCTTAACTAGCTTTGGTTTCTTAACAAGGGATGGTTTCACAGGGCAAGATAGCTAAACAGGGAGCAAATAGACACTTGAAAAGATGGAATGGACTCAAAATGGATGAAGGGAAATTAAGAATCATTCAACATATTTGAGAGGGGGAACTTGGATGATTACCAATAAAGAGAAATTAAGAATTCTTTACTAAATAATAAAAAATGAGGAAACTAGGAAACAAGAGCAAGTAAGAATTCATTGCTTATGCTAGTTTAGAGGAAAACATTAAGAATAAAAATGATTGAAAATGGATTGCACTTAAGCACTTTCTGAATTATTCTTCTTCATTTACTATTCAGATATGGAACACAGTTGATAATAATAAACAAGAAAACTTTAAAACATGAGATATAAAATACTTATTGATCTGATGTTTGACGCATGAATCTTGTGAAAAGTACTTTGCATTAATTCTTCATCCAGCCAGCTATACAAAAATTTGTCCAACAACACTTTATTCCAAAGTAATCAATTATAGAACAATGTCTAAGAATCCACCCCAAAACACTTCAAATGAAGAAGTATTTATATGAATTCTAAACTGAAATATCTCGAAAAAATATCAAGATTAATTTACAAACATCTCAAACCACTTTATAATAATAGAAATTAAATAAAGGACATTCAAACTTAATGAATCTATTTGGCACTATGTTTATGGATTTATGGTGAAAAAAAAGAGAAAGTCGAATTTGATAGCAACTCTTAGTTGATGATGAGGCATTCCAGTCACTAACTGCATCCTTCCTTTGTGCATTCTGCCCCAGAAGTTTTGCAAACTTAGGGTCCAATGATACGCTTTTATATCTCAATCCGTGATATATGTGTAAAAATTGAAAGAGGTTTTTGTAGATAGGAATGTTTGTGAGATAAAACTCTCTCAGTTTCCAAAAATTAATCTTCAGTTGTTCACAATATTCTCTATAAAACGATGTCAAAAACAGGACTTTGCATAAACTGAAAAATAGGTTGTGAAAGAATGCACTTATCTCCCTTTTGGTAATACTTGTGTAAAACGTGAGAGAGGTTTTTGTAGATTCGCTTGTTAGGAACAAAAACCTCCTCCATTTTCTTGAAATACCTCTTGGATTGGCCACAATAGTTTCTGCAAAACTATGACTTAAAAAGGAAATTTCTGAAGAATGTACCATTTTTGCTCTAATTTCATCTTTTAACCTTAAACTTATTTTGATTGTTTTTTACTTTTACTTTGGATAAACTTCATTGTAGCTGGTGAAAGTGTTTTCATCTTTATTTAACCCTTAATGTCTTCATGTTTACTTTTGCTGTTTACTTTTTACTTTTTACTTTTACCACTCTGTTTTTTCATCTGCCTTCACTTTGACATGAATTTGTATACTCTGTTTTGTAACTGTCTTCCCTACTGTTTATCTTCGTGCTAGATGATTTACTTGAATTGGTCTTCAATCTGATACTCTTTAACCCTGATACACTTTGACTGTGCTTTACTGTGTCCTTTTACCTTCAATGTGTAGTTTAGGTTTTTATTGTCTATTTCAATAGTAAATCATTTCATTCCATATTTCATCTGCTTGTCTTTTAACTATATGTTTTATTTTCCATCCTTGTTTGAATAGATTTGATAACAGTCCCGGAGTAAACAGGTCTTATGACTAGTATTAAGATTGTTTATTCAAGGCCGTGGTCTTCTGATCACCTGTAAAACAAAACAAATTGTTAAGAAAGCATTGGTTTATAAGGGAGGTCGAAAAGGTTTCATCTGAGATTGAGAGGTCTGTGGAGTGAGTCCATAATGCTTTTCAGGAGGTGAACCATGCTCGAATCTGTTAATATAGGCTTTAGGTGGCGCAGATGGGTTACATGGGGTTTTGTTGCACAATCAGATGAAAACGCGCAAAACTGGGGTTTTTGTGTTTAAACAGGTAAATGGTTGATATTGGTGGGTGAATGAAAATGATAATTGGTGGCAATTGAATGACGAGACATTTTGTTGTTTAGTAGAAGGCGGCAAGCAGTTTCTATTGCACCGCTATTGGAGGGGGGCGGTATTGCGGCTCATCAGCGCGATACCATACAACGCTTGACACGTAGCGATGGCACTGTTTATAAAACTGCTAGCCATCGCGCGCTAAATTTCGGTCGCAAAGGGCCGTGTGATATGCACGACAATCATCGGATCTGGGAGGCTTGATTGAACGACTGTTGGGGATGTGAGGTGATGGGAGTTTAATGAGGGCGGGCCCGATGTAATTAAAGGTTTTTTAATCATATCGAGAGCGACAGGATTAGTCAGGAAAGCTATTAATTAACCATGGGGGTTAATTAATCCTTTGTTAATATGGCAGGGGGCGGGGTTCTTAATTAGTTACGGATTAACTAATTAATTCCCGTTATTAATGTATTATGGTTATATTTTAACCAAAGGGGCGGGATATTAAGATTTCCAGGTTTTTACATAGTTAAAGTAATACGGGAGCGAGTAACCTTTATAGGGGAACTATATAATAATATAAGTTAGTAGTTAATATGACCAAGTGAAGTAAGCGCTAAGTCTAAAACATTTTCATGCGTATATTTAAACTTAGGCTAAGTAAAAACTAAGGGTTTTTATGAAAAATATTTTAGTTTCCCCAAGTAAAATAGGATTTTACTTAGGAAAAAACTTTATCAAGGGAATGAATGATTTATGAAGGGGTGTGATTATTGATGAAGGGGATTTAAATGCTTTAGGTATTTCAAATTATTGGGCCGAGGGTCTGGTCCCTCCAAAAGTCAGAGAAATGCTTTGAGCCCCCCTAACTTGTTTATAGGTACCTTTAGCACTTAGGGGAAATTAGTGAATTTTTTGGGAAAAATGGAGTAAGGAAGTTAATTAGTTTGACTTTTGTCTCCTTGATGTGTTGTCTCCAATGTGAGTTGTGCTTTGTCCAAGTGGTGAAAGCAACAGATTTAAGCATTAAACTTAACCATTCACCACACATTTATTCTGCAAATATCATCTACTTACCCTACCTACTTAACCTAGCATTTTTACTTCTTTATTAGGGTGCACTTAAACTGGCAAACCATCATCACACTTTATTTTCTTTTACATAGTGATATATACTTAAATCTACACTTATTACATCCAAGGGCTCAGATTAAACTGTTGAACTCCTTTTATTCACTCTACCTATCTACTTATTTGCCAAGATTAAACAGTTTGGTCAGATTTTATTCTCTACTTCTAAAACATGAATTTGAAAATATGAGCTAGTCAAGTTTAAACTATTTGACTATTCATGAATTGTGGCATAGGTGACAAGTTGCACACAATTTTTTATTATACAAATGTGAAAAAGTAGTGGCATTTAAACTTGCACACTTTCATGGTCTTTTATTTTTGGTGGGGTTCATTTTCTTTCATTTTTTTGACCATCTTTATTCTTTTTATCCTTTTATTTTTCTTTTAGGGTATACCCTCTTTATATTTTTAAATTTTTATTTATTTTTTACAAATATGGAAAACCTTTGCAACAAGTAAAGGTATGAACATATTACATAACCCATCAAGTCAATCATGATATATGACACCTATTGGTATAGGGGCATAATAGAAATGATAAACTCTAGCAATGACTCTGGAATCCTCAATACATACATGGTGCTTGGATTTCTCTGCATGCTCAACTATAGCCGATGAGTAGGAATGATTGTGCCTTATGTTTGCAATGTGCTCATGGATCCTCTGGTTAATTGATCGACCCGTTTCTCCAATATATGGAATACCGTAGGAACATGGAACCAGGTAAATGCCTTTCATGTCCTTCGTGTCAATAGGGTCCTTAACCGAACCAAGATAATTTCTAATGGTCCTCAGAGGTTTGAACTAGAGGAAACACTATTCCTTCTAAGGATATGGGAAATCCTATTCGTGGTCCCTTGAATAAACGAGAGATGAACCTTGGAGACAGGATCAACACGAGAAGTTTTAACTCTTTATTCTTTACAAGCTCTTTGAAAGGCCTTGAGGCTCTAAGTTCTGTTGTACCCATTATTTTTAAAAACTTCAAGGAGATGAGATTTCTCTTGCTCTTGGTGGTTTTCATCAAAGATTCTCAGAGTACGAGTAGCCAAGGTGCTAAGAATACCAAATTTTTTAGCAAGAAAATGATGAGAGCTAGCATGAAGATATTGTTCTATGTGAGTTTTTTTGCGAAAAACTTGGTGAGAAACGGAACCGTCATCCATTCTAGAGAGGGTAATGTCAAGGAAAGGAAGGCATTCGTCCACCTCAACTTCCATCGTGAACTGGATTTAGACTGGGGATTAAGGTGGTTCAGAAACATATCCAATTTCTCATGACCATGGGGCCAAATGACTCAAGTGTCACCAATGATCCTCTTCCACTTCTTAGGGTGAAATTGAGCTGAGGCTAAGGCCCTGGTCTCAAAATATTCCATAAATAAGTTAGCAACAATAGGGGAAAGAGGGAACCCATCGCAACACTGCAAGTTTTCTCATAGAATTCACCCTGGAAATTGAAGAAAGTTGAGGTGAGGCAGAGGCCAACCAATTTGGCAATGTCCTGGTTAGTGATCCGACTTATGACATCAATGGCCTATTGTATGGGAATTTCAGTATATAAGGAAACAAAATAAAAAATAACAAGCAAATCACCTGGGTCTGGCCTCACATCCTTCCATTCTTTAACAAAGGACGCAAAGTCCTTAACATAGGAATCAATGCGACCCACAAGAGGCTTAAGCTTAAGAGCTAAGAATTTAGCAAGAAGATAAGTAGGCCCACCTATTGTGTTAACAATAGGTCTTAAGGGGGCCCTAGATTTATGAATCTTAGGAAGGCCATAAATTCTAGGGGTGAGGGGATTGCTTTCAAGGAGCTTTCTGGAAAGGGGATTGAGTGATAGATTCGACTTAATGTCTACCACTACATCCTTAGAAACAGACTTAATGGGATTCTTTTTAAGCTTGATGTAACAACCACTATTAGAGAGATGGTCAATCATTTTGTTGACATAGTCAGATTTATCCAAAATGACGACGACCCCACCTTTGTCAGCTTTTAGGATGACAATGTCGGGGTTCTCCCTCAGGGATTTAAGGGCGAGAAACTCAACTCTGCTAAGGTTTCTTTTGGGAGGCTTAGCCTTCTTAAGAACAATAACACAATCTTGTTTGATCGCCTCCTTGACATTATCTAGAAGGTCCCTAATACCATACTCGATGTTACAAATATGTCATTGATGGGAATCTTCTTAGGGGCAAGGGAAAAATTAAGCCCTTTATTAAGGAGACTAAAGATAGAGGGATCAAAATTAGAACTAGAGAGGTTGACGACATTCTTATAATAAGGAAGAGAGGAGGAGATGTTGCTATTACTATTATTATTATTCAAAATATTATTATTATTATTATTATTATTATTCAAAATAATATTGTTATTCTTTGCTAGGGAAGCCTCGTCATCCTCTGTGACTTTGGCATCCTCTCCCTTGCCGGTATCCTCTTTCCTCTCATCACCCTCGTTGAAATTCCCAGGCACTGTCCAGCCCCCTCTTGTTGATCCCTGATCCATCAACTCTTTCTCCTCTTCCTCTCTTGGATTAACATCCAAACTGTCCCCGCACAGTCCGATTTCCAATTCGGCTTTAACCTCTTCCTGCTCGACTTTGACCTGCTCCCAATCCTTTTCTACTTTGACCGGCTCCAAACTAAATGAGTTTGATTTATATAGCAAAAATATAATTTGTTGTAATAATAATAATTATAATATTAATTATGATAGTAATACGATAGAAAATAGTATTAATATTATTATTAATAATAATATTATTACTTTGAATAATAATAATAATAATAATTATTATTATTATTATTATTACTATTATTGTTATTCACAAAATAATAATAATAATAATAGTAGTAGTAGTAGTAGCAGCATTTGTTCCTCTCTTCCTTATTATAAGAATGTCGTCAACCTCTCTAATTCTAATTTTGATCCCTCTGTCTTTAGTCTCCTTAATAAAGGGCTTAATTTTTCCCTTACCCCTAAGAAGATTCCCATTGATGACATCATTTGTAACATCGAATATGTTATTAGAGACCTCGCAGATAATGTTAAGGAGGCGATCAGAAAATATTGTGCGATTGTTCTTAATAAGGCTAAGCCTACCAAAAGAAACCTTAGCAGAGTTGAGTTTCTTGCCCATAAATCCCTAAAGGAGAACCCCGACATTGTCATCCTAAAAGCTAACAAAGGTGGGGCAGTCGTCATTTTGGATAAATCTAACTATGTCAACAAAACGATTGACCATCTCTCTAATAGTGGTTATTACATCAAGCTTAAAAAGAATCCCATTATTTATGTTTCTAAGGATGTTGCGGTATCCATTAAGTCGAATCCATCTCTCAATCCCATTTCTAGAAATATCATTGAAAGAAATCCCCTCACCCCTAGAATTTATGGCCTTCCTAAGATTCATAAATCTGGGCCCCCCTTGAGACCTATTGTTAACACAATAGGTGGACCTACTTATCTTCTTGCTAAATTCTTAGCTCTTAAGCTTAAGCCTCTTGTGGGTCGCACTGATTCCTATGTTAAGGACTCTGTGTCCTTTGTTAAAGAATGGAAGGATGTGAGTCTAGACCCAGGTGATCTTCTTGTTAGTTTTGACATTGTTTCCTTATATACAAAAATTCCCATACAAGAGGCCATTGATGTCATAAGTCGAATCATTGACCAGGACACTACTAAATTGGTTGGCCTCTGCCTCACCTCGATTTTCTTCAGTTTCCAGAGTGAATTCTATGAGCAAACCTACATGTTGCGATGCGTTCCCCTCTTTCCCCTATTGTTGCTAACTTATTTATGGAAGAATTTGAGACCAGGGCCTTAGCCTCGGCTCGATTTTGCCCTAATAAATGGAAGAGGTTTGTTGATGACACTTGCGTCATTTGGCCCCATGGTCGTGAGAAATTGGATATGTTTCTGAACCACCTTAATTCCCAATCTAAATCCATCAAGTTCACGATGGAAGTTGAGGTGGATGGATGCCTTCCTTTCCTTGACATTCTCCTCTCTAGAATGGATGTTGGTTATGTTTTTCACCAATTTTTTTTGCAAAAAAACTCACATAGAACAATATCTTCATGCTAGCTCTCATCATTTTCCTGCTAAAAAATTTGGTGTTCTCAGCACCCTAGCAACCCGTGCTTTGAGAACCTCTCATGAAAACCACCTAGAGTAGGGAAAATCTCATATCCTTGAAGTTTTTAAAAATAATGGGTACAATAGAACTTAGAGCCTCAAGGCCTTTCGAAGATTCTGTAAAGGATCAAGAGTTAAAACGACTCGTGTTGATCCTATCTACAAGGTTCATCTCGTGTTTACTCAAGGGACCACGGATAGGATTTCCCATATCCTTAGAAGGAATAATGTTTTCTCTACGTTCAAACATTTGAGGACCATTAGAAATTCTCTTGGGTCGGTTAAGGACCATATTGACTCGAAGGACATGAAAGATGTTTACCTGGTTCCATGTTCCTACAGTATTCCATATGTTGGAGAAACGGGTCAATCAATTAACTAGAGGATCCATGAGCATGTTGCAGACATAAGACACAATCGTTCCCGCTCATCGGCTTTAGCTGAGCATGCGGAGAAATCCAAGCACCATGTTTGTATTGAGGATTCCAGAGTCATTGCTAGAGTTGATCATTTCCACCATAGGAAGCTTAGGGAGGCTATCGAGATTGAGAGGCATGCTAGAAATCTCAACAGAGATGATGGTTGGAAATTGAGTAAGAGTTGGATTCTGGCCCTCTCCTTATGATCCTCTTGTCTCTTTCCCCCTTCTATATTTTTTTCCTTCCTCCTTTTTCTTTATATATTTATCATATTATTATTTAACATAATTATAATAAATTCTCAAGCTCCTAAGTACTTTATATTAAAGTAAATTCCCTCCTCTCATTTTCTTTATATATTTATAGCATATATTATCCCTTTATCTTTATATTGATTCATTTTTTGACCATATTTTTAACTTAATTAAGATCAATTATTGAGCTCCTAATTACTTCATTAACATATAATATTTTGAATCCAACTCTTAACCTCTCTTTACCTTACACTTTATAGTATATAATATTTTGGATCTAAACCTTATTAGTATTTAATATTATTTATAATCTCCTAACAACTATTTTTATTGATATTTATATCTTATCTTAACCCTCTTATTAATTTTTGGAGTATTCTTAACAATATATTACTCGTACTCCTAAATGCTAATTTATAATAGTAAATAATTCCTATCCCTTTTAGAATATTTTGAAACCTGCTCTTAACCTCTCTTAACCTTATAACCTAATTATTAATTAAAATTATATAACAACTATTTTTATTAATAACCCCCTTAAAACTTTATTATTATTATATATAATTTCCTATCATCTATTTTATTAAGAACTTATTCTATCCTTATTAATTTTCTTAACAATATATTACTATTGTGGAATATTAAATAATTTATAACTAGAATTAGAATATTAAATAATTCTTTTCTAACTTTTTAGAATTTCTATTTACTTGTTTATCTAATCTCCAACGACTATTTTTCTACAGTTAACCTGGGCAATGATGCATCATTGCTATTTATTCATGAAGATTGTATGATTTTTTCACATCGTCCTAAAGATGAACCACATTAGTTGGTTCGAAACGTCGACCAAATCCTAATGATGTGATTAATCTAAAAGACATTTATCTATATTTAAAAATAATACAAATAGAAAAAAATAACATAAACAAATAGTGATATTTTGTATTTGGGTGAAAATTATGTTTTTTTATATTTTCTGTATTTGGGTGAAAATTATGTTTTTTTATAAATGATTTAGATGTTAAATAAAGTTGATGTAAAATTATATTTAACTAGTTTGTTTTAATTGGTGGTAGGTGATAACAATTTGTAATAATAGTGACAATTATGTGCAAGACCATTCAACAAAAGAGACACTAGTAGTTATAATCATTTACATCATCAATGCAATAATAAGATGGTGGTACTGAACTAAAAAAATGAGTGTTTCGGGAAGTGCAATGTTGGGAGGAAAATATAATGTCAATTTTTAGTTATTATTATATTACCAAAATTTCTCTAGAAAAGATTCTGGTTGAGAGCACTTAGGCTATATTGTAACTATTTAGTTGTCGGATAATACATTAATGTGCTTTGAATTATGGATTTTTTTCTCTCTAACAATGTTTTTTTTCAAGGAAATCATGTTGTTAACAATGGGTTGTCTATTTCATGTGTTAGCAACTATTTCATTCATGGATTAGTGTAGGAACCGTATTGTGCACATCTAATTCCTTTTATTTTTACCATTAATATAAATAATTTGGCTTTTGTCTTAATGGATTAGTAGGTTAATGAGGGGAAAATATTTTCTAACTAAAAGAAAATTAGGACTACTAATTTCTTAATGAACAACTTTATGGTTAAAATTAAAATTGTGTTTTTTTTCCAATTTATTCCCAAATCTTACATTTTTACCTCTAAAACAATAGTTATATTAAAAACACGTCTTCCATTTTTCACTATATTTTTTTTGGTACAAAATTTTTGTGTCAACAATATTATAAATACTCAACCACAGATACTTGGCATGATAGAAATTCAGCCAAGAATATTATGGTTTAATAAATTATATTAAAATGTGAAAAGCCATATCATGTAGATCTTCCCAACTAGGCTTGGAATTTCACCTAACACTTCCTCCTCAAATTTGATCATTTGTCATTTTACATCTTAATTTAAAAACATTATTTTTAATGGTTATGTGTAAATGTATTAAATGCAAAATTAGAAATGCATTTAAAATGAGGCCAATGTTCATCATGTAATGGAATGTGATTACATCTTTATGGAATTGAGATTTGAACAAGTATCCACCATAGATATAAGCAATTGTATATACTTTGGATCAAACTTAATTTTTTCCCAAAATATTGGTAAATGAGTTCAAATACTTGTGCAAACCAATAAAAAATGTGCATTCAAAAAGATAAACTAAGTGCAGTCCATTGCTAAAGAAATATATCTATAACATTCCAAATATATTGCAATAGTAACTTGTTTACTTCCAAATGTATTGTAGAGTAACTCGCTTACCCTAGAGAGTTGAACCTTGAGTTTCTTTTGTTTTGCATTTTGCATTTTGTTGTACTTTACATTTCTATGATACTCACAATACTTAGTAGAAATGTAACACAACCCTCCTTACCCACCTAGTAACTAGAGTGAAAACCCTCGAAAATCCCCCTCTCATAAGCAATTAATATCTACATACATGGAATCCTCGAAGATTTTAGTGAACATGTTCTAATGCCATGTTAATTTTCAAACCATGGTTAGCAAATTCTACATTAAAAAACATGGAAAATCCTATCAAAATTTCAACTTTTGAATATGTTTATCTTTAAGAACATGTTGTTGGAAATATGAGCATCATGCACACAATGCATAACTTCCAATACTACAACTATCTGCAATTTTGCTGAAACAAGAATTACACTAGTATAACTCAAAATCAAACTAAAATATGCTAACCATAACCATCTCAATGGATCACCTTATGTCTCTTTTATAGAAGAGGACAGGTAGGGTTTATGATTATCTCCATCTCTAGTTGAACATCTATTTTAGATGGAAATACTAACTCTAACTCAAGCCTAGAGTGATCTAGAATTTATCCAGGACAAAGAATTAAAGGTATTACAGACTCATGTGCATGGATGTGCCTATGTTACTTTATGCAATGGATTGATAAGACTGCAAAATACACAGGCATTGAGGCAGTTAGAGAAAACATAACAGGAAAACATGTAAGACAACAAGTTTAATAAGGAGTCCACCCAATGCTCCTGGGCTACATCTCCTGGTCCAGCTCTCAGTTGTGGCCTCTCTATTATGCTTTCAAGTAGAGTTTTTACAATAGTGAGCTCAATTCGAGTCTCACTAAACAGATAAAAGTCAGTAGGAATGGAGTGCACCGACTCTCCTTACGGAAATTCGACCTCTGATGGTCAGAGTAGTATGACAGGCCTATGCCGAAGGAGTTTGCTTGAACGTCTCAAGCCTTCTATGGAGTACACAAACTCTTTGACTCTTTTTGGCTTTATCTGGCTCGATGCTGCCTTCAGGTCAGCTCGACTTCTACTCTTTGTTTTCTGCTCTTAGCTATCTGCATCTAGCTAACTCTTGTCACTACCTTCTTGTGTGTTCTCTGCTTCTATCAGGTCATGGCTTTAAAGCTAGTCTGTTCTTTTGACTGTTTGTTTCCGCTTCCCGTCCTTCTGGTTTCCTTACCTTTGTTCGTTCAAATTCCTATTCTTTGCCTCATCATCATTGGGTAATGCCTCGCAGGGAGGTGGCCACCTGTTTCCTAACGAACTAGGTGTCAAATTCCTTGAATCATTTTTGAATGGCCATTAATTCCATTTGCTTCAAGATCACCCGCGAAACATGAATCGTTTGCCAACTCGCGACCTCGCGAGGGCAAGCTAACCTCAAAAACCCGGCCTCAGTTCGGATTGCAGGCTGCAACTCGCCTGCATGAAGCCGGAATCGCTAGTAATCCTCCACGTCAGACTTCAAATCCCCTGTAATCTTTCTTTTTGACTTGTCAAATCTGATCATTTATCGGGGCATGCCTCAGCCATTGATCTAGGCCCCCCAGATCCGACGGTCGTCGTTCGTATCGGGCAGGTAAGTTGCGTGACATTTACCTGTCCGATGCAGGTGGTTTTCTCTCTCATCCACTGGACGCGTGTCGCTCGATGTGTGGCATCGGGTGGGACTCAGTCAAAACTTCTTACCGCCTCGAGGCCTTTCGATATCCTATCGGTTTTTGGAATCTCGTGCTATGGAACCGAACACATTAATTTTTCGCATTTCATAGCATTTTCTGGTCCGGGCACTTCGGGGCTTTCCTTCACTGAGGAGTACGCCCTGCGATACGTGATTAGCGCTTAATCGCATATCAGAAACCACCCCCGTTTCTTGATTTGGCCTCCGGTTTTGCCAGTTTGCGCCAGCGCGCGTTACCATGGGCCAACGGTCTACGCGCTCGACCGAGGGTCCTCGTTGCTCCGCTCTGGCCACAACTGCAATTGTTACGAGGATTCCTTCTGATAGCTTTGATTTTTCTAAGACTTGAATCTATTTTGGCATAATTTGAAATAGTCATGAAAACTTAGAGAGTGTTTAGGATTCGATTCGGATCATGGCCTTCCCACTGAAAAAGCTTTTGGACCACCAAAAGTTGGTTTTCTTTTAAGCATCAATCAAGTGAGGGTATTGATTCCTCGCTTGCTCAATTTCTATCCATTTCGCACTGCTTGGTTTTGAACCTTTGAGTCCAATCCTGAGGTACTCAACGTTTCCTCTGCGTGTAGTTCTTACCTTCTTGACCAGAACTGTATCTTCCTGCAATTCATTAAGATATTCGGGCAACAGATCATCAATTGAAGGCAATTGACTCTGCTCTTCAGGATCTTCAATTAATGAAGGTTCAAATAGCCTTAAGTTGTATGCATTAACAACTGAGTAGATGTGCATGTAAGCCGGTAGATCAAGGCGAAAAGCATTCTCACCAATTTTCTCAAGTATCTTGAAAGGTCCATACCTTAATGGCTTCAGCTTCTTACCTTCACCTTGCATTCTGTCTTTGCTGATATACAGCCAAACTTGATCACCAACTTGGAACTATGCTCCATCTGATGCTTGTCATGCCTTGCTTTGTATTTGGCTTGGCTCTTTTCCAGCTGTTCCTGTACTGCCTGGTGAATCTCTTGGATTTATTCAATGAACTTGGTTGCCTTTTCCACATCACTGTGTCCATCAACTGCTATGTCTTTACCAAAGACAAAATCCAAGGGAGACCTTGGTGTGAAACCGAAACATGTCTCAAAAGGAGATCTCTATGTAGAAGAATGTTTAGCTCGGTTGTAAGCATGTTGCACATAATGTAAATGTTCATCCCAAAGTTTGGGATGCTTGCTATAATAGCCTCTGAGCAACTGGATCACTGTCCTGTTGACCACTTCTGTTTGGCCATTTTTTTGCATATGAAAAGTTGTGCTCTTCTTCAGCCTGGTGTCCATCAATTCCCACAAACTTGACCAAAATTTCCCAACAAATTGAGTATTTCGATCAGATATTATGGAAGTGGGTAATCCAAAATGAACCCATACATGTTGCAAAAACAACTTTGTAGTTTGTTCAACTGTAATCTGTTTGTTACAAGGTATTTAAATACACATTTTGTTGAACCTCTTCACAACAACATATAAATAGTCATGACCTTTCCTAGATTTAGGCAGTCCTCCAACAAATTCCATGGAAACACTTTCCCAAGGATGAGAAGGAACTGGTAGTGGAGTGTACAAGCCTAGTTTTCTATTGCTGGGCTTGCTTTTAGCACACATGGTACACCCTCTTACATATCTAGAAACTATCTCATTCATTTTTAGCCAATAACAAAATCTTTGCAGCTGTGCAACTGTTTTACTTACACCAAAGTGACCTGATATTAGAGAAGTGTATGCTTCTTGAATTATCTTTACTCTTTCAGTTTGTGGAATACATAGCTTCCCAAAATGATACAAGAGTTGGTTCTTAACATGATAATCCAATTCTTCTACTCATTTGCCTTGAATTAAAGTTGCATATACATCTTTAAAATCTATATCTTGAGCATATTGTTCAATGTAGCTCTCATGCAATATTGAATTATGCTTAAGTATCGTAGATGCATTTATAATTGGTCTGGACAACATGTCTGCAACTTTATTGTGTATGCCCTTTTTATATCTGATGACTAAATGAAACTGTTGTAGAAAACCCATCCATCTATAGTGTCTTGATTGCTGAAACTTAATTTGGGAGTGTAGATATTGAAGTGGTTGATGATCAATGTGTATAACTGTCTTTTTTCCCATTAAGTAATGTTTCCACTTTTTCACACTCTGTACTAATGCATACAATTCTTTATCATATGTGGGATAGTTAATTACTAAAGAATTAAATGTCTCAGAATGATAACATATGGGTTTACCGTGCTGCATCAACACTGTTCCCATGGCATAGTCACTGGCATCTGTTTTAATCTCAAATGGCCTTTGAAGATCGGGTAGTGCTAGTATTGGTGTTGTACTAATCTTTTCTTTCAAGGTTTCGAAGGCTTTCTGTTGTTTTCCTCCCCACTGAAACACCTTTTTCAATCCTATTAAAGCATGTAAGGGAGCTGCAACTAAGGAAAAGTTAGAAATAAAATTTCTCCAATATTGTACTGCTCCTAAGAAGCTTCTAACTTCTGTAGCAGATTTGGGTTTAGGCCAATTTACAATGACTGCAACCTTAGAAGGATCTATCTCCAATTCAACACCCCCTACTATATGTCCCAAATAATTCAAAGATGTTTTTCCAAATTCACATTTTGAGAGTTTAACATAAATATTTTCTCTTTTCAAAACATCTAGAGTCTGCTTAACATGATTTAAATGTTCTTCCCACATTTTGCTGAATATAAGAATGTCATCCAGATATACAATAACAAAATCATCAAGAAAAGGTTTGAGTACATCATTCATTACTCCCATGAAAGTAGCAGAAGCATTAGTTAAGCCAAAAGGCATAACCAGCCACTCACACAATCCCTGCTTTGTTTTGAAAGCAGTCTTCCATGCATCTTGCTCTGCAACTCTGATCTGATGATAGCCACTATGCAAGTCTAACTTGGAAAAATAAACAACTTCTTTCAACTGATCTAATAGATCATCTATGCGAGGAAGGGGATAACGATTTTTGATCGTTATATTATTCAGTGCTCAATAATCAATGCACATTCTCCACGAGCCATCTTTCTTTCTCACCAAAACAATTGGAGACCCACATGGTGATGTGCTAGGTCTGATGAACCCCTTCTCAAGCAGCTCCTGTAACTATTTCTTGATTTTTGCATTCTCTAAAGCGGACGACCTGTACATTCCGATGTTAGGCAATGGAGCATCTTGCTGCAAATTAATATCATGCACTATCTCCTTTTTGGGCAGCAAAGCTTTATGTTCTTGAAGCAATATATCATATTCAGAAACAACTTTTTCTAAATTAGCTTACTGTTTAGCATCACAGCCCTCAAATACATTGGTTTTATTAGGTTTCTTTTCCTTTACAACCATTAGTAAAAATTGTTTGCATGAATTTACAATTCGTTTCATCTGCCCTGAGTTTATGAGAGTATGATTATTCTTGAGCTTATGAGCTCTTACAATATATTCGATTCCATCTTTAACGAGTAGATACTTGTTCTTAGCTCTATAGAAAATAGCTTTTCTATCATACAAGTAAGGACTTCCTAAAACAATTCCACATATATCCAAAGGAACTATATCTAACTAAACCTCATCTACAAATGATGACCCAAAAGAAAACTTAAGTTTACATTGTCTAGTCACTTGTAGCTGTGCTTTATCACATAAGCAACCTAATGGATATGGTTTCTTGTGTGGTGTGGTTAGTAATCCCAACTTCTTTACAATTGCTTCAGAAACTAAATTTACATGTGAGCCACTATCAAACAAAGTATCAAACTTCTGATGAGTGGAAATAACTCTAATATGAAAAAGCTCATGTCTTTTTCTCTCATTTTCTTCATTATCAGTAGATTGTACAGAATTACTAGTAGATGCTTCAGAATTTTTACCTTTTATGCCTGTGGTTGCGATTGTTGCTTCATCTCCTGAGTCTGACCCCAAATCCTTTTAAATAGTTGTAGCAGTCTTCTTCTTCTTGCCCTCGAACTTCTTAGGTTTCAGCTCTGGATGAAGAATCCAGCAGTGTTCATCATCATGCCCATCCTTCTTACAGTGAGTGCATGAAGACTTGCTTTTATGTACAGTGTTTGTCTTCCTCTCTTTCCATTTTTGTTTTATTTTCTCCTTATTTTTTCTTGCAGTGGGTTTGGAAGATCCCCCAACTTCCAGGTTCCCATTCTCACCTCTAGCTTCTAGATGCGTAGCCTGAATGGATACCTCATCTATGCTAGTGGGATTAAACATGAGGATAGTGTGCCTCATGTAGCTGTGTAGACCACCTATATACTTCAGCAGAGTCTCAGGTGAGTCTAAAGAAATTCCTAGAATCAAAGCTCTTTTCCTAAATTCTTGGGTGTAACCTTGTACACTTTGCCCTTTTAGTTGTCGAAGAGTTTGCTAGCTCATCATGGCTTGCTGCATGTAGGCTAGTGGATAGAATTGCTTTTTAATTGCAGAAACAAATTCACTCCAAACAGAAAGAATCTTACCATGTTTCTTCATGTCAGCTTGTGTCCTGCCTTCCCACCATACCAAGGCAGTGCCTCCAAGGCGTAGGCTGGCCAGCTGAATCTTACTCTTGTCTGAATTAATGCTCTGCACTCTGCAATAAACATCAATCTGTCTAATCCAATTATCCAGCTTCTCTGCATTCAACTCTCCATCATATATTGGTAAATCAAATTTAACATCTAATTTAATCAAAGATGTCTTCTTTTTATTTTCAGGGCTATTAGGAGGTGTGAGAAATTTTTATTCTTTCCCTTTGCCTTTAGAGTGGTCATGGAGGAGAGATTCTTCTACTCCTTTGTCTTGTTTGGAGTTTGATGAATCTTCATCTCTATTTTTCTTAAATTCCCTATACATTTCCTCCACCATGGATCTCATGGTCATAAAACTATCCATGAACTGGGGGTCTGATTCCAAGGGACTTTCTTCTGACATTTTCCTCTTAGAATAGACTCTTCCAATTTCCGGGTTAGTTTCAGCCAACTCTCCTTCTCCTAATTTAAGCTTTGATCTAGTTAGCATTCAACAACAAGATCCAGCACAAGCTTGTCTATCCTTAGTAACCTAGAGATTTGATACCATTTGATCTGGAATTTATATTGGACAAAGAATTAAAGGTATTATAGACTCATGTGCATGGATGTGCCTATGTTACTTTATGTAATGGATTGATAAGATTGCAAAATACACAGGCACTGAGGCAGTTAGAGAAAACATAACAGGAAAACATGTAAGACAACAAGTTTAATAAGGAGTTCACCCAATGCTCTTGGGCTACATCTCCTGGTCCAACTCTCAGTGGTGGCCTCTCTATTATGTTTTTAAGCAGAGTTTTTACAACAGTGAGCTCAATTCGAGTCTCACTAAATAGATAAAATCCAGTAGGAATGGAGCGCACCGACTCTCCTTACTGAAATTCGACCTCTGAAGGTCACAGTAGTATGACAGGCCTATGCCGAGGATTTTGCTTGAACCTCTGAAGCCTTCTATGGAGTACACAGAAGCTCTGACTCTCTCTGGCTTGATGCTGCCTTCAGGTCAGCTCGACTTCTACTCTCAGTTTTCTGCTCTTAGCTATCCACGTCTAGCTAACTCTTGTCACTACCTTCTTGTGTGTTCTCTGCTTCTATCAGGTCGTGGATTTAAAGCCAGTCTGTTCTTTTGACTGTTTGTTTCCACTTCACGGCCTTCTGGTTTCCTTACCTCTGTCTATTAAAATTCCTATTCTTTGCGTCATCATCACTAGGTAACGCCTCGCAGGGAGGTGGCCACCTGTTTCCTAACGAACTGGGTGTCAGATTCCTTGAATCATTTTTGAATGGTCGTTAATTCTGTTTGCTTCAAGATCACCTGCAAAACATGAATTGTTTGCCAACTCATCATCCACGTCGGACTTCAAATCCCCTGTAATATTTCTTTTTGACTTGTCAAATCCGGTCATCTATCGGGACACCCCTCAGCTGTTGATTTGGGCCCCCCAGATCCGACGGTTGTCGTTCGTATCGGGCAAGTAAGTTGCGTGACGTTTACTCGTCCGATGTGGGCGATTTTCTCTCTCATCCACCGGACGCGTGTTGCTCGATGTGTGGCATCGGGTGGGACTCAGTGAAAACTGCTTACTGCCTCGAGGCCTTTCGATATCCTACCAGTTTGTGGAATCCCGTGCTAAGAAACCGAACGCATTACTTTCCCACATTTCATAGCGTTTTCTGGTCCAGGTGCTTCGGGGCTTTCCTTCACTGAGGGGGACACCCTGTGATATGCGATTAGCGCTAACCGTGTATCAGAAACCACCCCCGTTTCTTGATTTGGCCTCCTGTTTTTCCAGTTTGCGCCAGTGCGTGTTACCATGGGTCAACGATCTACGCACTCGACCGAGGGTCCTAGTTGCTCCACTCTAGCCACAACTGCAACTGTTACGAGGATTCCTTCTGATAGCTTTGATTTTTCTAAGACTTGAATCTTTTTTGGCATAATTTGAAATAGTCATGAAAACTTAGAGAGTGTTTAGGATCTGTTTCGGATCATAGAGAGATGTGCCCAATCCTACATGATTAACTATCATAGATTAGCAACTCAGTAAGAGTTATTACATGCATAGATGCATGCACCATTTCCTATGCATATATGCTCTCATTAATCTAAGTTCAATTATATCTCATGTATTGAGGTAAATTTGTAGATCCAAATAAGCATATATTCTACCTTTAGAACTGAAGAATACTAAAGAGAAAAACACTGATGTTGAATTCTGCAACAAAAGAAACGAAATCTAGAACCACAAATAATATGAGATGTAGACTAAGGTTAATACATACATTCCTAAAGCATGAATGTGCCCTCTACCTCTCCTTCAATCCCACAACTTGCCTCCCAAAGCAACCTATTTGTGCACCATTGTCAACAAACCATCATGTGAACACAAGAACCGTGAAAGGATGAACCCACTCAAGAAAATCAATATTGTGACTTGCTAAGAAGACAACTAAAGGAGCAAAAGGGTAAAAACCATAACATGAAATAGTCTAGCTCCGTTTCTCATTTTGCATCAATTTCCTAATTCTTATTTCAAGTAGCACAACTTCTTGTCTTATTGGGATTTTTCTCTACAATTCCACATTGCAAGTCTTTCTAATTCATGTCTAACTTTTGAACCAATTGAAAACCTTTTACTTTATACATTTAGGATCAATGTTCTCCAAGCTACTCAACATCTTATGTAATTCTTGTAGGAGGTCGAGTTTACTACATTGATATTTCATCAAAATAAACTTAAGAAAATATTAGCATGGTGTTGTTGTTGAGGTAGCCTCAAAGGTCAATGCATCATAACTATTCCTAACCACAAGTTCCAAGTGTTTCTATAATTGATTTCGTTCTTTACTAAAGGCAACTTAATAGCCACTCTTCCAAATAGATCTAGTAGGAGGAGAGCTTTGTCTTGCCTCTTGGACTTTAATTCTATCCTTCTCAATTTTGATTGGATATCCTAATGCCTTTTTTCCAACCCAACTACTTTTCTGCAGCCCCCACGGTTTCGAGGAATGCAAGAAATGGACACAATTTTTCTTCAACATTGTGAGACAGTATGTGTGGAAAAATCATTATAGTCATTGCATCTCTTTTCAACTTGTCCCCTAAGGCTCAAAGACATTCAACCATGGGTTGAAGCTTCTTGTACATACCATAAACCAAGAGCTTAGGACATCTACGTACGATGAAGGGGAGTTTCCTTGGCATTATCCTGATCTTTTGTAAATAATTCCAATTGTGTTTTCCCTTTCCTCCACATTAGCCAATCCTAGCTTCTTGCACCTTGTGTTCATTATGGATATAACACCATCATCCAACCCATTCTCTTTGATAAATTCCACGACATTCAACATTCCAAAGCTACTCATATCCATAATGTGATTTATTCTGTGTACCTGAATATATGGATGGGAGTGAATATATTATTAGTGTTTTTTTATGCTTCCATCTAGTGTGATAATTGAATAAATAACACTATCAATGACAAAGAGGGTTATGGTGTAACAAAGCACTTGTGCATTAGAAACTCCAGCTTCATCAATCCATTGATTGTAGGTTTACCAAGGGTTATCTTGTGGATGACTCATGTGAAGGGATAAGAAGGCGAATATTTAAGGACATGAAACAATTCATCAATTAAAGGAACCCAATAGAAATAAAATAACATAACTCCCCCCAATCAAAATTTAACTAGGACAAAGCACATACCAATCATGTTTTTCATTAATAATTATGTTTCTCATTGTAACTAGGATTATGGGGGTCCTTTTCAAACAGGCTACATGGAAAAAAACTTGGAATGGTTTTCACTTTTTTTTTTTTGGCTGTGGTTCATGGACACCCTGGTCAACGGGTGGTGCTACATCCATGGCAAAATCTGGGTTGATCGATCCCGAAGGAAATCTAGCCCTGCAGCCCACTAGCTAGACCTGACCCCAAGGGCTTCGGGGAGAATGGACCCAGTGACCTCCTCGATGGCGAGCCATTGATTTTGACCAACTGAGCTAACCCTTGGGGCTTCTTGGAATGGTTTTCATATAGTTTTTTGTAACTTATTTATGTAGCAGTAGAGAGCCACATTTTGTCTTTTGAAGAAGTGTCAATGCTAGGTAACCATTGTTAGCTTGGATACAAACCTCTCTATAATATAAAATATACTTTATGTTTTGGTTCTAAAATAAATAAAATCTAAAATCAATGTCATATCAAAAGTTGTATCGTAAACAACTGATATTTGTTAATGAAAGAACATGTTAATGCTCAAAAGACTGAAAATTCCTTATTTGTGAAATCTAGATCAGATGATTTCTAGGAAGTAATAATTCCTTGTGGCCAAATTATGTGCAAAGAGTGTTGGCATTTGTTCTTCTCCATGTTTTACTTGTACTCATTTTTCCTTGTGAAGGAAGTGATTGAACATTCTTCTTGCATTGAGGAAAGTTGAGAAATAAGTGGTGAATTGTTGCTACCTTCACTTCGTTCCTTTATCAATGATTGCTTATTATTGAGAATGGTGTAAATAAATCCTTGAACATTATCTATTCAATATTAATATTATAACACATTTTTTAGTGTTGAGGAATCATGATTTGATCAACCCACTGTCATGTTAAATTCACTCAATTAATTAGTTCTCTGTTCTCTAGTAATGTGCTACGAGGAGGCTTGCACATTATGCAATGGCAAGCTAAGAGCATAATTCTTATGGTTAGTTAAGAAAAGTAAAACCCATTATGTGGTTTAATGATATCTTTGAGTCACTTTCCTTTTTTTTTTCCCGGAAAAGAAAAATCGTAATTTCCATTATATCAGAAAATTACATATTGTAAATGCCCATGGCATATGCAATAAGTTGACCAAGGTCAGCATAGAAAAGTTGTAAAAACTTGATTGAAAATTTACAAAAAAAGTGCACCTTTTCAGGTGTGCTGCTAGTAGCTCAAAATTAATATTTACAAACCATGTATATGTGCAATATTAACAAAATAGTGCTGGTCATATTAACAAAATTGCAGTGACTAGGGCTCATCTGCCCTTTGCAAAATTTGATCTATATATGGCCTGTGGTAGTACTAATAGACCTGTGCCTGTATGTGTTCTCTGATCAACCATTCACCTCGAGGTTGATTCATTGCCTCTTTCGATAGCTTGTCCGCGGCTGCATTGCATTCCCTGTATATATGCGAGCAAGAAACAAAATCAAAATGAGATTTTAAAAATAATTCATCCGCTAGGATTTTTTTGAGTGAGATAGCATGGCATGTAGTTATGTAATTGAACCATTTTATGACTATCTTAGAGTCACCAAAGATCTGTAGGTGGCCACAATTTTTGGATTTTGCAAAATATAGCAGGTGACAGAGTGTCATGAGCTCTGCGAAGTTGTTTGTACCATTTCCCAAACCCTGACTGATATGGAAATAATGATCTGTAGATAAACGTAAGATGATCCCCCCCCCCACACCGCAAGTCTTGTACAACTCCATTTAAAAATGCCCAGGGTGTGTCTTTGTCGATTACTTCAGGGATGATGTGTCTTGTCCTGGTATTTTGCAGATCCTCCGGGATCTCAAGGAAACTCAAACATATCTTTGGGATAATCAGTGCCCTATTCATTTGCTTGCCTTGAAATATATTGTTGTTCCTACTGATCCAGATGTACCAGGAGACAATGAGAGGTAGGTTCCTCACTTTCAGGCTGGTTGTATTATTCCACCAATTATTCCAGGCCAATTTCACATCCTCCCCTACCCATAAATATGCTATCTTTAGGAGCTGAAGGACTTGTGCCCAGACTATCTGTGTTTCCGGGCAGGCAAGGAAGAGGTGGTTGGTTGATTCCTCCTCTTGTTTACAGAGGACACACCATGTAGGTCCGGGGAAAGCCCGTTTCCTAAGATTGGTGCCAGTCGGGACTTTATCCTCAATTATGTTCCACATTAGTAGGCGAGAGCAAGGAGGTCCCCGAAGTTTCCAGATATTCCTCCACCAGTTTTGGCATACTTCAGGTTTGTATCTGGAATGAATTACTAAGTACCCCTCCTTGGGGGAGTATTTTCCATTCTGTGCTAGTCCCCATAGCAGTTCATCCGGCTCTTCCCTCAGTCTAACATGTGATTCTGTTAGGGCTCTTATGTATCTATCCCACTCCTGATGCCATTTGTCTGGGATATCTAAGGTGATCCCTGATAGCCAGGCTTGCTGAAAAACATTAGTGTTTTGAGGATCACCAATATGAGCAATTGAGAAAATGTCTTTTTGATTCAGTATTTCTATCAGAGGTTGTGGGAGGAGGTGAGTGTTCCCACAACCAATCCATGGGTCTAATCCAATACGGGCTTTCTCTCCATTGCCAATCCGCCAGGTTAGACCCTTTCTGATAGTATGGAGAGTATTTAACACAACCCTCTAGATCACCGAGATGTTCTTTCTGTTCCAGGTAGGTAATCTGATCCAGTCTAATAGTGGGATTGGCCAGATGTATTTGTAAGTAATCACTTCAGTCCATAGACTCCTTTGTTTGAGGAGTAGCCACCCCAATTTTGTAGCGAGGGCCTGGGAAAAAGTAGCTAATTTTTTTAGCCCCCATCCTCCCCATTTTTTGGGGATGGCTATACTACTCCATTTGACCCAAGCATATGGTTTCCCCTCTTTGTTTCCTTTCCATAAGAAATTGTAGCAAATTCTCTATATCCTTTGAATTATTCCTTGAGGGATCCATGCTAGGGACATCCAATATACAGGTGTGGCCGCAAGAACAGTTTTGATAAGGACCAATCTTCCTGCTCTGGACAGTAACCTGTGACTCCATATATTTATTCTTCTTTCAATCCTAGCAATTAACCAAGTCCAGTCAGCTATTTTGTATCCATCTAGTTTGATCTTGAAGCCCAGGTACTTCATGCCATCTTGGAGGGCCTGTATTTGAAATGGGAAGCTTTGGATAGCCAGATTGGTTTCCTATATGGTACATCTGGATAGGGATATGGTGGATTTAGCCTGATTAATTTCCATCCCAGTGGCCAAGCTAAAGAGTCTCAGGGATCCAGAGAGGGTAATTAAGTCCTGAATGCCGCCATCCAAAAAGATGAGGATATCATCCATGAAGAGAAGATGAGTGAGTGAGCATTGATCAGTAATCTTGAGACCTTTGAGATTCCCAGTTGCCTTCTCCGCATGAATCTTTCTGCTGAGGCCCTCCATAACCAAGAGAAATAGTAGGGGGGAAAGGGGGTAGCCTTGTCTGAGGCCCCTCTCAGCTCGGAAGGAATGGGATGTCGACCCATTGATCAATATAGCAAAAGAAACCGATGTGATAAAACACACAATCCATCTAATGAAGTTAGGTGGGAAGCCCAGGTGGGTGAGTAACATTCTGAGATACAACGAACTGACCCTATCAAATGCCTTAGAGAGGTTGATTTTAAGCATCATTCCTTTTAGGTTTTTCAACTTGATGGAGTGGATGACCTCTTGTGCCGAGCCAATGGCCTCATGAATTTTCTGATTTTGAAGGAAAGAAAACTGTTCCGGGGAGATATGCTCCGAAAGGATAGGCTTGATTCGGTTGGCTATAATCTTGGCAATGATTTTGTAAAGGTAGTTACAAAGGGATATAGGGAAAAAGTCATTGAAAGAAAGGGGAGAGTCCAATTTAGGAATGAGGGCAATGAAGGTAGAGTTGATAGGGTCATGTAGTCTACCACTAGTCTGGCATTCTTCCACAACCCCAAGAAGGTCAGGGCCAAGGATATCAAAGAAAGTCAGGTAGAACTCCATAGGCCAACCGTTCGGTCCAGGGCTTCTGTCTCTTTTAAACCATTTCAAGGTGCTCTCCAGTTCCCCTAGAGAGACAGGCTTTATGAGATCCTCCAAATGGTCTGGCTCCACAAAACTGGGAAATAACCCCGCAGTCCGAATGATATCAGGCAGTGAAACACCCGGCGGAGCTTTGAACAATTGTTTAAAATGTGAGACACCAAGCTGGGACAATGATGCATGGGTGTTTTCTAATGAGCCATGGTCAGAGCAAAGATGCCAAATCGTGTTACTGGCCCTCCTACCATTAGCGAATTTGTGGAAGAATTTAGTGTTGCCATCCCTCGCTTGAATCCAAATGGCCCTGCTTCTAAGTCGCCAAGTTTCCTCCCGGGCCAATAGTATCTTAGATCACTGGGCTTCCAGCTCAACCAACCGGGCTTTGGTGTCAATAGAGATGTAACCATTGCCTTGCTCATCTGTGAGATTTGCAATCAGGGATTCAAGGTCAGATAAAGCCAGGTCCTCCCTGGCTTTCTTCTGTTTGGCCCAATCAATCGAGAGTCTTTTGAGATGGTGCAAGTTATTGCAAAAACCCACAACCTTCCACCTACCAGAAGTGAGTGGATGAGACCTCCAGTAGTCAGTGACCATCTTTAGGTAGTCAGGGTCTTTGAGCCAGGTCGAGTTGAACTTATAGGGGGCTCGAGGCTTGACAGAGGATCCTGCCAGCTCCAAATAAATAGGCAAGTGGTCAGATATTCCTCCAGAACCCACCCATTGTCTGAAGATGGAAAAAATCGGCAGTAGGTCTTCGTGGATAAGGAACTGATCCAATCTTCTCCCTAGAGCAGCTTCCCTTGTTCTTCTGTTGTGCCAGGTGGGCTTCTTCTTATTCATGGGAACATCTATGAGTCCATGTTGTTCCAGCAGTGAGCTCAGCTGGTCTGAGAGGGAGTCCAATTGTGAGTGGTGACCCCAGGACTCTTCATAGCTAATGGTGAAATTAAGATCACCCCCAAAATGGTTGAGGAATTGATCATCAGGTTATCTAGGAGATGATTCCAGAAGTGCATCATGTTTTGATAGGGGGCATATATATTAATTATACAGATCTGTTTACTCAAGGCAACTGCGATAAGGTCCATGCCCAGGAAACCCAGTCCACCCCAAGAGGCAATCACCTTGATGGTATGAGGATTGATTCCGAGGGTGAGACCCCCAGGCCGACTAGCTGCATCCATAACTTGAAAGTACCAACCGTGCATGATGCCCAGAAGAATTTTTACTATCTTTTAAGAGGGCCCCAAGGTCTCTTGTAGGAAAATTATGTCACAAGGTTCACATCTTAGAAGTCTTTTGAGGGCCAGTTTTTTTTGGGGGCTAGCCAAACCCCGACAGTTCAAGGAGAGCCATTTCATCTGGAAACCTTAGCTGGGGTGTCTGCTACTCTAAGCACCCAATTGATGGTATTTTGACATCCCTAGGCAATGTCATCCCCTGCTAATTTAATTGCTTTGGCTAATTTGGAGGGGCGCCCTCGAGAGGGCTTATGGTCAATGGATCCAAGAGATATGCCCAGTCCCAAAGCATCTGGAGTGGCTTGCCTATGGGGGCAGAGATTATAGGCATGAGGGCCTGGGGAGATGAATTCAGATGGAAAAGGGAAAACGTCCAGTCCAGTAGTCGACGGGGGAGTGGTAGTGAAAATAGGCTGAGGGGGAGAAATAGTGCAGGAAATAGGGGTTGTATAATCATAAATGGGGGGAGCAGACGAAACCACAAAGACAGATAAATGATTGAAATCCAAGACAAAGGAGTGGGGAGCAGAGACAGTACCTGAAGAAGGTGCGACTTCAGCTGCAGATCTGGATCTGTTCTTCAGAGGAGAAAGAGGTCGCTTTTGGGATGCACTGGAGTTCTGAAAATTATTCTCGGCTTCTTCCTTTGTACCTTCTGGATCTGGGGGTAGCACGTCCACCATTGGCTCTTCGGATTGCCTGTGCATCGATCCCTTTGTTGTTGTAGGCGAATTCATGAGGAGGGGGCAATCTTTGTATAGGTGGCCAATTTTGTGGCATCGTCTGCACTGGAAGGGCACATCTTCATAGCCTAGGTTTTGTCTGCGGGAGAAATGATGCAAGAGTAAGGTTATCTTCTCCTCCAACGCAGCTCGAGTGTCCAAATGAACCAATATGCGGGCAATGGTCATAATCCCATTCGATTCCAAGGTCTGGTCGTGGTCTACGTAGGTGCCCAAAGCATCTCCAGTACGCTTAAAGATGGTGGGGGTCCAATATTGCAGAGGGAGTCCTAGAAGCCAAACCCAAATAGGGCCTACCCCCAACTGTTCATGCTCTGGATTGAACAAAGGGTCCCAACGCTTCAGCAGGACTGGCGCCATTTCAATGTGCCAGAACCTCAAGAGAATCCAATTCGTGTATTCCTCCCGATGAAAACGAAGAGCGAACCAACCCCTCTCTAGTACATGGATAATGGGTAATTCTTTGAGGAGGGAGCCCCATATTTCCTCTATCCAAAGGTACAACCTTTCTACAGAGTAAAACCGCCCTCGAACACGCCCAACCAACACCCTCTTTGCAGTGTTATCTACTTCACCCATTGTGAGATCCTCGCCCAGGGCCAGCTTGATGTCCTTGTCTCCCGCCCTAAGAAAACGTCCCTTTTTCTGCTTGTCGGAGCGTCTGGCCATCGGGTAGTCTTTTAGCAGACCTCGGATGCCTTGGTTAATAGTCTGCAGGGTGGAGGGGGTGGATTTGGGGGTAGGAATAGGGGAACTAAAACAACCAGAACAGATGGGGGTGCTAGGGTTAGGGTTTGTTTGAGAAGGGTTCGATGGGCTAGCAGAGAGATGAGGGTTAGGAGGGAAAGGCTCAGGTATTGAACCAGGGGTAGGTGCAAATCCAGGCGGGGCGGAGACGTGAGGGAGCTGTGAAGGGGGTGCATTGAAGGTAGGCGATGCTTGCAGGTAGGAACCCAGTAGATTCAACGTATTCGGGGAGAGGGGTGGGAAGTCCAACCCTAGAGCATTGTTAAAGTGAGTAGGAGGGGGATGGGGGACTGAGGAAGATGGTCTACCAAGTGTAGGGAAGGAGGATGACAGTGGGTGTCTAGTAGCAGCAGATTGTCCTGGGATTGACATGGCACGAAAAGAGCTTCGGTTGACCTCGTGATGCGAAGGGTCCATAGTTTTTTCCGTTGTAAGCATAATATTATGTTCAACATGCCATTCCAATATTTTTCCTTAAAGTTGATCTTTGAGTCACTTTCATTGGGTAATTGGGACACAAAATCAAGTCTTTCTGTAAAGAACTGGTAAAATTAGCTCTTGTAGCCACTAGTTCCACACCATTGCTACTTACTCCAATTAGATTCTTCATACTACTATGAAGAATTCTTGTTGGATGATACAAAAGGAGCTTCTACTCATTAAAAATGAACTAATGAAATCCATCAAGTATTACAAGAAACTCATTGTACAATTGACATAACATATGCTTATCTCAAAGAAAGTTGGGAAACTGAGTTCAGGAAAAAAACTCTCCTTCCAACCATAGATGACTGCAACCAAGTCTCTTGTGCAACTATAACCCCTGAGCCAAATTTTAGGGCTCGATAAGGTTACTCGAAGGACAAAACGAATCTGCTAGTTGAACCAAAGATTCTAGAGGTTCAACCACCTCCACCTTGCTAGATAAAGCATTATAAGAAACATCATAGTTATTCCAAGGGGTGAGTGTATTGGAAGAAATACTGAGACCTATTCACCTTCTTTCTAAGTGGTCAAACCAAACCATAAGATTTATTATGAT
The DNA here is from genome assembly GCA_031772625.1 of Pinus tabuliformis. Taxonomy (NCBI): domain Eukaryota; kingdom Viridiplantae; phylum Streptophyta; class Pinopsida; order Pinales; family Pinaceae; genus Pinus; species Pinus tabuliformis. Next base: position 740,095,884 of record CM062808.1, read on the forward strand.
GGCGAATGTTGTCATAAGAATCACACTCCCAATTAGCTACTAAATTTGTTATCATGCTTGTTTATATCCTTGTGAGCAACAAAGTTAGTAATTAATGCAACAAACTTAGGCTCAATTTTATCACCTTAATCTCACTAATAAAGTAAAGGTTGCAATACACACACCAAAAATATATGGAGGTCCATGCTCCACGCTAATGAGCACACACTTCCAGCACCACCATCATTACCCCATTTAGAAGCAGCGTTGGTTTCCAACAAAAACTTCCATTGTACCTCCTAAAAGGAACATCCTTCCTGTCAATATCCTTAATGGTAAAATCATGGATGCCATTCTCTATCAATGATGTCGCAAATGCATGACCTGGCACTTTGATGGATTCCAACCAAGTTCTTGCAACATTCAATGGTTTACATTAAAAAAAACCATTGCAAACAATTCAATTTTTCACAACACATGGGTGGTTCAAACCAAGAGGCATGTATGGACGAGGAATCCATAAGATGGGGAGTTTAATTTGATGGAATTGGTATTGAAAAAGGAGGAAATTAATGAGTTTTAAGCTATAAACACTGAGAAAGGGGATGCCATGAGTTCAAGTGTGGATTTCGCAAATAGAGTGTGAGATCAATATAACTTAGCATGCATTGTCCCAGGTTCAAAGTAAGCCACATTAGCAAAAAGATGGAATGGATATACAATTAAAAAAAATTCCATATGTATATCACAATTGTCATTGCTATTTGAGGATGAGAGGAAATTGACTATTTGCAGGCTATAGACACTGAGAAAGGGGATGCCACGAGTTCAAGTGTGGGTTTGGAAAACAGAGTGTGATATCATTAAAACTTAGCATGCACATTCCCATCCATTTGCATCCCCTAGAGAGCATGAAAGTAAAACAGGACCTGCCCTCCTTGTTCCTGTATTTGTTTGATTCCATTTCCGAGGCCGTTGTTTTCCCAGCTGGCCCAAATCATGTGATCCAATCAACATCGCTCCAAATGTCTTTTTATTTCTTGATTTTTATGGTTAGTTAGCCTTGTCATCCTTAATTTGTTTTTATGTTTGTTGGCAAAGTATGGTGGGTCAATCACCATACAACTACCTGCCCCTTGTTTGCCATATGTCAGCATTTATGGCTATAGTAAAACTGAAAATATGCCCCAAGCAAAAATCCTCATTAGCCCTTGAATCAATGGTCCCTTTGAATCAACCCATGTGCCTGTATTTTCCTTTCAAAATATTTACAACCTCTTCAAAGGTGAAAAGTGAGCAGGGTTATCACAAACCCCTCCCCTTGGAAATAACATTGTCCTTGGTGTTCAATGACCATTATACAATATAAACATAATTGTTTAAAAGATAAAATAATACCAATATGGAGCTTTATATATACAATTTGTTTTAGCTTTTATAAATAGAGGTTTATATGCATAGTGGTTCATGCAACCACTTGGTACCATTACTTTATAAATTTAGCCATCTACCAATGACCCTTTTTGTAGTCTTTTGGTGCTTGATGTATTCAATCTAGCTTGGATTCATTCCCTTTCTTTGGAGTGCTTCCTGCCTCCAATTTCCAGAGCGGCTATCCTTGTGCTCCTTGTTCCTTTAGCGAATAGTGCCTAGCACATTGTTTCAGGGCACTCCCCAACATTCTCCGGATTCCGATCAATTATACTCATGGCTAAAAACCAATTTATTTTCTGGCTTTCCTTTCTCTACTCCCAGTCCCTTAGGAAATTCAGTGACCCACCTTCCGTACAATCACTCACCTTCCAAGTTCAGGCATCCCCTTCTCTGCTTCCCAGTCCCTTGGGCCATCTATTCTTGGCAAGGATTTCTCGCATCAAAAGGGTCTCAAAACCAAGGCATATCCCTGAGTCAAAACTATCATACCGATCATAACATGCTTTATGGCAATAAGATGGCACCATTGGTGCTAGTATCCCACAATGACCCTGTTCCTGAAGTATTTGGCTTTTACATATTGTTGTTGCTCCATCTTGTGGTTGGATTTGTTTATTTGAACTGAGCAATCTCATGCCATTCCTACATCATAGACACACAATTTCCATGAGACTCATCATAAGAGAAATGAAATAATTTAAATCATACCTCATTAGTAGTCAATGCTTGTAGTGAACTTGGGTTTCAACATAATTCCTACAACAAAATTAGGTTATTCCATAAACCAAACCATGATAAGTTAAAATATCACACCGGGTTATCTCAAAACCGAAACTATCATAAATAAGAATACTAAATCATATTCTTAATTTAAAAATTTAGAAATCGATGAAATATTTATACTTATCTTGATTTGATGGTTCACTATTTTCTCGTACACACACGGGGTCAATTTCCTAACCTAGAAAGCACTCAATGACTTCTCTTCTCTTCGACTTCCACACATTGGACCAGTTTCCAAAGCAACAAGGGAATATGGAGGTTCACCTCCAGCCTCAATCATCAAGGGAATCTAGAGCTCATCTCCACCCACAATCGTCAATGGAATGGTATTACGAATTCAATTTTTCCTTTGGCTGCAAATTACTTTGTCTTTGACAAAAAATTATTGGGCTTATCCATAGTTTACATTGAGAATTCATTTTTTTTTGTAAGGAGATTGTTTGAGGTCTTATTATGGGTTGTTTAGTAACTCCCAATTACTTACTAATTTTTTGTTTTTAGTTTTATTTCCTTTTTTTTTTTTCATGAATCATAGTTTTTTCTCCATATTTTCAATTTAAGATTTAAGATAACTTCTATATATATATATATATATATATATATATATATATATAAACATATATATTAAAGTGTATATATGTTAATATATCAATATTAGTTAATCATATTTCTTAATTTTTGGTGATGGCATTCAACTATACAAAATTTTATTAGTTGTTTTATTTTTATAACAAAATCTTTGTTTTTTTTTTAGTTTAATTAAGTCATATATAAGTTAATTTGCAAGTATTAGATACTATGTAGCCCTTATTTAATATTCACAGTGTAATTTTTAATATAAATTTTTATATTATATGGTTTTAATATATATACAAGCTCTTCTGTAGAATAATTAAATAAAACATAATAAAAAATTAATATTTACAAATTAATTAAATAATTTACAATTAACTTCATTAATTAAATAACTATATTTACATAATTAGTTTAATTCACAAAATAAAGTAAATTACATTTTTTTACATATTTAAGCCAAAACAATGAAAACCAATCAAACTTTGAACAAACGTCATTTTCAAACTGTAAGTCCAAATTCAACGAAATTTGATTTGTTGGGAAGTTGGAAAAAACCACACACAATGAAGTAATCAAAATGAAAATCCTAGAAAAATGAAAATTCTGCAAAATTAACAAAATAAAAGCATAAAAGAAGTGATTTGACCAAAATTCACATGGAGGGTCCCCATATCGTTTGTAAAAATTTATTGTGGGGGCACAATAGGGGTATCACATCACATCCATAAAAGAAATCCTGGTAAAAGAATCCAAATGCAATTTAAGATGGGATTGTGGAAGAGCTAGGCTCTCCAACACTCTATTATGAGGGGGGTACTAGTAAGATCTCAATTTGAGTGATGCATACAACTTTCCAAGGATTTCTGAATGTTATTACTATAGGGTTACAAATTGAATAAGTTCTTGAAGTCTTCAAATTCTGTTTTACATAAGTAGTAAATGGAGGGCCCTGAGTAATTATTCTCTTGAAGATTATTCCATGTGAGAGATTTCCCCTGAGCTAGGAGCCATAGGAAAAAAGATAATTCTTTCCACAAATGACCCACCATATAGTTTCTCTAGGACGCTCCTAGAAGTTTGTTGTCAATCAATAGGGTTCCTTGAGAGAAAAGGAGATGATGGAGTTGTAGCCCCAATGAAGCTTGTTGGGCTGATTGGAGGCTATGATATCTATTGGTATGATTTCTTGCCAAAATGAGGATCAGGCTTCTTCATTTGGCTTTGGAAGAAATGCTTTCTATGGGAGCCATCATCTCCATTGATGGGAATCATCGACTCCATTCCAATAGTCAACCACTTTGAGATGTTTGAGGGTTTCCATATGCCTTCTGAGCTCTATTAGATATTGCTTGTCTTGTAGTTTTGGAGGTTGCTGCCATGAATCCTTCCATAGAATGTTATTTGACCAAATTGGAATTCCCAAAAATAATTTTGTTGAATTATGTGTGCACCCCTTTTAGCGAGATTCCAAATAGAGGAACATGCTTAATTGAAGGAAATTCAAATGAATTGTTAGGGGGATATGCCTAGCATATTTTCAAATCCAAATGATTTTCCATAGTTATTTTCCTCCTTGGAGCCATAGGAAAAAAGATAATTCTTTCCACAAATGACCCACCATATAGTTTCTCTAGGACGCTCCTAGAAGTTTGTTGTCAATCAATAGGGTTCCTTGAGAGAAAAGGAGATGATGGAGTTGTAGCCCCAATGAAGCTTGTTGGGCTGATTGGAGGCTATGATATCTATTGGTATGATTTCTTGCCAAAATGAGGATCAGGCTTCTTCATTTGGCTTTGGAAGAAATGCTTTCTATGGGAGCCATCATCTCCATTGATGGAAATCATCGACTCCATTCCAATAGTCAACCACTTTGAGATGTTTGAGGGTTTCCATATGCCTTCTGAGCTCTATTAGATATTGCTTGTCTTGTAGTTTTGGAGGTTGCTGCCATGAATCCTTCCATAGAATGTTATTTGACCAAATTGGAATTCCCAAAAATAATTTTGTTGAATTATGTGTGCACCCCTTTTAGCGAGATTCCAAATAGAGGAACATGCTTAATTGAAGGAAATTCAAATGAATTGTTAGGGGGATATGCCTAGCATATTTTCAAATCCAAATGATTTTCCATAGTTATTTTCCTCCTTGGAGCCAATGCTACCATAGATTGGCTCCCAAGATAGTGGTAAGAGTAGTTGGATGCATTAAATCAAGACCCCCTCTCAGTGTTGGTTTGCATAATTTATCCTAGATGACTAGGCCCCATTTCTTTTCCAACTTATCCCTCCTCCAATCCTAGAGAAAAAAAAATTAATACAATGAATTGAGTTCATAATAGAAAAAATATTCATAAGAGTGGAGAAGTGATAGAGAGGAAGAGCTTAAGGGACAAATTTTAGAAAAACTAGCTAACTAACTATATTTAGGGAATGAAAGGTCTAGTTAGCCAATTCGTTGCTAAATTTTCTTAGAGAGATTTTTCTACGAGAGGAGTGCCTAAATATTTGTATGGAAGGTTACTTTTTTGGAATCCCATTAGCCTGGCCATGTGAGTTTGCACCACAAGATGGGTGTTAAAGAAAAAAATATGATATTTAGAGTTATTAATTTCCATACTTGAGACTTGAGAAAATTCCTCCAAAACTTGAAGTATGTATTTAGGTTCTTGAACTGTGGGAACTCCCATGCACATTTCTTGTGAGCCATTTGAATGCATGACCCAAACCTTGTGTAGCCAAAATTAATATGAAGGGGAAAGGGGGGTCTCCCTCATGGATACCACAAGAGGGGGGGAATGGTTGGGAGGGTGATCCATTAAGAAGGATGAAGAAGAAAGTAGAGGAAATGAGGGCCTTAATCTAGGAGATCGTTCATGGGAAAAACCAATAATTAAGAGGATTTGAAATAGATAAGACTAATTAAGCTTGTCAAAAGTTTTTGAGAGGTCTATTTTAAGAAACATTCTCAGTTTTTTTTTAGGATTTTTAGTGAATCAACAACTTCACGTGCCACCATAATACCGTCAAATATTTTATGTCCTTCAACATAACCAATATGATCGAATGAGATTAGGTGAGGATGTAGAAATTTTGAATAATAAACACATATTCAATGGAGATTATCCTGATCATGTACTATTGCGGAATACATACACAATACATAAGCTCCTCTACGTTGATCATCAATTTAGCAGCATCAATAACAATAAAACATCAATAGCATGCACACATTAACACAGTATGTATCCCGGGGAAAGCTTACAGCTGAAAACCCCACACTATCTGTATATTAATGATTGAGAACATGTAACATTACAATAGTCAATACTCATCACAAGTATCCAGCACTATCTCCACCTGTTACACACAAACCAGCTCAGACTCAAACAAGTCACAAGTTCAAATCTTCTCCACTGCTTTGCCTGCCTCTATTGCATAAACCTGCTGAGAATCACTCACACTGGAAATCACGTGAGCACAGGCTATTCTACTGGGAAAATTCGATGCAATACTCATTGGCATACTCAATACATTGCTTGTGCAAATCCTCATGCACAACTATAGTCACAACTGATAGCAATCTGATCCTCTAACACCTGTCCCTGTTGAACTGTATATGCACTGACATGCAATGCAGTTAGACTAATTACAACTAGTTTAACTAAGTCAAACTGAACACAACTCCATCAACTCCACCAAACTCAACTGATTGAGTTCTAACTGAAGTCATGCATGCAACAACTCAACTGACTCACAAAGAAAGCGTACTTCCTTCTGACAGCTGCATGTGCCACATATGTAGCTCAAACTGAAGTGCTCCAAGAGAATAAGATAAAGTTTATAGTCTAAATATTATTATGAGACAATAATATTTGACTTTTCTATTTTTGACAGCCAGTCTAAAAATAGACTTTGATCACTCCTGCTGTGATCACTCCTGTTGTGATCCAAAAATAGACCTTGCGCCATAATTCGCCTGTGGGCCCACTTAGTGAAGGCGACTCTTTTCACTAACCTCCATCATCTTGTTGCAATCTCAACAATCCCTTTCGACAAGATATGGATTATCAGCAACCCCTATCCTACCTCGGTGGTATTTGAATTTGCTCCTGGTGAGCGTGATCCGGATTTAAACAGGAACACAACAAATTACAGAGATAACCATATACACAAAGATGCAGTGGAAATAATACTTCATTTCATTAATGGAAAATACTGAAATATGCTTACAACCAGAAATGGAAATAAACCAGCTAGGGCGATGGTAGCTTATCTCTGAGAAGAGATGTGATGGCTACATGCCTCTGAACTGTGTTACAATGAGGCTCGAAGGCCTATTTATTGTTGAGAAACAATGGAAAAACCCTTAACATTCCAAAACCTAACCCTAGGAGATGAAACGCCAAACTGTGGGCCCCGTTTGGGGTAAATTGGTACATCAACTTCCCGGGGTCGTAACTTTGGCATATGATCTCCGTTTGACGCGTACAATAGCTCATTAGAAAGATCTATCCAAGCACTATCATTGTTGGAACGGGAAACATCGGTCCATTCCATGGACCCATGTTGCCCCTGGATTCCCCAAAAAACGTCGTTTAGGGCCTCAAAACGGCTCCGAAAGTTCAGGACCCAAAAAACTGCTAAAAATAGTAAGTTGTGCTACAATTAAGGAAACTGAAAATGCTGAGAAAGACAATGGTGGGGGTCCAGGTGGACTTGACAGGTGGCCACCAATATCCACCTGGATCATTCCTCCCCCCTTAGGAAGCAATGGTCCCCATTGCGTTGAGCTCCTCCATGAGATGAGGAAACTTCTGCTGAACTTGTTCCCTGGTGAGCCACTTGCCCTGCTGAAGGAGTTGGCTTGCTTTGACAACTCGATACAGTTGGATATTCTGTTGGCGAGTGTTCTTGATCTGTGTGTCCATGATTTGATCAGTTGCATCTTGTTCCATGCAATCTGGATTTAATTCTGTGGGTTTGAGCTGTTCTGCAATGTCGGATGTGTCTAGCAATGGTGGAAAGTATGGCCGAAGGCGGTCCACGTTGAACACTGGGTGCAGGACAAGGAATGGGGGAATGCTGAGCTCAAATGCATTGTCTCCCATAGCCTTAGTAATGGTGTAAGGACCATATCGGAGTGGTCTCAATTTCCGATAAGCTCCAGTAAGGCGTTTCTTTTGCAAATGCAACCAAACTTTGTCGCCCACCTGAAACTTGTGTGGCACCCGATGTTGATCATGTCGCTGCTTGTACTTGGCATTTGATTTCTCATGAATGTCATGGACCTGCTGGCGAATATGTTGGATGCGCTCAATGAAGCTGGTGGCCTTATCTGTTTCGGACTGGACATGAGCTGAATTCATGTGAGTAGCTGCAAGTGGCATGGCCACATCAATGGGCATAGTGGCTGGAATCCCAAACCCACCTGAAAAGGGCTATGGCCAGTGGAGCTGTGAAGAGCTCGGTTGTAGCTGTGCTGAACATAGGGGAGGCTCTCGTCCCATGTGTGTGGATGCTTTGAGTTATACATGCACAGAAGGTGCACAATCATCCTATTGACAACCTCTGTCTGGCCATCAGTTTGAGGATGGAAGGCTGTGGATTTCGTGAGTTTGGTGTCCAGCATTGACCAGAGACTGGACCAAAATGTGCTGAGAAACCGACTGTCCCGATCTGAGATGATAGACTGTGGGATCCCAAAGTGCACCCATACTCGTTCAAAGAAGAGTTTAGCAGTGGCTTCTGCTGTGATATTCTTCTTGCAGGCCACCATAATGGCCATCTTCGAGAACCTGTCGATGACCACAAAAACATAGTCATTTCCATGCTTAGTGGAAGGAAGGCCTGACATGTAATCCATGGAGATGGATTCCCAAGGTCGACTAGGGGTAGGCAACAGGGTATATAGGCCTTGCTTCTTAATGGTCGGTTTGGCAATGGCACAGACAGTACATGATAGGATGTACTTCCCAACATCCTGTCGAAGATTCGGCCAATAGAAATAATTTTGCAGTACTGCCACTGTTTTCTCGACCCCGAAATGCCCAGCAGCCCGACTGTAGTGTGCTTCCCAAATCATCTTGGCACGCTCTCTTGAAGGAACACAAAGGTGACCGAGGTGGCATAATAGGGCATCCTGGAGGTGAAAATCTGCAACATGCCGACCCTCCAAGAGTGTCTGGTATGTGTGGCCGAATTCTGGGTTGCTTTTGTAGAGAAGTGGCTAATCAGAAGTCTCGTGCCCACAAGAGTTGAGCACGGTGGTCAGCGCCATGATCGGTGGTCGACTGAGGCAATCTGCAACATTATTGGTGCTGCCCTTTTTATACTTGATATTCAAGTGAAACTGTTGCAGGTATGTAGACCACTTCTGATGGCGATCATTCTGCAATTTCCCTTGGGTCTGTATGAACTGCAGGGGTCGGTGGTCTATGTGGATGACCGTTTCCTTCCCCAAAATGTAATGCTTCCATTGTCGGCAGGCCTGTACAATGGAATACATCTCTTTATCATAAGTGGGGTACTTCCGGACTGTGTCTGAAAGCGTTTCACTGTGATATGCCACTGGATGTCCATGTTGAGTAAGGACTGCCCCAATAGCATAGTCAGAGGCATCTGTCTCGACCTCAAATGGTTGTTGTAAATCTGGTAACGCGAGCACTGGTGCCGTGCAGAGGCGATCCTTCAATTCCCTGAATGCCTTCTGTTGAGATTCAGACCAAAATAATTTTGCTTTCGCCCCTCCCTTGGTGACTTGACTCAAGGGCCAAGAAATATGAGAAAACCCCAACACAAACCTGCAGTAGAAGTTGGCAAGACCTAGAAAGCTGCGGAGCTCTGTTAGAGTGGTTGGAGAGGGCCAATCCCGAATGACTTGGACCTTGGCTGGATCGACATGCACCCCCTGTTCATCAATGATGTATCCCAGATACTGAACCTCGGTCATGCCAAAAGTGCATTTCTCCAAATTGGCACATAGCTTGTGTTGCCGCAGTGTTTGGAGAACCTGTCGGATGTGGTGGAGGTGCTCTTCCCAACTCTGGTTGAAGATCAGAATGTCATCCAAGTATACTACTACAAAGGAGTTGGTGAATGGCCGCAAGATGTCATCCATTAGCCTCATAAAGGTTGCAGGAGAATTTGTCAATCCGAAAGGCATGACCAACCATTCGAAGAGGCCCTCCTTGGATTTGAAGGCAGTCTTCCACACATCTGAGGGTTCGATTGGTACCTGGTGATATCCTGACTTCAGATCGATCTTGTTGAAATATTTCGCCCCCTTTAATTGGTCTGGGAGGTCATCAATCCGCGGGATCGGGTACCTATTACGGACAGTGATCTTGTTCAGCGCCCGATAGTCAATATAGAGTCTCCACGTCCCATCCTTCTTCTGTACCAACACGATCGAGCTCCCACAGGGCGATGAACTCGGACGGATGTGACATTTTTGCAGGAGATCCTGAATCTGCCTCTTGATTTCATTGTTCTCCAGAACGGAGCGCCGATAAATTGGCCCATTGGGTAGCGGTGCACCTGGGGTCAGATCGATGGAGTGCTTGACTTGACAGTGCAGAGGAACCCCTACCGGGGAGGTGAAGATGTCTTCATACTCCTCCACAATCTTGTCCATCTGTAGCTGTCGTGCAGAGGGACCCCGTTTGGAGGTCGTGGCCACTGTCTTCTTCTTCCCTTGAGGGCGTATCATCAGGAAAACAAATTTCCTGGTTTTGGAAATGATCTTACTGCATTGTTTTGCAGTAATCAAAGAGATGGTGGCAGGTGGTGCTACCTCTGGTATCCTGAACAACTTATTTCCCAATGTAATAATAACAGCACGGGGCCTTGATTCATACACAACATGTTGCTTCCACAAGTATGGTTGTCCTAGTAATACATCACAAACTTCAAGGGGAGCAATGTCACACAATACCTCATCCGCGAAGGGCTTGATGTTGTATGGAAGACGACACTGCTGGCTCACGCGAAGATCTCGCCCTTGGTGAAGCCACCCAATGGTGTATGGTTGTGGATGTGCTGTGGTCGGTAAGCCCAACCGCTTCACGACCTCTGCCGAAATGAGGTTCTTTTGACTCCCGCTATCAACAATGAACTGTATCGGGGAGCCGTTTACCCACATCTGGGAGTGGAAGAGACGCTCCTCCTCCTCTGGATCTTCGGGTTCATTTTTCTGGATCTTTGCGGTAGCAACAGTGGCGCTGGGATCCGCATCAATGATTTGCTTCCTTTTTCCATACCCCTTATCGGGTTCTGACTCAGAGTCGGAACATGCATCTGATTCTGAAATCTTTAGCTCAGCCACTAGTGACTGCTTGGCCCGACACTCACTTGTGTTGTGGGTGGAGCTCTTATGGAACTCGCACCATTTCCCAGTGTCCTTTCTCGGCTTCGCGGCGTCGTTCTTTGTTTGCAGCTTCGGCTGGTTGTCTTGGGCTGTCCCGCCTTGGCTCTGTCCTTTGTTCTGTGGTTTAGGGGCACCTTTCCCCTGCTTTGGATTCGCAGATCCAAAGTATCGCTTCTTTTGTTTAAACTTCTGCTCGACCTTGACGGCATATCGGTATGTTGCGCCGAGCGAGGGGATGTTTAGGAATTGTATTTCTTCCTGGATGTACTTGTGCAGGTAGCCACGGTATTTGAGTATCAAATGTTGCTCCGAATCCTTGATACCCAACTTTGTGCGAAGGGTATGGAAAAGATTGGTGAACTCCGGCACGTCTTGGTCCCTTCCCTGCCGCAGCGTGGTCCACTTTATGTATTCATCCTCATAGCTTCTGACAGGGTAGTACTGCTCCTTGATGGCATCCCGGAACGAATCTCATGTGGGTGCGGCTGAAAATAGTGAGCCAGTACTTTCATCCTTCTGCTCGCAGTAGGTTTCCCACCAGTCCTTGACGTGGGGGGCTGTTTTGAGAAGAGCAAAAACAATCTTTTCCCGACTCGAAAATTCATGAACAGAAAAATAACCCTCTAGCAGATTTAACCATTTATCTACGGCATCGGCGTCTATCTGACCCTCGAATATGGGGATTTCAAAATTAACTTGTACCTTAAAGGGTGTGGCATTTCCAGAGGAGCTGCTGGAAGCCGATGCGCCGCTTCTGGGTAACCGCTGAAGGATCTGGGCAAAGCTGTCCATCATCGCGTTCCGTTGTCGCTCGAGGGCTTCTTCGAGCAAGATTTTGATGGGATCTCCTGCCCCCTCGTCTTTCTTCTCGTCCGCCATGGGAGGCCGTCGGGATTTGCGAGGCTGGTCTTGCAAAGGTTCAACCAGTTCAAGCCCTAACTCCTTATATCCCGACCTTGTTGGGGACATGCAAAGAAAAACAGAGAAAAAGTAGACCGCTCTGATACCACTGATCCAGATTTAAATAGGAACGCAACAAATTACAGAGATAACCATATACACAAAGATGCAGCGGAAATAATACTTCATTTCATTAATGGAAAATACTGAAATATGCTTACAACCAGGAATGGAAATAAACCAGCTAGGGCGATGGTAGCTTATCTCTGAGAAGAGATGTGATGGCTACATGCCTCTGAACTGTGTTACAATGAGGCTCGAAGGCCTATTTATTGTTGAGAAACAAATGAAAAACCCTTAACATTCCAAAACCTAACCCTAGGAGATGAAACGCCAAACTGTGGGCTCCGTTTGGGGTAAATTGGTACATCAAATTCCCGGGGTCGTAACTTTGGCATATGATCTCCGTTTGACGCGTACAATAGCTCATTAGAAAGATCTATCCGAGCACTATCATTGTTGGAACGAGCAACATATGAACCCATGTTGCTCCCGGATTCCCCAAAAAACGTCGTTTAGGGCCTCAAAACGGCTCCGGAAGTTCAGGACCCGAAAAACTGCTAAAAATAGTAAGTTGTGCTATAATTAAGGAAACTGAAAATGCTGAGAAAGACAATGGTGGGGGTCCAGGTGGACTTGGTAGGTGACCACCAATATCCACCTGGATTAGAGCGCCTTCGTCAAGTTATCAGCATCCTGATGCTCCGTTGGAATGTATGAAAGTAACATGATCCTCCACTGTACACAATCTCAGATATGATGGTACCTGATGTAAATATGCTTAGATCTATCATGAAATATAGGATTAGCCGAGAGTTTCATGCAACTCGGGTTATCACAGTAAATCATAGTAGGATCCAAGTTAGAACCGAACAAATCGACCAGGATCTTCCTCATCCATATAGCCTCGCATGCAGCCAAACTTGCTGCCATATACTCGGCCTCTGCTGAACTGAGTGCCACGGATCTCTGCTTCCTGTTGTACCAAGAAACTGCTGATGACCCGAAACTGAAGACCCCTCCTGATGTGCTCTTTCTGTCTGTTGGGCTCCTTGCCCAATCTGCATCCGTGAAGCCACATAGCTTCACCTCATCCTCCTGTCTGTACCACAAACCATATCCCAATGTGCCTCTCAAATAGCGCAATACATGCTTGCCCGCCTTCCAGAAGAGCTTGGTAGGCTTAACCATAGCTTGTGAAAGCTGGTTAACTGCATAGCATATATCAGGTCGTGTATTGACCAGATACATAAGCGACCCCACCAACTGTCGATAAACAGTGGCATCCACTTCTTCTCCCGAAGTGGCATCCTCCTTCCTCCAACCTCCAGGAAGAGGAGTATCAACAGGCTTGCAGCCATGCATGTTGAACTTCTCCAGTATCTCCCGAGCATACTTACCCTGAGAAACAAACAGTCCACCACTGCGCTGCCATATTTCCAATCCTAGGAAATAGTGAAGGAGGCCCAAGTCCTTCATCTCGAACTCCTTAGCAAGATCATCCTTGCATGAAAGTATCAACAGCTCATCACCCGTTAGAATCAAATCATCTACATACAGTACAATGATAAGCAACTTACCCTCCACCACAATCTGGTATAGGTTAGGATCCGCCTCACTCTTGGAGAATCCAAGTCCTGTGAAATAGTTGTCTATCTGTGTGTACCAAGCACATGGTGCTTCTTTCAACCCATACAGAGCTCTCTTGAGCTTGCACACATGCGACTCGCTGCTGAAGATCTCAAAACCTTCGAGCTGCCCAATGTACACCTCCTCCTCAATGACTCCGTTGAGGAACACAGTATTCACATCCATCTGATGAATGTGCCACCCCATCTACGCTGAGAGAGCAAGAATCGTCCGTATGGAAGAATACCTTGCGACAGGTGAAAAGGTATCCTCATAATCGATCCCCTCTATCTGTGAAAAACCTCGGGCAACAAATCTTTCCTTGTACTTCTCCACACTCCCGTTAGCTACCTGCTTAACTTTGTAGATCCATCTCGAACCCACCACTGATTTCCCTTCCGATCTAGGAAAATCTCCCATGCACTGTTTCTGACAATAGAATCATACTCTTCCACCATGGCGTCTACCCATGTGGGATCCTCCACATCTTCCTCGAAAGAGGATGGCTCAGTCACAACACACTTGCTCATAAGAGCCATGTATCCAGTGTACCGATCAGGTGACTGTCTCTGCCTGCGTTGGGCTGTAGGTGCTCCTACAACTTTCTCTGCATCTTGAGCCAGTCGCTCAGCTTCTGTCAAGCGCTTTCACCCTCAGATGGTTGGCGCTGCATGAGTGGTCTCTTCCACTCCATGAACCTCATCCTGTGGCTGATCCACATCCTAAAGCTCATCCTTAGGAACTAATAGCTCCTCATCTGCATGCAATTGTAGCTCCCTCTCAAGCGAACACTTCATGGTTTTCTCCTCCTGAAATTTTATATCCTGTCGCACAACAATTTTACCACTGTCTAGCAAATACACACGATAGTTATGGGGCGTATCAGTGTACCCCACAAATATCCCAACCTCTGCGGTTAGCTCCAAATTCTTCCTGGCATCCTTCGTCACATGCATGTAAACATTAGCACCAAAAATCCTCAAATGAGAAAGATCAGGCTTCTTACCAGAATAAGCCTCCTCGGGTGTACTCATGCCAAGTATCCTATGAGGACAACAGTTCTGCACATAAACTGTTGTATTGCATGCTTCCGCCCACAAGTGAAGGGGTAGGCCCTGATCATGCAACATCGCCCGTGCAGAACCCACGATCGTTTTGTTCTTCCGCTTAGCTACCCCGTTCTGTTATGGGTTATGGGGAGCTACGAGCTCTCTTCGAATCCCTTCTGCCTTGCAGAAATCCTTGAACTCGTCAGAGATGTATTCACCACCATTATCGCTCCTAAGGGCCTTCACCTTCTTCCTTGACTCCTTCTCGACCAGTGCTTTGAATTCAAGAACTTTGAATATGTCTCGCTCTTCTTCTACATGAAGAAGATCCAACACTTACGAGAGAAATCATCAACAAAAATAACATAATACTTGTGTTTTGCTGTCGAAGCAACTGAGAAAGGTCCACACACATCTGTGTGAATTCTCTCAAGGATCATCGTGGCACGACTATCCTTCTCGTGAAAGGTGGCTTTCACAAACTTCCCCAAAGTACACCTCTTGCACTGATCTGATTGCGCAAGAGTGCCTTTAGGAAGCCCTGTAGTGATCTGTTGCAGTATCTTCAAGGCTCCATGGTGAAGGTGACCCAATCTCCTGTGCCACAACTCGCCATCATCCCGACTCACCAATCCTTATGCCTTGCATGCCATTGCTGCGCATCCATCTACATGCAACTGATAAAGGTTCCTCACTCAAACCCCTATCTTCCGGGTTTCACCAGTTGTCTTGTTGCGCAGGAAAGCCTTTCCCTCGTTGAAAACAACATCATACCCCTTGTCTTCTAACATCGCCACAGAGATAAGATTCTTCTTCAATCCTGGAACATGCATGACTTCCTTCAATACTAAGGGTTTCTTTTTAGAATCCCTCTCAAAGGAAATGGTATCGATACCAGTCGCACTGTATCTACCATCATCGCCCATCTCGATGTGCACTCCAAGATCTTTGTCCTCCAGATCAGAAAACAAATCTCGATCTCCCGTCATGTGAAAAGACGCACCACTGTCCAAGAACCACACCGATCCCATCGCACTTGAAACCAAGCATGCGATCAATGAAAAATCAAGCTTGAACTGCGAGGCTAGATCCTCTCCTACTGCAGATCCAACAACTTGCTTGTTCTTCTTCTTCTGCGGACAATTAGTGGCATAGTGTCCGTGCTGGTGATAGTGAAAACACTTCACCTTGGACATGTCCTGCTTCTTGCCTTTCGCACCAAACTGATAAGCTTTCTTGCTCTTCCCCTTCTTTGCTTTGGCAGCCAAAGCGCAATTTTCTTCATTAGCTCCCTTTGATGAAGATCTGTCCCTGGTACTCTGCCTAATCTCCTCCTGCACAAGATCTGACCACAGTCTTTCCCATCCTGGCAATTTCTCCCGACCATTGACAGAGTCCTGATAGGAATGCCAACTCTTCAGAAGACCAAGGAGAGCCAAGCTCACCAAGTCCTCATCATCAACAGTAACCCCCACACTTCCCAGCTCATCTCGACACTGAGTGAACTTCGTGAGATACTTGGGCATACTGTCACCCTTCTCGCATTTGATGTTTCTAAGTTTATCTTTAAGCGCCAGCTTCCTCTGATCACTCTTGCTTTGGAATAGATCTGTTAAAGCCTTCCACATCAGATATGGGGAAGTATTTCCATGCAGGCTGGACACAATGTGATCCTTCACGCCCTCCAACAGAATCCTTCGACATTTTGCGGTCTTCTTTTGCCAAGCATCAGTAGGCTTTGGGACATCCGTCTCTATGAACTCCTTCAGCCCGTTATCATCCAATACTGCCTCCATCCTATCCTTCCATGCAATATAGTTTCAGCTGCCCTCAAGAGCATACTCCAATCGCAATCCGTTGAAAGACATTGCCTTGTTGACACTACGAAAACACTGCTGCAAATTCGAATTCCACCAGCTCCAAACTCAACCGCCTCGGATCTAAGATTCGTGAGAACAAACTATTTCTCGTACCGAGATTGATTGTACGGGCATTCACCGGATATCTCACCTTCCAAAGGAAGGATGAATCCAGAGGCTACCTGGCCCGATTATAGACTCTGCCTGAAGAAATAAGATGTAAACACGTCCTGAATAGTAGATCTGATGATCAACAGCTCTGATACCATGTAGAAATTTTGAATAATAAACACATATTTAATGGAGATTATCCTAATCATGTACTATTGTGGAATACATACACAATACATAAGCTCCTCTACATTGATCATCAATTTAGCAGCATCAATAACAATAAAACACCAATAGCATGCACACATTAACACATTATGTATCCCGGGGAAAGCTTATAGCTGAGAACCCCACACTATCTGTATATTAATGATTGAGAACATGTAACATTACAATAGTCAATACTCATCACAAGTATCCAGCACTATCTCCACCTGTTACACACAAACCAGCTCAGACTCAAACAAGTCACAAGTTCAAATCTTCTCCACTGCTTTGCCTGCCTCTATTGCATAAACCTGCTGAGAATCACTCACACTGGAAATCACGTGAGCACAGGCTATTCTACTGGGCAAATTCGATGCAATACTCATTGGCATACTCAATACATTAATCCTCATGCACAACTATAGTCACAACTGATAGCAATCTGATCCTCTAACACTTGTCCCTATTGAACTGTACATGCACTGACATGCAACTGAGTTAACTGATGTATTCTATAGTTGCATTATGAGTTAATAATTAGTTTAACAACTCATCATTAGTCTATTTGCAGTTAGACTAATTACAACTAGTTTAACCAAGTCAAACTGAACACAACTCCATCAACTCCACAATCAACTCCACCAAACTCAACTGATTGAGTTCTAGCTGAAGTCATGCATGCAACAACTCAACTGACCCACAAAGAAAGTGTACTTCCTTCTGACAGCTGCATGTGCCACATCTATAGCTCAAACTGAAGTGCTCTAAGAGAATAAGATAAAGTTTATAGTCTAAATATTATTATGAGACAATAATATTTGACTTTTCTGTTTTTGACAGCCAGTCTAAAAATAGACTTTGATCACTCTTGCTGTGATCCAAAAATAGACCTTGCGCCATAATTCGCCTGCAGGCCCACTTAGTGAAGGCAACTCTTTTCACTAAGCTCCATCATCTTGTTGCAATCTCAACAGAGGAAGTAATGACTTGACGCAATTGCCTATAACCTTCGTGATGACCTTGTAAAGTACATTGTAGAGTGTTATGGGCTAGAATACAATGGGATCCTTCATGTTTTCATTCTATGAGACTAGAATAATGAAAGTCACATGCAAGACCAAGAGAATGGAGAGATATCTATAATATTCTTCCATTTCTTCCCATAAATCCTCACCTACAATTGACCAAAAGGCTTGGAAGAAGTGAGTGATGAAACCATATGGGCCTGGGGATTTATTCTTAGGCATGGAATTTAGAATGGTTTCAACCTCCTCTCTGATGACAACTTGTAGTAGGGCATCATTTTGTTCCTTGGACACTATAAGAGGAATATGCTAAATGTGTTGGTGAATATATTTGTGACACCCCATTCATTACCCAAAATTTTGTAATGTAATAAGAAGATATAATGTTGGGGTGCCAACATTGATGCTATGATGTCAAACTCTATTATATGATATAATTCTTATTTGTATTACTAAAAATGCTAAAGATGAAGAAAGGGGACAACCAATAGATTATGATGCCCATGGGAGGGGGAATAATTGACTTAAGAGGAAAAATGGCTTGTATTCCCAAGAAGCTAAAAGGTTGGGAAGATGAAGGGTCAAGGTGTGATTATAAAAATAAGAGGGAGGAGAAATCAAGGGGTTTACCTTCTTGGTTCTGAAGCTTTTAGTTTTTCTCTTTCTAGTACTCTCTCATACATCCCTCTCTCTCTCTCACACACACACTTAGAAATTTGAATTGGAAAAAGGATTGGTGACAAGAGCCAAAAAGGTTTAGAACTAATGACTAGTTAAGAGTTACGAGTGACAACTTATGTCATACGGAATGATTGTGTTGCAACACTTTTTATTTGTACTAGATGGCTCTAAGGATTGGGAGTGGTCCTAGTTGTGTGTGGCACATAGAGCATTCAAGAGGGGAGGGTTGAGGGATTGGAGATATCATAGAAGGACTTCATTGTGTGTGTAGACCTACATGGTATTTTTGTGAATGTGATCATGGTCAAATATGGAAATGTTAATCACTGAGGTTTTCATCTATGTGTGTGAAGGACAATGGCCTTCACTTCTAGTGTTTAAATCTGGTTTGAATCTGAGTATATAGAATACACTTGAGTTAAGTTATCCTAAAGGTATCAAGATATGGCATGAGGGTGGCCAATTGTGAGAAAAAATGTAGCACAAATGAGCCTATGGTGGGGTGGAACGTGGCTTACCATACTTCTCTTTCCAATATTTTTATGGTTGCAATAGATAAATATTTATTGGTGTTAATGATATTTCTAGCATAGAAGGTTTAGTGATATGGCTAACTATTTAATTACTCTTTTCAACAATTTTATATGTACATGCATTTATCCTTCAACAAATTTATCATGGCTATAGTTGTTATACCATTTGGCTATAGCTTTTTATATGTATTAAATTTTGTAAAAACACCAATTGAGCGAGATATGCTTCCTAATTTTTTCTTTACACGTGTCATGTTGACATTTGTGTTATAAATTTTCTTTTGGGATGTTCCAAAAGCTAAAACTTGGAACACAGCGAGTGGAAATCCCACTGATCCTCTAGTCCAATTTTAAGATCTTGCATTGTGAAATTTTAGGAAATATTATTAAAGGAAGTTGGGATTCCCAAATGCATCTTTAAATAAGTCATGCTATAACTTTTATTTTGGGAGGTTCCAGAAGATGAAACTTGGACCATAGTTAGGGGAAATCCCATTGATCATCTGGTATAACTTTTATATATTGGTTCATGATATTTTAGGAGATATGATCAGAGGAAGTTGAGCTTCTTGGATGCTCCTAAAATCATGCATCAAACAAGTCATGTTGGAATTTTTGCTATGACTTCTCTCCTAGGAGGTTCTGTAAGTTGAAACTTGGAACATATAAGGGGAACTCTTACTAATCATCTAGTCCAAATTTTAGATATTGGGTCGCAATATTTTAGGAGATATGATTAGACGAAGTAGAGATTTCTAGACACTCCTAAATACATGCATGAAATAAGTGATGTTTGAATTTTTTCTATAACTTTTCATATGGGATGCTTTAGAGGCTGAAACTTGGACCATAGTGAGGATAAATCTCATTGATCATTTGGTTTATTTTTTAGAGCTTGGAAAAATATAATTTTTGAGATATTCCCCGAGGAAATTTCTATATTAGTTTCCATGCAAAGTGTTTGAAGAAACACCTAAATTGTTTAATGATTCATTGCATACAAACTATTTGATGAAATAACCCAATGGAAATGTTGTTTTGTGGATGGATATAATATTTCTATATGTTAGCATTGTTGTAGCTAATCTATGCCTATTTGCATGCAAAACATTTGAAAAAATGTGTTAAAGGTTTTTTATTACAATTTTCATATAAACTATTTGATAAAACACCTCAAAGATAGAGATCAAAAGTTGCGTGATTGAGTGGTATATTTCAAATGGCACGTTACAAGTGGAATTAGAGCAATGTTTCCTATTTGATTTCATACAATTTCTTTTACAAAATGTCTACAAGAAAAGGACTACTTAATTGGTTGTATACATAGTATTTGAGGAAAGGTTTATATGTAAAATGTTTGACAAAAATGCAGGAGAGATGAAAATCAAGTTTTTGCAAGTGTGGTTAGGAAAAATTTAGTAGGGGTATGTGAAAAAGTGGTATTAGAGCTTATTGTCAAGCTAGTAATTTAAGAAAGAAAAAAATTGGTACCACGTAACCTCTATAAGTAATTGAGGGAACTAGATATGTGACAAAGTGGTGTCAAAGCTAAGGTTCAACACTAAACCTAAATGGGATCTAGTGTAGGAAAAACTTAAGTTTTAAATTAATACCTATGCATGCATGTTTATTTATGTGAAATTATTTTTTTACATATATGAAATTGTTGATGTTACTTGAAGCCTGAATTGATTTTGATGCAATAAGATAAACATGCAAGATGCCAACTAGATTCCCTAGAACAACCCAACAAAATTGCAAAAGTTTATGGCCAAGTGATGCATCCATAACTATGAGGGGAGGATCTCTTAACTCATCTCTTTCTAGTTTTAATACTTTTCTTTTAATGTTTTGAGGATTTGTCATATGATGATGAATAATAGATTAAGCATGCTAAAAATGTAAGAGATGAAATAATTCAAAGATGCATGTCTATTCAATAGATATTAAATAATGATGTGTTAGATGCACAAATATATGTTAGGTGCATACAATAATGGATATCACAGAAAATTTTAAGCATGGAAAATTAACTTGAAGTTTAAAACATTGGTGAATCTCACTAGTCCCTAATATGCAAACTATAAAATGTTTATCGATGTATTTGTAAAATTATTCACATTCATAATGATTTTATATATAGTTTCTATATAATGTTGGCGATTTTTAAGGTAAAATAATTTTATATTGTAAAATCTGGGTGAATAATTTTTACAAAAAATGGAATTTGGCTAATCTTTTTTTTGGAAAAAACATAGAAAATTAGCCCACATGCGAATATTAGCCCCTAAATTTTTTCATGATGGACATGCATGCATAAAGAATCAAAGTATTTTGTTGTGATAACATGATTCATGTGACTAATAGTGGCTAATGGTGAACATGTAACCAGGAACAAGTTGACAACATGATTGGGAAGCCAATGGTGTTACAGGTAGTGTTGTGGAATCAAGGCTATGGAAGATAAGGTGTTGATGAAAGAATGGTACAAGTGGCACCTATGCATGGTGTGATAGTGTTGTAAGTGCACTTCTCCTTGGGTTTCCTTGTGGAAAGTGGGAGGTTTGGAGGGAGGAGTGTAGGGATAAGTGTTTATGTGTGGACTCTAGAGAGTACCTAGAGCCCTAAAAGAAGATGAAACTCTTATAAGCCATAGGGCTCTGAGACATCCTTAGTCAACCCAATTTGGAGACAATGAAAGGATAGTGACATGACCTAAGGGATTGTTGTGATCAGAGAAGTGGGTTCACTACCTTGGGTCGACCGGGATTATGGGGGGATGTACGATTACTGGTTGGAGGTTGTCAGGATTGGTACCTTGACTTTGTTTGTGTTCAATATTGGTTTTGTATCATACTTGGCTCTTGGCAAGTTAATGTATTTTTGGAGTCATGGCCTAGCTTGAGAATGACCCATTATTGAACAAAATAGGAGCAACAGAGCCTATGGCTAAGATAAAATAAGAGGTTTGTTATCAATTAATGGTTTTATCTAGATAAGTGTTCCAAGAATTATTGATTATGATTCCTGAATTTTATGCACACTTAAAGCATTGCTTGAATTCCTGATTAAGTGCATGATATGAGTATCATTGCATGAAGAAATGATCATGTTCTAAGGAAATTGTACATATATGATGTGTTTTGAGAAAACCAATATGTAGAGGAGTGAAAGGGGGAGGGACCCCATAACTATTACAAGGAAGAAATTTGGGTTGTCAAGATTTCTTTGTTTAATAAAATTGTTATCTTTATTCACGTAATGAAATTCCCAATGAGCTTGGAAGTCTGCCTTGCAGAGTTGCATTAGAGGGTAGGTGTGGATAAAGTATCAGCCAAGGAGGGCTTGAATGAATCGATATGAAACCAGATGGATAGTGAAGTCATAGATGTGAAAATGGCTTAAGAATGGAGTTTCTCTTAACTAAAAATTGTGCTTGGCTGATATATTTTATTTATGAAAATAATATGAATGTGTGAATGGTAAGCAAATAGAAACTGGTACTTTATATGTTTTGGGTAATATAGTAAGATTACCTAATGAATTCCATGTCACATGGAATGTTTGTATGACAAGTGTGCAATAGTGATCTCTTGTTGTTAACTACCACATGAAAGAAAGTAATGTTCTTATGCTTATAAGACTTGTCAAGTGAATGATTGAAAACAAGAAAGGCTAAAAATTAAATTTTTAAATAAATGTGTATTAATAGCATGGAATATGTGCAAATATGGAACATGCATGACAAGATGTATATGCACATATTTGGGTGCATGATTGAAGGCATTGTTTGAATGTGTAAATTTGATACATAGTGCAAATTCCCTTTATGAATATTCATTGAAACTTGTGTGTAAGTATATGAAATGATAGATTTGTGACTAATATGTGAGGTTGAGATCATTTCAGGGGTTATTGAATGTTGTAACATCAAGTATGCTATGAATTCAGTTGAACTCCCTTAAAAGATCCTAGCTGAGAATGCATGTGATGGTAGGCAAGTAAGTAGGGCAAGTAGCAAGCAAAGGTAAAAAGGTAAAGGAATTGGGTAAGAATTCATTTCAGCTAAATTTGATATATTTTGTTTTTCAAATCAATGTATGTATTGCATGGATGCCAAAGTAAGGGTATGGTGAGGGAAAGAAAAATTAAAACACAAAAAGATTTACTAAAATCTTAATAATATGTATGTGCATTGAGCTATTATGTTGAACAAAGATTAAGTGAATGAAGTATACACTCATGAGATAAAATATGTTTGGAAATGCCATGAGAGAATGCATGAAAATGTGAGACATATGAAGAAAATGTAGGGACTACAATTGTGTTCATGAGTCCATGAGTATTGGTTCAATAGTTTCTAAGCTTGAGATAATTGATTCTATCATATAATGTTGAGTTTGTTGGTAAGGAATATGTAATTGAAGGATTGTGTTTTCCTAGTTAGTGTGAAAATATGGAATTGTTGATATATGAAAGCAAGTTTGTCATTAATACCTAGTGGGTTATGACAAAGGCAAGAATCATTTAGTGCGTAAATATTGCAAGAATATTTTTTATGCATTCATGAGTTACTATGGCATGATTTGGTTATGACACTCATATTATGAATCATGATGGTACATATGCTTGGTGCATTGAGTGCACACATGCTTGTATGAGAATCAATTGTATGATTGAATGTCATGCAAAGAAATAACTTCGGATAATTTTGAGGAGTTTTTTAGTAGTGGAATGAGTAGCATGAATCCCTCATCGCGTGAAGCAAAGTGGAATCTAATTATTCATGAATTTAAAGTTATGTATCTTTCAGTTTTAACCCCTTGGTTGTTGGAATAAATGTTTGAATGCATTATGGAATGCTTGGAATGGTTGTGATGGAAATAAATAATGCAATGATAGTTTCATTTCAATTTATTTTTTAAATCAATTGAAAGTGATTTAGTTATTATGTGTATAATAATTCTGAGATCACTTCAAGGAATATTATAAATCTTGCAATAAAAAATATTTTATGTATGAACACTTAACATTGTTTGGCTGACTGAAAGTACAAATTGCAGTTGAAATGGCCTTGGCTATGATAATGAAGGTAAAGTACTACCATGTGCAAGAGTTAAACATCATGAGAATAATTTCATATTTATAAAATCTTATTTCTATATGATCCAAGTTTGGAAAAGAAAAGAAAATGGATGAATATTTGATTTAATTTTTTATAATTAATCTCATGGAAATTGTATGCTTATGATACAGGTGATATGATGATCTATCTAGGAAGGATAGATCATGGTTGTGAAGCTAGAATTTTTATTGACAAGGCAATTGTGGTGACACTAGAACCCTATGATATACATTGAGCACCAAGAGTTATGTTATGACAACTGTGTATGTTATTTAGAGCAAGCCAGAGGGATGCCTAGGTTGTAAGACTCCATGGGTCTTGAGACTCTTCCTATGCAAAGAAGCCTTGCCAAGGAATGAATTTCCTAAGGGTCTGGTGAGGGAGAGAAGGGGATGCCTAAACTTGGAAGGTGTGTGATTGCAAGAAATGGGAGACTTGAATGAATTGGTTTTCAAAGATTCATGTACATATTCATTGGCATCTTGAATGCATTGGGTGTGTCCAAGAAAACAATGACATGGACATGTTCCTTTTGGAAGCCTTGTGAAGCAATAAACAACCATGTGGGAATTTTCTAGACGTAACTCGACCATGAAAAATGAATGGCATTGATAGAAGTGGCAACTAAGGACATGGAAAATGTTGTTGATATGAAAATGGCATATCCATTATTTTGCATAAAATGGTTCCACAAATAGTAGAACATTGAGAACGATGTTCCTTAAAGGGGGAGGAGATTGTGACACCCCTTTAATTACCCCAAATTTTGTAATGTAATTAAGAACATATAATGTTGGGGTGATACCATTGATGCTATGATTTCAAACTCTCTTATATGACGTAATATTTATTTTTATTAATAAAAATGTTAAAGTGAAAGAAAGGGGACGACCAACATATTATGATGCTTTGGGGAGGGGGAAAAACTTGGCTTAAGAGGAAAAATGTACTTTCGGTGAATTTTTCCCTTTGATATGATGGTTAGTATTCCTAAGAACCTGAAAGGTTGTGAAGATGAAGGGTAAAGGTGTGATTATAAAAATAAAAGGGAGATGAAATCAAGGGGTTCTTCTTCTTGGTTTTGAAGCTTCTAGTTTTTTTCTTTTTTATTACTTTCTCTCTCTTGGAAAATTCGAAATGGAAAAAAGATTGGTGACTAAACCCAGAGAGGCTCAAACCTTATGATTGGTCAAGGGTTGTGAGTGACAAGAAATGAATGTGTTGCAATGCTTTTTCTTTGGACCAGATGCCTCTAAGGACTAGGAATGGTCGTGGTTGTGTGTGGAACATAGAGCATTGAAGAGTGGAGGGCTGAGGGATTGCAAAGATCATAGAAGGAATCCCTTATGTTGTGCAGACCTGCATGGTAATTTTGTGAATGTGAGCTTGGTCAAAGATGGAAAGTATGATTACTAAGTTTTCTTGTGTGTGTGTGTGTGAAGGAGAATGGCCTTGATTAGTATTAAAATCTGGTTTGAATCTGAGTGTGTGAAATACCCTTGATTTGAGTTCTCCTCAAGGCATCAAGATCTAAAATGGGGTTGGTAAATTGTGAGAAAAAGTATAACACAAATGAGCCTATAGTGGGGTGGAATGTGGCTCACCCTACTTCTGTTTCTAGTATTTTTTTGGTTGCAATAAACAAATATTCATTTTTGTGTTAATGATATTTCTAGCATAGACGGTTTAATGATATGCATGATTATTTAATTTCTCTTTTCAACAAATGCATATGTACATGCATTCACCCTTTAGAAATTTTATCATTGTTGTAATTGTTATACTATTTGGTTGTAGTTTTCTATATGTATTAAATTTTGTAACAACACTAGTTGAGGAATATAATCTTCCTAATCTTTTCTTTAAATATATCATGTTGAAATTTATGCTATAAATTTTCTTCTGGTAGGTTTCAGAAGCTAAGACTTGGAGTAGAATACAGTTAATCCTCTTATCTAATTTTCAAATCTCGGGTCATGAAATTTTAAGAAATATGATCAAAGGAAGTTGGGCATCCTAAATGCACCTTTAAACAAGCCATGTTGATATTGTTGTTAAAAAATTTCTTTTGAGAGGTTCCAGAAGCTGGAAATTGGACCATAGTGAGGGAAAATATTATTGATCATCTAGTCCATATTTCATATCTTAGGTCATGATATTTTAGAAGATATGATAATAGGAAGTCAAGCTTCCTAGATGCTCCTAAAATCATGCATCAAATAGGTCATGTTGGAATTTCTACTATAGATTTTCTTTTGGGAGGTTTTGGAAGTTGAAACTTGGACTATAGTGAGGGGAAATATGTATTTTCATTTGATCCAACTTTCAAATCTTGGGTCATCATTTTTTAAGAGATATGATAAGAGGAAGTCAAGCTTCCTGGATGCTCCTAAAATCATGCATAAACATGTCATGTTGGAATTTTTGCTATAATTTCTCATCTGGGAGGTTCTTTAGGATGAAACCTAGACCATAGTAAGGGGAAATCCCATTGATCATCTGGTTCAGTCTTTTAAACTTGGACTGCTATAATTTGGGATATATTCCATGAGGATGTTTCTATATTATTTTGTATGCAAAGTGTTTGAAGAAATGCCTAAATGGTTTAAAGATTCATTGCATACAAATTGTTTGATGAAATGTCCTAATGAAAATGTTGTTTTATGGATGGGGATATTGTTGTTGTATGATAGTACTGTTGTAGCTGATCTATTCCTATTTGCATGCAAATAATTTGAAGAAATGTGTTAGAAGTGTCTTATTACAATTTGCATACAAACTATTTGATAAAATATGTCAAAGACAAAAATCAAAAGTTGCATGATTGCATGATTGAAGATTCGATAGAATATTTAAGTTAATATGTTACGAGTGGAATTAGAGGAATGTATCCTTTTGATTTCATATAAAAAAATTTTAAAAATGTTGACAAGAAAAAATCTACTTAATTGGTTGTATACAAAGTATTTGAAGAAAGGATTACATGTAAAGTGTTTGTAAAAATGTATGAGAGAAGAAAATCAAGTTTTTGAAAGCATGGTTAGGATAAATTTAGAAGGGGTGTGTGACAAAGTAGTATCAGATATTATTGTCAAGCTAGTAAAAATAAATAAAAAAATTTGGGTACCCCATAGCCTATTTAAGTCATTGAGGGAACTGGGTATGTGACAAGATTCCTCCTGTTGTGGTTGAGGATTCGATAGAAGATTGCCATAGAAACACACTAATTCTTGTCCCATATCTCCATGATCTTGAATTTTGACCTTGTCACCATTCTAATGAGATGATATGAAGTTATGATGGCGGTTTTATAGCATTGAGTTGTGAAAGAAGGTTATATTCACCCCCTTCCCCCTTTATTTAACATATCCTATTCTTTTTTTGTTGAAGGATATCTTCCTACTTTCTTCTCTCTTCCAACTGAGTAAGGAGCTTGGCTTCTTCATGTATTAATTCCTATGATATACCTTGTTGGATAGCTTCTACTTGAATTACTTCCATTTGGGTCCCTAGGTTTTCTTTTTCGTGTATGATATTGTTAAAGTCCTCTTTATTCCATCATTTGAGTTAAAATTTTACGTGCTTGAGCTTATCTTGTAGGTGATACATAAAAAATCAATTTAGTCCTTCTACTTCATGCCAACATTAACTAATTTTTCCCTATAACTTTTGGTGCATTAACAAAAAAATATCTAAGTATAATGGTCGATTTTTAGGACATGATTTTATGTCGAGTTCTAGATTGATGGGCTAGTGATCCAAACCATGATTGGTGAGGATTAAGGCATCCATGAAGATGTCACAAGCCATGATGTTCTATGAGGTGAGGAATGATCTGATAATGAGATCTAAGACAATTAATAAGGTATTACAGACTCATGTGCATGGATTTTCCTATGTTATTTTATGCAATGGATCGATCAGATTGTGAAATACACAGACAATGAAGCAGTAAACAAAAAACATAATAGACAATACATAACACAGCAAATTTAATGAGGAGTCCACCCAATACTCATGGGCTACATCTCCTGGTCCAGCCTTCAATGGTGGCCTCTCTATTATGTCTTCAAGCAGAGCTTTTTTTACAACAATATGAGCTCAATTTGAGACTCAATACACAACAGATGCAACAACAAGAGATATGCTTGAACCTCTCGATCCTCTCTGAGTACACAGACTCCCCCAACGCTCTCTGTCTCTGTCCTAACTCTGTCTCGGCATTTGCCTGCAATACTGCCTCCTTTGCTTCACTCTCTGTCTGTGGCTTTAAAGCCAAAGCTGCGTTGCCTGTTCATTTCAGATTCTCGTCTCTCGGTCTCCCTGGCCTCTGTCCACTTCGAATCCCTCTTCCAGCGTTATACAATCATTTCTTAATGCATAGAGAGGAGGTGGCCACCTATTCTGTAACATAAGAGTGCCTCGGGCCTCTGCAACTCCTGAAACAGCGGCGCTCTGTTAAACACAGTGAAAATGTATTTTAACAAAGAAAATTCACCAAACTTGATGTATCAGACTTCAAAAGTCCTTAAATCCACCCTATTCTTCTATCGGGTCCGCTTGCAAGTCACCATCGCATATCGGAATGGCCTGTCCCTTTGTATTTCGTAAATATATTAAAAACTACGAAAATGCATTAGAAATGGCTTTCCTCCGGACTTGAAACTATATATAATAGCCTTAAGGTACCCTTTCGGGTCTGGCTTATCGCATCGACGCTTTCTCCTTCGCATTTCGTTTAACAAACGAAACTGTGAAAATACATTAAAAATGGTGTTTGACGGATCTCAAGATCCATACAATATGGCTTATAATATTATCGGGTCCGGTCCATCGGATCGCATATATGCATATATACATGAACCCCCGCTCCTTTGTATTTGTCGATTGCGATTTGGTGATGCAAAGTGGGCCGTCGATCTGCGCACTTGATCGATGGTCCTCGTTGACCCTGCCAGTCGCTTATCGCATCTCCTTTGAGGTCTCCGCCAATCACCGTCACAAGTCTTATGTGGATTTCGCCGATACCCACCAAAGGCCACCACCGATTGTGATCTGCGGCTCAGATCTAGACCGTTGATCGGCCAAATCTAATGGCTACTGTGCATTACTTTGTTCCGCCTCCGATACTCTATTTCTTCACTAATTTCACGCGTTTTTTCCTCTCGATAGTGTTTTTGCTCATCCTGAAAGGTTTTCTTATGCGATTTTCTTTGGTCTTTAGCATGATTTTTGAGTTTTTGAAGACAGAAAGAGTGTTTCTTGGATCCATTTGGATCACGCCTTCCCACTGAAAAGGCTTTTGGACCACCAAAAGTTGGTTTTCAAGCATCGTTTAAGTGAGGATACAGCTGCCTCACTTGCCTAATCTCTATCCATTTTGCATTGTTGGGTTTTGAACCTTTGAGTCCAATTCTAAGGTACTCCATGTTCCCTCTACGCGTAGTCCTCACCTTCTTGTCCAGAACTGTATCTTCCTGCAGCTCGTTGAGGTATTTAGGCAACAGATTGTCAATGCAAGGCAATTGACTTTGCTCTTCAGGATCTTCAATTAATGAAGGTTCAAACAACCTTCAATTTTCTGCATTTACTACTGAATGGATGTGCATGTATGCTGGCAAATCAAGGCAGAAAGCATTCTCACCAATTTTCCCAAGTACCTTAAAAGTACCATACCTTATTGGCTTCAACTTCTTCCCTTCACCTTGCATTCTGTCCTTGCTGATATACATCCAGACTTGATCACCAACTTGGAAGCTGTGCTCCACCCGGTGTTTATCATGCCTTGCCTTGTATTTGGCTTGGCTCTTTTCCAGCTGTTCCTGCATTGCCTGGTGAATTTCTTGGATCTGTTCAATGAATCTGGTTGCTTTGTCCACATCACTGTGTCCAGCAACTGCTATGTCTTTTTCAAAGACAAAATCCAAGGGATACCTTGGTATGAAACCAAAACAGGTCTCAAAAGGAGATCTTTGTGTAGAAGAATGTTTAGCATGGTTGTAAGCATGTTGCACATAACATAAGTGTTCATCCCAAAGCTTAGGATGCTTGCTGCAATAACCCCTGAGCAACTGGATCATTGTCCTGTTGACTACCTATGTTTGGCCATTTGTCTGTGGATGAAAGGTTGTGCTTTTCTTCAGTCTGGTGTCCATTAATTCCCACAGACTTGACCAAAACTTCCCAACAAATCAGGAGTCTCAATCAGATACTATGGAAGTGGGTAACCCAAAATGCACCTAGACATGCTGAAAGAACAATTTCGCTATTTGTTCAGTTGTAATCTGCTTATTACAAGGTATTAAAATACACATTTTGCTGAACCTGTCCACAATAACATATAAATAGTCATGTCCTTTTCTAGATTTTGGCAATCCCCCAACAAAGTCCATGGAAACACTTTCCCAAGGACGGGAAGGAACTGGTAGTGGAGTGTACAAGCCTAGTTTTCTATTGCTGGGCTTGCTTTTAGCACACATGGTACACCCTCTTACATATCTAGAGACTGTTTCATGCATTTTTGGCAAACAACAATATCTTTGTAGCTACGCAACTGTTTTACTTACACCAAAATGACCTGATATCAAATAAGTATGTGCCTCCCTAATTATGTTAGTTCTCTCTATTTGTGGAATTCATATCTTTCCCAAATGATACAAGATTTGGTCCTTAACAAAGTAATCCAATTCTTCTATCTTTTTGTCATTACCTAAAGTTGCATAGACATCTTTAAAGTCTATATCTTGAGCATATTGTTCAATGTAGCTTTCATGCATTATTGAGTTATGCTTAAGTATAGTAGATGCATTTATGATTGGTCTGGACAACATATCTGCAACTTTATTGTGTATGCCCTTTTTATATCTGATGACTAAATGAAACTGCTATAGGAAACCCATCCACCTATAGTGTCTTGATTGTTTCAATTTAGTTTGTGAGTGCAAGTACTAAAGTGGCTGATGATCAGTATGTATAATTGTTTCTTTTCCCATTAAATAGTGTTTCCACTTTTTCACACTCTGGACTAATGCATACAATTCTTTATCATATGTAGGATAATTAACCACTGCAGAATTAAAAGTCTGAGAATGGTAGCATATGGATTTACCACGTTGCATCAACGCTGCTCCCATGGCATAATCACTGGCATCTGTTTCGATCTCAAATGGTTGTTGAAGATTTGGAAATGCTAGTACTGGTGTTGTACTAATTTTTCTTTCAAGGTGTCGAAGGCTTTCTGTTGTTTGCCTCCCCACTGAAACATGTTGTTCAATCCTGTCAAAGCATGTAAGGGAGCTGCAATTAAGGAAAAGTTAGCAATGAACTTTCTCCAATATTGTGCTACTCCTAGGAAGCTTCTAACTTCTGTAGCAGACTTGGGTTTAGGCCAGTTTACAATGAATGCAACCTTAGAGGGATCTATCTTCAGTTCACCACCCCCTTAAATATGACCCAAATAATTCAAAGATGTTTTACCAAATTCACACTTTGATAATTTAACATAGAGATTTTCTTTTTTCAAAACATCTAAAGTCTGCTTTACATGCTTCAAATGTTCTTCCCATGTTTTATTGAACACAAGAATGTTGTCTAGATATGCAATTACAAAATCATCAATAAAAGGCCTGAGTACATCATTCATAACCCTAATGAAAGTGGCAGGAGCATTAATTAAGCCAAAAGGCATAACTAGCCATGCATACAGCCCTTTCTTTGTTTTAAAAGTAGTCTTCCACGCATCTTGCTCTGCTACTCTGACTAGATGGTAACCACTACGTAGGTCCAACTTGGAAAAGTAAACAGCTTCCTTCAACTGATCCAATAGATCATCAATGCGAGGAAGGGGATAATGATTCTTGATCGTTATTTTATTCAGTGCTCGGTAATCAATGCACATCCTCCACAAACCATATTTCTTCCTCACCAACACGATTGGAGATCTACATGGTGATGTGCATGGTCTTATGAACCCTTTCTCAAGCAGCTCTTGTACCTGCTTCTTGATTTCTACATTCTCTAAAGTGGATAACCTGTACATTCCGATGTTAGGCAATGGAGCATCTTGCTGCAAATTAATATCATGTACAATTTCCCTTTTTGGTGGCAGACCTTTAGGTTCTTGAAATAAGATATCATATTCTGAAACAACTCTTTCTAAATCAACTTTTTGTTTAGCATCACAACCCTCAAATACATTGGTTTTTTCAGGTTTCTTTTCCTTTACAACCATCAGTAAAAATTGTTTGCATGAATTTACAATCCTTTTCATCTGCCCTGAGTTTATGAGAGTATAATTATTTTTGAGTTTGTGAGCTCTTACAATATATTCTATTCCATCTTTAACAAGTTGATACTTATTTTCATCTCTATAGAAAATGGCTTTTCTATCATACAAGTAAGGACTTCCTAAAACAATTCCACATATATCCAAGGGAATTACATCTAACTCAACCTCATCTACAAATGTTGAACCAATGGCAAACCTAAGTTTACATTGTCTAGTCACTTGTAGCTTTGCTTTATCACATAACCAACCCAATGGATATGGTTTCTTGTGAGGTGTGGTTAGTAATCCTAGCTTCTTTACAATTGCTTTAGAAATTAAGTTTACTTGTGAGCCACTATCAAAAAAAGTATCAATCTTTTGATGCTTGGAAATAACTCTAATATGACAAAGCTCATGTCTTCTTCTCTCATTTTCTTCACTATCAGTAGTTTGGGAAAAATTACTAGTAGATGCTTCATAATTTTTACCTTGTATACTTGTGGTTGCAATTGTTGTTTCATCACCTGAGTCTGACCCCAAATCTTTCTGTATAGCAACAAAAGTCTTCTTCTTCTTGCCATCGAACTTCTTGGGTTTCAGCTCTGGATGCAAAGACCAACAATTTTCATCATCACGCCCATCCTTCTTACAATGAGTGCATAAAGGTTTGGCCTTCTGTACAGAATTTGCCTTCCTCTCTTTCCATTTCTGCTTCCTCTTTTCCTTGTTCTTGCTTGCAGTAAGTTTTGATGATCCCCCAATCTCTGGGTTCACATTCTTGCCTCTAGCCTCTAGATGGGTAGCTTGAACAGATACCTCATCTATGCTAGTAGGGTTAAACATGAGAATGGTGTGCCTCAAATAGCTGTGTAGACCACCTATATACTTCAGAAAAGTTTCAGGTGAGTCTAAAGAAATGCCTAGAATCAAAGCTCTTTTTCTAAATTCTTGGGTGTAGCTTTGTACACTTTTCCCTTTTAATTGGCGAAGAGTTTGCCAACTCATCATAGCTTGTTGCATATAAGCTAGTGGATAGAATTGTTTTTTAATTGCAAAAACAAATTCACTCTAGACAGAAAGAATTTTACCATGCTTCTTCAAGTCAGCTTGTGTCCTGCCTTCCCACCATACCAAGGCAGTTCCTCCAAGGCGTAGGCTGGCCAGCTGAATTTTACTCTTGTCTGAGTCAATGCTTTGCACCTTGCAATACACATCAATCTCTCTAATCCAATTATCTAGCTTCTCTACATTTAACTCTTCATCATATATTGGCAAATCAAATTTAACATCTAATTTAATCAGAGATGTTTTCTTCTTTTTATTTTCAGGGCTGTTAGGAGGTGTGGACAAAGGAACCTCTTTTCCTTTCCCTTTACCTTCATAATGGCCATCTATAAGAGATTCTTCTGTTACTTTATCTCGTTTGGAGGTTGAAGAGTCTTCACTTCGACCTTTCTTAAATTCTCTATACCTTTCTTCTACCATGGCTCTCATGGTCACGAAATTGTCCATGAACTGAGAGTCTGATTCTAAGGGATTTTCTTCTGTCATTTCCCTCCTAGGACAGACTCTACCAATTTTTGGGTTAGTTTCAACCAGTTCTCCTTCTCCTAATTTAAGCTTTGACCTAGTTATCATTCACAAATAGTCCAGCACAAGCTTGTCTAACCTTAGCAACCTAAAGCTCTGATACCACTTGATCTAATAATGAGATCTAAGATAATTAAAAGGTATTACAAACTCATGTGCATGGATTTGCCTATGTTATTTTATGCAATGGATCGATCAGATTGCGAAATAAACAGACAATGAAGCAGTAAATAAAAAACATAATAGACAATACATAACACAACAAATTTAATGAGGAGTTCACCCAATACTCCTGGGCTACATCTCTTGGTCCATCGTTCAGTGGTGGCCTCTCTATTATGTCTTCAAGCAGAGTTTTTTTTACAACAGTATGAGCTCAATTTGAGACTCAATACACAACAGATGCAACAAAAAGAGATATGCTTGAACCTCTTGAGCCTCTCTAAGTACACAGATTCCCCCAACGCTCTCTGTCTCTGTCCTAACTCTATCTCGGCATTTGCCTGCAATACCGCCTCCTTTGCTTCGCTCTCTTTCTGTGGCTTTAAAGCCAAAGCCGCGTTGCCTGTTCGTTTCATATTCTCGTCTCTTGGTCTCCCTGGCCTCTGTCCGCTTCAAATCCCTCTTCCAGCGTTATACAATCATTGCTTAACACATAGAGAGGAGGTGGCCACCTATTTTGTAACATAAGAGTGCCTTGGGCCTCTGCAACTCCTGAAATAGCCGCGCTCTGTTAAACACAGTGAAAATGTATTTTAACAGAGAAAATCCACCAAACTCAATGTATTGGACTTCAAAAGTCCTTAAATCCACCCTATTCTTCTATCGGGTCCGCTTGCAAGTCGCCATCGCATATCAGAATGGCCTGTCCCTTTGTATTTTGGAAATATATTAAAAACTACGAAAATGCATTAGAAATGGCTTTCCTCCAGACTTGAAACTATATATAATAGCCTTAAGGTACCCTTTCGGGTCTGGCTTATTGCATCGACGCTTTCTCCTTCGCATTTCGTTTAACAAACGAAACTGTGAAAATACATTAAAAATGGTGTTTGACAGATCTCAAGATCCATACAATATGGCTTATAATATTATCGGGTCCGGTCCATCGGATCGCATATATGCATATATACATGAACCCCCGCTCCTTTGTATTTGCCGATTGCGATTTGGCGATGCAACGTGGGCCGTCGATCTGCGCACTTGATCGACGGTCCTCGTTGACCCTGCCAGTCGGTTATCTCATCTCCTCTAAGGTCTTCGCCGATCACCGTCACAAGTCTTATGTGGATTCTGCCGATACCCACCAAAGGCCACCACCGATTGCGATCTGCAGCTCAGATCTAGACCGTTGATCGGCCAAATCTGACGGATACTGTGCATTACTTTATTCTACCTCCAATACTCTATTTCTTCACTGATTTCATGGATTTTTGCCTCCCAATAGTGTTTTTCCTCATCGTGAAAGGTTTTCTTATGCGATTTTCTTTGGTATTTGGCATGATTTTTGAGTTTTTGAATATAGAGAGAGTGTTTCTTGGATCCATTTGGATCAAGGAAGTAATTCAACTTGGACGTAATCAACTAAGAACCCTCCCGATGGTTGTTCCAAGTGTATATGCCATTGAAAATTTCCAAGTCTAAGGGGTGAGTGGAGACCATGAGATCTTGGAAAATATTGGATTTTTCCTTTAAGTACTTTATTCTCCCATTTTTCCCTTCAAGTGATCAAATGAGATTAAAGTCACCTCTAAGATTCCAAGGGGTATTTGAGACTATAGGCCTCATTTACAGGATGGATTTTATGAACATTTCTTTATCTCAAGGACTAAATGGTTACGACTCGATAAGTGGAAAACATAATGAGAACAAAGACTTCTTGAGAATTCCCCAAAATGGCGAGGTCACCAACTTGTCCATGAGAATCAATTGTTATTGATTGACTACATCTTCCCCATATGGAGGCAATCCTCTTGATTATTTCATTAGATGTTTCAAATTATTGAACCATAAAAAACATTGGGTTTCATATTTCAATTTATTTTTAAGGAGCCTTTATTTACCTTTACAATTGAGGCCTCTAATGTTCTAGAAGATAAATTTCATTGGGTTGGAGGGACTTGGTGGGGGGTAGACCTCTGAGATCAACTTGATTATTCCTAAATTAATTAAAATTTCACCCAATTCTTCTAGAATTTTCTAGTTACTTTTGCACCCTCTTTTTTTTCTCTTCTTTGTGAGGTTTGGTTGAGTCCTTTAGGGGCTGCATTTGAACCCATGAGTTTGATTTGGATGATCCTAGAGTTTTTTTTTGAGCTTGTAGACAAGATTTGAGTGTTATGGTAAACATGGCATCCCATACAAGATGAACACCTTCAATAACCACTCACACAACCAGATCAAGGATCATAATGTCAATATTTTTATGTGGTTAAAACAGTGTGAGAGGGAAACATTCCATGGCCCCAGCCAATGTGGATACTTGAGTAGAGTTTACTAATGAAAAATATTTTTTCTACATAAGAGAGTTCTCATAATCGATCGTCAATGTAAGATTCCTACTTAGAACTGATAAAAAAGAACATTGAATTTTCTGAGTTAATAGGGACTTTTCCAATGAGGAATTTTTTCAAACAAATTGATGGTAAGTTGTTGTAAGTGAACTTTCAATAGTTTCTAGAGAAATAATGATACACAATGATAAGAAAATGCATTCAATTACTTCTTAATTAGAAATATATTATGTTCATCAATCTTAGAACCAACCACACCACCCTTGTGCACATTATAACAACTAGTAAACATATTTTTTATCATTGGAAATAAACCAGAAATACTAGCAATATTCACTTTAAATTTATGAACTAATAAATATAAATGTACAATGAAAGAATAGATGGAACCTAGTGCTTGCTTCAACACTTGGATACCAAAAGAAACATCTCAAGATGAAAGTAATACCCTTTAACGTTCAGCCCACAAACATTGTCAATGAATAACTCCACAACAGGGACTCATCCACTTTGAATATTGACAAAAATACTACAAGCTATCTAGCAAGGAGTAGCTAATGTCTGAAATTATACAATAGTTTATCCTATGGTATATTATATAAAATATGGATGGCAACTCCACAATCTCCAGCTTGGAAATTAAAATAGATAATGATACTTTAGCAAGGGTGGAAGAGGGTAGTACACATAGTCAATGGAGAAGAATAGGCACTCATCTTGCAGCAGTTCAATAATCCAATAATTTTTGTGGATTCAGCCCCTTCTCAAGTCTGGGATATCCCACCAAAATGTTTCCTTCAACTTGGTAAAGGGTGATATCTCTGTGTGTACTTCATGAGCTCGACTTTAGTAAGGGAATGTGGTGTCTTTGTGCATATAATAGGCCAAATGGAGAGAATACCCATGCCCAACAATTAGAACAACTCGAGCCAAGAGGAAACTCATCTAAATGACAAAGAAATTTGACCAGATTTAAGAATAGAGGGCTAGTCCGTTTTGTTACTCAAACCCACCACTAAATAGGTTAGAAAACCATCCTCCTTGATGAGAATATTTCCAATGAGGTGATTCTCCATATTTGGCTTTGGTTGTCACCTGTGAGAGAAAATATATAGAAAACATAATATCAGAAGATAAACTCAATTGATAAAACCTCTTTAACTCAATATCTTCTGAAAATATTTTTCACCGTGAAAATACAGTGGTGAAATTTGTGTGATCTCACTCCTTGAACCAGTTATGGTGTATAACTTCAACACTGAAGCCAGTGGTGGCAGCTAGGGTTTCCCAAACCCTAAACATTTCCCGAAAACATAAGTAAATGAATGAGGAAAGCCTCCTCACTTTTTTCTCTTTTATAAACTTGTGGCCATTTTTTCCTCCATTTTACCCATTTAACTTTTATAAAGTCACTTTATAATATTTTCACTTTTTAAAATTAAAGTGACTTTTCACTTGCCTAGGCAATGTCCCCGCTTCTCACCCCTTAGATGTTTATAATGTTTCCCTAGACCAATCAAGTCACCTTATTAAATTTTCTCCACCTTAGCCTGTGGGAACCATGTTGGTCTAGTAGACTCTGTCATATGCTTCCTAAGTGGTTGGGGACATTACAGTCCTCCCTGCCTAATATTGCTTATCCTCAAGCAATTTTAACTCAGGGTGTTTGAGCACCTGCTCACCTTCCTAAGTGGCATCCTTCACGGGTATGTCCTTCCATTTTACTAGGCACTCCTTCACTGTCCTACTTCGTAGCTTCCTCTCCCTTATCTATAAGATCTTTTATGGAACCAAGATAAACTCTCCCTCCTCATCCAACAATGGAAGCTCTACGGAAGTCACAACATGTTATCCCAAGGCCCTTTTAAGGCACAAGACATGAAGTACATTGTGAATGCCTTAGGCCATCCTTCAAGAAGATCAAGATCATATGCCACTTATCCTACTCATCTCACGAATATGTATGGCCAATAGAACTTGGGTTTCAATAATTCTGCCCCCTTTGTTTTGAGTGATGACTGCCTATGGGGCTGAAGGTGAAGGTATACCATATATCCCACTTCAAAGACAGGCTCTACTTTGTACCTGTCTACGTACAATTTTTGTTGATTCTGAGCCATCTGTAAATTGTCCCTTAGGACCTTTAAAATATCTTGGCTTTCCTGAATTTAGTCCTTGGACAAAGGTGTCTGACTATCTCGAAATATTTTATTGGAAAATGTTGGGGAATCATATCCATATAATTATTTGAAGGGTGTCATGCTAATGGAATGGGGAAAGTGGCGTTGTAGCAATGCTCCCCCAGATGCAACCACTTTACCATACCTTTTGTTGGTCGGTTACATAATTCCAGAGATAGCACTCTAGCAATTTGTTGACTATATTTGTATGTCCATTAGTTTGTGGGTGGTAACTAGTGCTTGGTGTCAGCTCAGTTCCCACAAGTATGAATAGCTCCTGCCAAAAGTTGCTCATGAACCTACTGTCCCTGTCACTGACGATGGTCTTCGGCGACCCATGTAATATGAATACCTCCTTGAAGAACAACTCGGCCACCTGTGCTGTTAAGTATTTTGATGGGATGGCAAAGAAATGAGTGAATTTTGTGAGTCACTCTACTACGCCATATATACAGTGATTGCCCTGCGCCAGAGGTAGCCCAGTGATAAAGTCCATGGAAATGCTCTCCCACTTCTGCTCCAAGCTAGGGAGTGGTTGTAGTAAACCTGTTGGATGAGTGCGTTCTACATTGTTTTGTTGGAAAGTGTTTCATTCCTTCACGAACCTCAACACATCCATCTTGAGCCCCTTCCAAGTGAACCTCTCCCTAATTTTATTCTAGATATTTACATACCCCAAGTACCCCACTAAGGGTGAGCTGTGAATTGCCAACATAAGTTTCTCCTTCAGTTGTTATTCTAGCACCAGATAGATCTGGTTTTTGTAGTAAATGATATCATCTACAACCTGGTACTTGTCATCATGAATCAACCCCTCCAAAATCTCACAGGAAAATTTATTCTTCGAATATTCCACAAACAATAGCGAATTCCAATCATCTACCATCTCTATGAATGAGAGAGTGGGTGGCATCCTCAAAAGAGCATCAACCACTATATTTTTTTTCCATTGATGTACTCTATCTCAAATTTATAGGCCTGAAATTTACTGATCCGTTCTTGTTGCCTCTTAGTTGAATCCTTTTGTTCCATGAGGAACCTCAGGCTGTTATCATCTGTCTTTAATTTGAACTTGTTCCCCACAATATATTGCCTGAATTTGGCCAATGCATGCATGATAGCCAACATTTTTTTGTCATAGATCAAATAATGTCACTCATAATAGATGAGTTTGCAGATTTCAAATGCTATGGGGTGATGATTCTACATAAGAACTACTTCTATTCTTGTCCCTGAAGCATTGCATTCCAACACAAATGGATGGGTGAAATCTGGTAGTGCAAGCGCAAGGAACGTACTCATTACCTCCATCTTTCCAAATGTTTCTTATGCTTTCTTTGACCATATGAAGGCTCCCTTCTTGGTGAGGTTTGTTGGAGATATTGTTAACTATGATAACCCCTTAACAAACTTCCTATAGTAGGTGCAAAGGCCAAGGAAGCTCTTCAGTTTTGTTACATTATTTAGGGTGGGCCACTCAATGATTTCTTGGATTTTCTCCTGGTGGACCTGAACCCCATTATGCCCAATCACATGCCCTAAGTAGAGCATCTTTGTCATACCAAAATCACACTTGGACTCCTTTTCATATAGGTCTCGTTCCTCCAAAATCCCCAAAACCTCGTCGAAGTGCGTCAGATGGTCTTCCCAAGTCTTGTTGTAGATCAATATATCATCAAAGAAGACCAACAAGTATTTCTACAACTGTTTATTGAACACATTGTTCATGTATGATTGGAAAGTTGTGAGGGAATTAATCAACCCAAATGGCATGACTAGGAATTCGTAGTGCCCATGATGGCACCTGGAAGTTGTTTTGAAGATGTCCTTCTCCCAAAATTGAATCCGATGGTAACCTGAACGAAGATCAATCTTCAAAAAGTAGTTACCTCCCCTCAGCTCATGCATCAGTTCATCTATACTAGGGATAGGATACTAGATTTTTATTTTTTTATTGTTAAGGGCCTGATAATAAATACACATTTTCAAGGTACTGTCCTTCTTCTTAGCCATAACTATTGAAGAAGTGAAAGGACTGGATCTAGGCCGAATGTAACCCAAACTCAACAAATCCTTGATGGACTTCTCAATTTCATCTTTATAAACCTTTGGATGTCGATAGGGGTTGGTAATGACCACCTGTACACCCTCCTCCAATTTTATAACATGCTCAAAACCCCTCTTTGGTGGTCTAGCTAGAGGAATTTCAGGAAAAAAAAAATTAGTGTTTACAAAGAAATATTTGAATTTCATTGAGATGATGTCGTGGTTGGTCCATTTGTATGCTATTTTTAATAAGGCCCTCAACCACCCACTCAATATCACCCTGCCTCAATACTTCTTCCATGTTGTTGGATGATACTAGTCTTGGTGGGTATTGATGCATGGCCCTCAAAACTACCCTTTTTCCATCTACTGGATCTTTAAATTCCATCTCCATGTTTCGTTGATCCGTAGTATACTTATTTATGTAGTAGATCCACTGGAAACCTAACACCACATTGGTGTTCTTATGCAACCAACTGACAAACATATAGATCAATGACTTAAGAAATATCCTCTTCGAGGGGGAAACCTCATTTACATTACATAAATGAACAATTCTTGGATCAAATGAAAATACCTCCTTTTGATATATAGGAGTCTAAGGGTCACAATATAATCATAGGCTTTTACATAACAATAATAATGCAAGGGCACACTAATAACAATAACGGGCTTCTATGGGGCACAAAAATAACGATATGGGGGCTACATGGGCACAACAATAACAATAAGGGGACTAGACTAACAATAAAAATAAGGAGGAAACAC
Organism: Pinus tabuliformis; assembly: GCA_031772625.1. Lineage (NCBI taxonomy): Eukaryota > Viridiplantae > Streptophyta > Pinopsida > Pinales > Pinaceae > Pinus > Pinus tabuliformis. The sequence continues at coordinate 740,137,562 of CM062808.1, forward strand.
TAGTATTATAAGGAGCTAACAGGTGTCTGGCACATCCACCACGAATAAGTCCTCAATCACTATGTAGTTCTCCATAGTTAGCTACAATTTGTGGATATATCTATTGCAGCCCATCAGATGGCTACTAGGTATTCTAACCATAAAACCATCAAACTTCTCAATAGGAATCCCTCTATGTTCTACCATGGCCACATCTATGAAATTTGGGAAGCTCCACTATCGATCAATATTGTCACCTTTTGTCTTGCAAGAACCCCTTTGACTCTGAAAGTATGATACCTGGGGAATCTTGACATGGATGCAATGATGTGGTCTTGTCCCTCTACATGTGAAGTCTCACCCCCAACTATCATGTATTTGTCCCTGAACTTGTCCCTGCACCGACTCCTCATCTCCATCAATATTGGTTCTCTTAGAGTACACCTCAATATAGTGAGCCTTGATCGCCTTGTCCTTACCTGCACACTTTTTCCATGGTGCCCAAGAATCCTAACAGTTGAAATAGAGCCTCTTCTTTTTGAATTCATTTTGGGCCTCCTCATCCATCTTTAGTTTCCCGGTCCACTCCTTCTAAAAGGGCTTGGCCTCTTTAATATTCTGAGGGAAAGAGGGATTAGGAGTGAATTTGCTTTTTAGAAGTGGCATCATGCATGTCACTGGTCTTGTTAATTTCCACTCGAAGAGTGGTGGGTTCAAATTCTTTGACCCATCTAAGTAGAGGTTTTGACAACACCTCTACAAATAACATCACCAATTTGACCTCTAAGATATCCGTGACCATAATTGCTAGCCTCTGAAACTTTGAAATATAGGCCTTTACACTACCTGTCTATCTAAGTTGTGCAAACTCTCTAAAATGAAGCTCCAAATCCTTCTGGTCAAACCGCTCAATGATTCTCTGTGAACACAACACATGAGGTGATGTTGTTGTGACCCATAGTCACTAATCCATGGTACCACCATTCATGGGCCTAGCCATCCAAGTGTAATGTGGTTAGCTTGATTGCCTCCTCCTTTGTCATCTGATGCAACTAGAAATAGGTGTCCATATTTCGTACCCATGACCAAGATGAGCATTGGATGACCCATCAAAGCAAGGGATGGTAACCTTCCTCAATGTCTTTTGTAGCTCATTATTCTGACCCAATTGTTTCTGAAATGATTTGGGTTTGCTCTTCAACTGAAGGTGGTAGAAATCAGTGAAACTCATGGAAACCTGGAACTCATGTCCCAATTCTCTATACTCCATATAATATGCATAAGGGATCCCTTGACTAGAATGATTTGTTTGTTCCTTTGTTGTTTCATGTAAAAACTAAGGCATGTTTTGTTAGCGTGTTTTGCTAAATGAGTGTGAATGGCTCTATGTAGTAGTACAAGCTTGAATACCCTCTACAATATTAGACCCTTCTCCATTCATGGGTTCCTTTCTGGTGGAAGCCCCTATGTTTTTCAACCCACTCATCAAGTCTACCATCTCCCTTTTTCCCTTATCAAAATCATTTATTGCTATGAGAAAACTATTAAAGGTGTGTTCTTCCTTGTCACACATGTCTAGCTCTTCTATCTCAGGTGTTTCTTTTGCACCTTTTCCTTTATTTGGCATTTCTTCACCCTCACTATCTAGAATATCTTCTTCTCTAATAGGAATTGGTTCTCTATGTGACTATTTCCTCCAGTAAGGATGAAAATGTGAATCTAGGTAACACTTTTCCTTTCCTTTTGACATTTTTGTTTTTTATGTATCCATGAACATTTTCATAGTTAACAATATTTTTCTCTAATTTTTTTTTAAATAGAAAAGTATAGTGTTACACACATAGCGTACTATTTTTTCATAATTTTATTATTAGTATTAGTTCTCCCAACACTTATTAACCATAAAACCCTAATTCCAAAAAGTATTTCCCATTTTCACATTTTCACCCATAAGTTATACCCTTGAAAGGACTTTCCTCTATCATGTCGTCACTAACAAGACGCCCTTAAACCCCACAGTTGTCCAAGAACATGCTTTGATACCATTGTAAGATTCCAAACATATAATTGATCGAAAATACCACCTCCTTTTTTGATTTAATAAGAATTTTTCCAGTGAGGACTTTTTTCAGCAGTTTGATGGTAAGTTGTTGTAAGTGCACTTTCAATAGTTTCCAGAGAAATAATGATACACAGTGATAAGAAAATGCATCCAATTACTTTTTAATCATAAATATATTATGTTCATCAATCTCAGATTCAATCAACCACACCCCCCTTGTGCATATAATAATAGCCAATAATAATATTTTTTATCGTTGGAAATAACCCAAAAATACTAGCAACATGCACTTTAAATTTTTGAACTGATAAATATAAATGTAAAATGCAAGAATAGATGAGAACCTGGTGTTTGCTTCAACACTTTGATACCATAGGTAACATCTCAAGATGAAAGTAATACCCTTTAATGTTCAACCCATAAACATTGCCAATGAACAACTCCTCAACAGGGGCTTGTCTTCATTGAATAATGACAAAAAGACCATACGTTTTCCAGCAAGGAGTAGCCAATCTTTGAAATTATATATTAGTTTGTCCTTTGGTATATTATATAAAATATGGATGGTAGCCCCACAATTCATAAAATTAAAATAGATAATAATACTTCAACAAGGGTGGAAGAGGGTAGTACGCACAAACAATGGAGAAGAATAGGCCCTCAACTTACAACTGTATGATGACCCAATAACGTTTATGGATTTAGCCCCTTCTCAAGTCTAGGATATCCCACCAAAAAGTTGCCTTCAACCTAGTAGAGGGTGTTATCTCTACGTGTACTTCATGAGCTCAACTTTAGCAAGGGAAGATGATGTCTCTATCAATAAAATAGGCCAAATGGAGAGAAGTCTTGCGCTCAAAAATTAGAACAACTTGATAATTAGGAAAAATACTGAGAGGGGCAGGTGAAACAATATTTTAAAACTTACTTGACCTTCTCATTTTATATTCACATTTTTGTACACGACTTTAATGAAGTAAACCTGTGTATGTACGCTATTGTTATGCAATAACCAATGTATATCCGTTTAACTATATTTTTAATTTATTCTTCATCATTTTATCTTGAACCAATGTATCAATATTTCATTATGAATTAATTAAATAGTAAAAAAGGGATGTAATTATGTATAATACTCATGTATACACGTTTTTCCTTAATATAAACTGCACATAGATCTCAAAAACACTGATCCTTCATACTGAAATATTGCACTATTGAAATCAATCACAAACACATATATCCTTCATCATAGATCTTTGAGCTACTTACAAATCATTACATACCAGCATCAATATAGTTCAATATTTCATTCACAAACCATTTAACTTCACCATAACTATCACATACAAATTATTATGAAGAAGACCTCATCAACACACAACAACACTCACAGCAAGATCGATTAGACATCATTAACTGCACATACTTCAGAAACCCTAGCATATGTACGCAACCCTTACAAAATACTTCCGTGTGTGTATGTGCCTTTCACGAAGCATACCCACATATAAGTTTGTCCATCTTGCAGAATTGACATGCGACTATTGATAAGTAGACCCGCATATGTACTCGCTTTTTCTTAGACAAACTTGCCTACAGATCTGTAATTATTGACTCATTCCTTCGCTGCACAACAAAACCCAAATCTCGATAAACCTAGTAACAAACATATGTTAGAACATTATTATCACAGATCAACCCATAAGAAAATCATGTAGTCATTTCATATCTACAAGATCTAATCCCACATCACATTCGTTGTGCAACATTATTTTAGATCAAATAATTCATCAATAGCCCATTACTTGCACATAAAACATTTTGATCTTCATCTCCTTATATAGCTTAATCCTTATCCAATACCACAGTTCAAATTCTTAGTAATGCCAATGGTATTCCTTGACAAGATCAAATTTCTATTGTCACGCTCATTAATATGGGCCAATACCATGGTAATGATCCCTCGTATTTAGGATATCATGGTGCGGAAATTGTATGTGCTTTCTCTTCTCCATACCTGTGTGTGTACGTGTCTTCTCTTCACAGAACCTGCATGGATTTTTCAAAACATTACCTTCATCATTCCTCTGCCTCTGGACTGCTATGCCTTTGTCCAAACTCTCTGTCACATGTGTACTAGATTGTAAATTCATCATGTTAACATCATGTTTAAAATATTCATCAAGTAGGTTGACATCAACTACAACACATTTGTCATAATGCCAACAATCTCCCCCTTTGGACTTGATGGAAACCACTTTGGTGTTTGGTTAACAACCATCTGTAGATACATATAGATATACCAAGATGCTCTCAAAGTAGGCTTTCTCCAAACACCAAGTTACTCTCCCCCTTTGAAATCAAAGGAAAAGGGTTGATCAATGTTGAATGTAGTGTTGTAGATCTGATCTGCTAAATACTAATCACTGAATGTGGACGATGCTCCCCCTGAGCACATGCTGAATTTTCTGAAGATATACAAGTAACCAAACATGACCTTTCCTATCACCAATAATTCATATTGACCAATCTCCCAATGCAGTGGGGTTACATATTTGACTCAACATTACATAAAATCTCCAACATGGGATGACATACATAATTGACTTGACCCCAATAGTCCATTCATGATTGAATATTACAATTATTACATCATAGGTCTTTACATGACCTTTACATCAAATGACAGATATGACATTTTTAACCAAGACCAAAGACCTCAATAGTGAGGTAGCAAGACCAAGATAGTCTTTAGTACTATATACCATATAGGATTCGTACTATAAGCATTGAACAACAACGCCATGAACCTCATCAAAAATTAAGTCAACAACTTCAACAACATGTGTATCTTCAGTAGTATAATCAAGAAATCATGAGGCCAACAATGTAATATAAGAAGCAAGGAAAAATTCTCCCCCTAAACATGTGCCAATTGTTCACTGTCAGATCTGATTATATCAATTTATTCATCAATTAGATCATGAAAGCAACTTCATTAATCAAAGCATCAATGTCATATTGGGGCAACTCGTAAACCATAAGTATCTGAGCATCAACATATTATATCTAACTAATATCATGATCCAAGTGGATATTGTTGGCCACTCGCCTATTCCACCTAGACCCTACAACCAGTTTCATATGTTTCCTTGTTTATTCCAACATTTACTATTTTTAGCACTTTTTCGGGTCCTAAACTTCCGGAGCAGTTTTGACCCCTAAAACGACGTTTTTTGAGGTCTGTTGCAGGCCCATTGCTATAAGTAGGGGCCTGTGAAAAAAATTGTAGTACTCAAAGAGACCTTTCCAACAAGGTATCGTATGTGCCAAACAGAGATAATATGACCAAGTTAAGACCCCAGGAAGTTGGCTGCCCAACTAACCCCAACGGGGCCCACAAAATCTTGGCGCTACATCTCCTGGGGTTAGGGTTTTGGTTGTTTAGGGTTTTATCATGTTTTTCAATAATAAATAGGCCCTTGAGCCTCATTGTAACATAGTTCATTTGGCATGTGGCTGCCACATCTATTCTCAGAGATAAGCTACCATGGCCCGAGCTATCTTAATTCCATTATGTTTGTAAGCATAGTTCAATATTTTTCTATTAAGGAAATGAAGTTTTTTTCTGCTGCATCTCTGTATTTATGATTATATCTGTAGTTTTTTGCATTATTGTTTAAGTTTGGATCAGTGGTATCAAAACAGTATGCACTTTCTCTGTTTTTCTTTGCATGTCCCCAATGAAGTCAGGGTATAAAAACTTAGTGCTCAATCTAGTTGAACAGTTGCAAGATTAGCCTTGCAAACCCCAACGACCTCTCATGGTAGAAGAAAATAAAGACATGGGGGAAAGAGATCCTTTCAAAAAAATTCTCGAGGAAGCCCTCTTGTGACAGATGGGCGTGATTATGGATAACTTTGCCCAGATCCTTCGACAGCTACCCACAGGCGACGCATCTTCATCCAGCAGCCACTCTGGAAGTGCCACTCCTTTTAAGATACAAGTTAACTTTGATATTCCCATATTTGAGGGTTTGATAGATGTAGATGCTGTAGATAAATGGTTAAATATATTAGAATGATATTTTTCAGTTCTTGACTTTTCCAATCAGGAAAAGATTACTTTTTCACTTCTCAAAGCGCCCCACACATCAAGGTCTGGTGGGAAACCTACTATGAAAAAAAGAACGAGAGTGAACCCTCACTATTTTGAGCCAAACCCACTTGGGATTCTCTCTGAGATGCCATTAAGGGATAATATTACCCCGTCAGGAGCTATGAAGATAAATACATAAAGTGGACCACACTAAAACAGGGAAGGGACCAAGATGTGCTAGAGTTCACAAATATTTTCCATACCCTTCGCACAAAGTTGGGTATCAAGGATACTGAGTGACATTTGGTACTCAAGTACCATGGCTGTCTATACAAGTACATCTAGGATGAGATGGAGTTCGTGGACATTTCCTCACTCGGCATGACGTACCGATACACTGTCAAGATTGAGCAGAAGTTTAAATAGAAGAAGCGGGACTTTGGATCTTTGAATCCAAAGCAAGGGAAAGGCACCCCCAAACCATAGAGAAAAGGATAAAGCCAAGGCTGGGCTACCTACGAAAACTCGTCAAAGCCACAAGAAAAGAATAACACCACAAAGACAAAGAAGGACATGGGAAAATGGTGTTAGTTCCATAAGAGCTCCATTCACAACACAAGTGAGTGTCGGGCCAAGTAGTCACGGCTGGCCGAGCTGAAGGCCTTCGAATCAGATGCATGTTTTGACTCTGAATCAGAACCTGATAAGGGGAATGACAAAGGGAAGTATATCATTGATGCAGAGCCCAGTTCCACCATGGCCACCACCAAGATCCAGAAGATTGAGCCTCAAGATCTAGAGGAGGGGGGACTCCTCTTCCACTCATAGATGTGTGTTAAAGGTTCCCTATTGTAGCTCATTGTCCACAGTGGGAGCCAAAATAACCTCATTTCAGTTGAGGTCATGAAGCGGCTAGGCCTAAGGACTACAAGACATCCACAGGTGTACACCATCGGGTGGCTTCACTAAGGATGAGCTCTCCGCGTCAGCCAACAGTGTCGCCTTCCCTATAGCATCAAGTCCTTCATAGATGAGGTATTGTGTGATGTTGTTCCTCTTGAAGTTTGTGATGTATTGTTAGGGCAACATATGTGTGGAAGAGACATGTTGTATATAAGTCTAGACCTCGCTCTGTGATTATTACTTTGGCTGATAATTTGTATAGGATAACATAGGTATCCCTGCCTACTGCCATCTCTTTGATCACTACAAAGAAATAAGATCATTTCCCAGACCAAGAAATTTGTTTTCCTTATGATTCGCCCTCAGGGAAATAAGAAGGTTGTGGCCACGACTTCCAGGAAGGGCTCCTTTGTAGAAATACAATAGATGGATAAGGTCATGGAGGAGTACAGGGATATTTTCGCCTCACCTACAGGGGTACCTCGACACTGTCAGGTCAAGCACCCCATCTATTTGACCATGGGCACGTTGCTGCCCAATGGACCGATCTATCGATGCTATGTTTTAGAGAACAATGAGATAAAGAGGCAGATTCAAGAACGATTGCATAAATGGCACATCAGGCCAATTTCATCACCCTGTGGGAGACTAATTGTATTGGTACAGAAGAAGGATGCAACCTAGAGACTATTTATTGACTATCAGGTGTTGAACAAGATCATTGTCTGGAATAGGTACATAATCCCGCAGATTGATGACCTTTTGGACCAGCTCAAGGGGGCCAAATATTCCAGCAAGATTGACTTAAGTCATGATACCATTAGGTGCCTATCGAACCCTCTAATGTGTGGAATACTACCTTCAAATCCAAGGAGGGCCTTTTCGAATGGTTGTTCATGTCATTCGGATTGACGAATGCCCTTGCAACCTTCATGAGACTGACAGACGACATCTTGTGACCCTTCACCAATGCATTCGTGGTGGTGTATTTATATGACATCTTGATCTTCAGCCAAAGTTGGGAAGAACACGTCCACCATATTCGACAGGTCCTTCAAACCCCGTGACAACACAAGATGTGTTCTAACTTGGAGAAATGCACTTTTGTCCTGACCCGGGTTCAATATATGGGGTACATCATTGATAAGTAGGGTGTACATGTGGACCTAGCCAAGATACACGTCATTCAGGATTGGCCAGCCCCAACCACTCTAAGAGAGCTCTGCAACTTTTTGGGTCTTTCCAATTTATACTGCAGGTTCTTGTTGGGATTCTCTCATATCACTTGGCCTTTAAGTCAAGTCACAAAGGGTGGAGAGAAAGAAAAAAAAAATTCGTCTGAAACCAAACAACAGGTGTTTTCTGAGTTGAAGCATCGTCTCTGCTCTGCACCAGTGCTGACATTATCAAACCTACAACAACCATTTGATATTGAGACAGATGCCTACGACTATATTATTGGTGCGGTTCTTACTCAACATGGGCATCCAGTGGCTTACCATAGTGAGACACTTTTAGACACAGTTTGAAAGTATCCCACGTATGACAAAGAAATGTATTCCAATGTGCAAGTCTGCCGTCAATGGAATCATTACATTACGGGGAAGGAAACGATCATCCAAATAGACCACCGACCCCTACATTTCATACATACATAGGGGAAGTTGCAAAACAATCAGCATCAGAAATGGTCCACCTACCTGCAACATTTCCATTTGAACATTAAGTATAAGAAGGGAAACACCAATAATGTTGTTGATTTCCTTAGCCAACCACCGGTCATGGCACTGATCATTGTGCTCAACTCCTATGGGCACGAGACTTCGGGGTGATCGCATCTTTGTAAGAGCGTTCCAGAATTTGACAACACATACCAGAAACTCTTGGAAGGAAAAAAAAACAAAATTTTCACCTTCGGGATGCACTGTTATGCCACTTGGGACACATTTGTGTTCCTTCAGGCGAGCATGCCAAGATTATTTGGGAGGCGCACTACAGTCAAGTCGTTAGACATTTAAGAGTAGAGAAAACAATGGTGGTATTGCATAAGCACTTTTATTGGCCGAAAATTCATTAGGATCTTGGGAGGTACATTAGATCCTGCACCACCTATGCCATTGCCAAACCAACCATCAAGAAGCAAGGCATGTATACTCCTCTACCTACTCCTAGTCAGCCTTGGGAATATGTCTCCATGGATTACATGTCGAGCCTTCCTTCTACTAAGCACAACAATGATTGTGTTTTCGTGGTCATCGACAGATTCTCCAAGATGACCATCATGGTGGCCTGCAAGAAGAGTATCACAACAGAAGCCACTTCTAAGCTCTTCTTTGAGCGAGTGCGGGTACACTTTGGGATCCCAAGGTCCATTGTCTCAGATTGGGATAGCATATTCTTGAGTGCATTTTGGTCCAATCTCTGGTTGATGCTAGATGCAAAACTTACTAAGTCCACAGATTTCCATCCCCAAACTGATGGCCAAACAAAGGTTGTCAACAGGATGGTCATACACATTCTACACACGTACAACTTGAAGCATCCACGCACGTGGGATGAAAGTCTCCCTTATGTCCAACGCAACTACAACAAAGATCTCCACAGCTCAATAGGCCATAGCCCCTTTCAGGCAGGGTTGGGATTTCAACCATTATGTCCCATTGATGTGGCCATACCATTTGCAGCGACTCAGGCATATTCGGCTCACATCCAGTCTGAAGCCGAAAAGGCTAACAACTTCATTGAGCCCATTCAATACGTCCGCCAATAGGTCCATGATATATTGGACAGAGTCAATGCTAAGTACAAGAAGCACCATGATCAACATCGAGTGCTACACAAGTTTCAGGTGGGAGAAAAAGTATGGCTACATTTGCAGGAGTGCCTGGTTGGATCCCACTGTAAGCTTCGCCCGCTCTGATATAGACCATACACCATCACCAAGGCTATCGATGACAATGCATTCAAGCTCAGCATCCCACTGTTCCTTGGTCTGCACCCAGTGTTCAATGTAGACCGCCTTCGTCCATACTTTCCACCATTGTTGGACACATTTGACATTGCAGAACAACTCACACCAACAGTGCTCAACCTAGACTGAATGGAACAGACCACAACAGAACATATCATGGACACATAGATCAAGAAAACTCACCAATAGAGAATACAACTATATCAAGTTGTCAAAGCAAGCCAACTCCTTCGCCAAGGCAAGTGGTTCACGAGGGACTAGGTTCAGCAAAAAATTCCCTCACCTCATGGAGGCTCTACACGCAATGGATACCATTGCTTGCTAAGGGGGGAGGAATGATCCAGGTGGATATTGATGGCCACCTACCTATTCCACCTAGACCCTCCAGTCAGTTTCATTTGTTTCCTTGTTTATTTCATCATTTACCATTTTTAGCAGTTTTTCAGGTCTTGTACTTCCAGAGCAGTTTTGATCCCCTAAACGACATTTTTTGAGGTCCGTTGTAGGCCCATAGCTATAGGCAAAGGCCTAGAGTAAAACCTGTAGTACTTAAAGAGACCTTTCCAACAAGGCATCGTACGCGCCAAACGGAGATAATATGACCAAGTTACAACCCCGAGAAGTTGGCTGCCCAACTAACCCCAATGGGGCCCACAAACTCTTGGTGTTACATCACTTGGGTTTAGGGTTTTGATTTTTTGTGGTTTTCTCACGTTTTTCAATAATAAATAGGCCCTTAAGCCTCGTTGTAAAACAATTCAATTGGCATGTAGCCACCACATCTCTTCTCAGAGATAAGCTACCATCACCCGACCTATCTTATTTCCATTCTGTTTGTAAGCATAGTTCAATATTTTTCTATTAATGAAATGAAGTGTTTTTCTACTGCATCTCTGTATTTATGATTATATCTATAATTTGTTGTGTTCATGTTTAAGTTCAGATCATATCATAACCAAAAAGCAACATTGTCAAAAGCATATCATAACTTTTCTTTGAGTTAGTTCTACTGATAATTCATCACAGGGAAACATACGCGACCGTATGGATCAAAAGACACATATATACACAACTTCTCTTCATCAAATCCACGTACAGACAATAAACTGCAATAAATTTCACTTTCATCTCCCCATGAACTTGAAGGATTGGTCAAAATGATTAACAGAGCGATGAAGCATAGGCTACTCCTAATTTATTTCTAAGATATTCAAAGGAATCACGTGGAAGAGAATTTGTAAATATATCTTCAACTTGTTCTTTTGAGGGAACATACTCCAGTTTGACCTTTTTTTCAAGCACTTGTTCTCTTAGAAATTTGTATTTGATTGGAATATGCTTGGTTTTTGAGTGCATGACAAGATTTTTAGAAATAATTATGGCACTGGTATTATCACATAGAATGGGAATAGGTGGAGAACAATTTATTTGAATATTCTGCAATGTTTGCATCATCCAGAGAAGTTGTGTGCAACAAGATGCAACAACAACATATTATTCTTCTACAGTAGATAAAGAAATGGAGATTTGTTTTTTAGCTGAACCATGATACCAAGCAGGGTCCCATGTAGAATGCTCCTCCACTAGTGCTTTTTCGATCATCAACATTTCCTGCCCAATTTGCATCTGTGTAAGCATGAAGAGTAAGATATGCATCTTTGGGATACCATAAACCAAAGTCTTGAGTTCCTTGTAGATACTTAAATATTCTCTTGACTGCATGAAGATGAGTTTCTTTTGGATTTGCTTGAAACCATCCAACAATTCCAACTACATGCATGATATCTGGTCTTGTGCCTGTAAGATAAAGTAAGCTTTCGCTCATAGGTTTGTATTCTAGTTGGTTGATTGGGGGAATCATCATGTGAACTGAGATTACATCTTGTTACCATTGGTGTGCATATAGGCTTGCAATCTTCCATTCCATATTTCTTCAAAATCTGCTTGAGGTACTTTGTCTATGAGAGGAAGATACCAATTTTTTCTTGTTGTTCTTGTAGACCAAGAAAATATGTTAGTTCACCAACTAAGGACATTTCAAATTATTGTTGCATGACAGAAGCAAATCTTTCAATCATGGATAGTTCATTGCTACAAAATATGATGTCATCTATGTAAGCAACAACTATTAAAATTTTACCATCATCCATCTTTATATATAGGTTGCTATTTGCAGACCCCTTAGTGAAACCTTGTTGATGAAGATACTTGTCAAGACGATAATACCATGCACAAGGAGCTTGTTTTAGCCCATATAATGCCTTCTTGAGTTTGAAAACAAGATTTTTATCATTTCCTAGAATGAACCCTTCAGGTTGTTCAATATAGACTTCTTCTTCTAGGTCCCCATTTAGAAATGCATATTTAACATCCATTTGATAGACTTTGAAATTATGAAAGCTTAAAAAGGCAAGAAACATTCGTATGGCTTCAATTCTGGCTATAGGTGAAAATGTTTATTCAAAGTCTATTCCTTCTTGTTGAGCATAGCCTTTGTATATGAGTCTTGCTTTGTTAATTACTTCTTTATTTTTGTTCAATTGTTTTTTGAATACCCATTTTATCCCAATGGCATTTTTATGATGAGGCCTTGGAAGTAATTATCATGTATGATTATTTTCTATTTGGTCAAGTTCTTCATCCAGAGCCTTAACCCAACATTCATCCTTGCTTGCTTGATTTACATTTTGCGGTTCAATTGTGGATAGTAAGGCTAGATAACTAGGGGTTCCAACAAGAGCTCTTCTAGTTTGTAATCCATCCCCCTTTTCTCCTAGAATTTGAGATTTTGGATGATTTTTCTAAACATACCTTGATGGAGTCCTTTCTAATGCTTCTTTATTATCAATTCCTTCTTCTGAGGCTTCACTAGTTTATTCGCTTACATCCTTTTCGCTAGTTGTAGAAATACATTCGTCATCTGTTAGTGCTTCCCTTTTGGTACCTGTGCATGCTTCATCGATCACAACATCAATACATTCAACAATATTTCGAAGTCTTTTATTGTAGCATTTATATCCTTTGCTACTAGAGAAGTATCCCTCTAGAATTCTTTCATCTGCTCTAGCTTCAAACTTTTTAAGCTTATCATCATTATTCTTTATGTAACATTTTCTTCCAAACTCTAAAATGCTTGACAGTTGGAGGCTCATGGAACCAAAGTTCATGAGGAGTCTTATCAATGTTTACATGGACATGGGCTTTGTTGAGAATAGTCACATTTGTATGTGTTTCTTCTCCCCGAAAAGTATGAGGTGTCCCAGACTCATCAAGCATGGCTCGTGCCATTTGTTGAATTTTTTTGTTCATTCTTTCTGCCACCCAATTTTTTTGAGTTTTAGCTATAGAAAATTGCCTTTTGATGCCATGTTGTTCACAAAATTCAAGAAATTCATCTGACATGAATTCTTCTCCCCTATCAGATCTAAGACATTTGATTTTTAAATCTAACTCATTCTCTACTAAATCTTTGAATACTTTAAATTTATAAAATGCTTCATCTTTATGTTTTAATAAGCCAATCCAACACATTCTAGTGAAGTCATCAATGAATAAGAGAAATATTTTTCTCCCCAAGGTGACTTTTTCCTCGTATGCCCACATAAATCATTATGAATAAGTTCAAGTGTCTTATTTGCGGTACCTTCTTTGGCATTGAACTGAACCCTGGTTTTCTACCGAATTGACATGGTTTGCATAAGGTGCTTTTTGGTAGAGAGATGTTAGGTAAATCACAGAGGCCCCTAGTTTGCATGAGCTATGTACTTGAGTGAAGCTTAGATGTCCCAATCTTTTGTGCCATAGCCAACTTTCTTTTACTTTGCTTAAGCAACATTGTTCTATACTGCCTTCCAAGACATAGACATTACCTTGAGTTTTTGTTGCCTTTATTATGATCTTACACATATTGAGATTCTTAACCACATAGTTATTTGATATGAAAGTAACCTCATGCCCTTTGTCACACATTTGACTAACACTCAACAAGTTATGTTTTAATCCATCAACAAATAAAACATTTCCAACTTTAACATTTTCTTTCAGCAAAATAGTTCATTTTCCTTTGATAGCAGCAGACGAATTATTTCCAAAGGTTACATTATTTTCTTTCTTTATTTCATTAGAGGACATAAAATTATCTTTATCATCTGTCATGTGCTTTGATCATCCACTATTAATGTACCACAAATTTTCTTGATCTCCTGCATATAAAGCTAGACAACAATTTTCAGATTCCATGGTCTTCTTTTTCCATAACTTAGATGTTGTTGCCTTGTGTTCATTATGAGGTGTTGATTGCACTTTTCTCTTGCATTCAAATTCTTTATGCCCAAATTTATTGCAAAATGAACATTCAGTTTCATCTTGAAGAGGTGAGAAAGTATTGTAAGAGTATTTCTTTACCCCAATCTCATTCTTTTTCTTTCTTGCTTCTCTAGTCATGATAGTTTTGTAAGAAACACACTGAGCAGCCTTATGACCAAAATTATGACAAGTGAAGCATTGACCATTAAAGTAGAAGTTTCTGGGAGTATAATACCTTCTTGTGTAGTTTTCCCTTTGATTGTAGTAAGGGATATTTACCTGAGAAGTGTTTGATCCTTTATTCTTTTGCTCATACATGAAGTTTCGTTGTTTTCTTCCTTTTACTGCATTGAGATAGCTTCATGTACCTGTTTCAGAAGGCTTTATAGTCTTTGATGATTCTCCACTATATCCAAGACCTATTTTTATGAGAGGAGAGTATTTCACTTTGATGATTTCATCTAAGGTTTCAGATCCTTTAGCAAACCTAAGATTTAGACCTTTTGTTTTCTCAAGTTCCTTCCTTAGACTTACTATTTCTAGTTCTAACTTTTCATTATGCTTCTCCTTTTCTAGGATTTGTTTCTTTAGAGCTTCTTATGCTAATTTAGCTTCTTCCAAATGAATTTTAAGCTGAATTATTTCTTCAATGAAATTATCCTTTTCTTCTAGGGCATCCATAAAAACATCATCAGACTCATCAATACATTTATCTTCAAATGCCATAAGTAATTGATATTCTTGATCAGACTCACCTTCTTCGCCATTTGAAATACCATCACTATCTTTGTGAGTGTAGAAACTTATTTTGTTTTCGATCTTTCCTATAAAATTTGCTTTTGCTGAATTCTTCCCTTTCTCATGATTTTCTCTATAAGGACATTTGGCAACACAGTTACCAACTCTTCCACAAATAAAAGATTTGAAAGGAAGCTTACCTTTGAATCTTCCAGTACCTATTTGAAGTTTCTTCACAAAGTTTGCCTCTTCTTCATCTGATACATAACATGGTTCCTTAAGTTCCTCCTTTTCTTTTCCTTTAGAAGTAGCCTTGAATGCAACTTCTCTGATATCTGAGGGACCCCCTTTCCTCATTTCATAGGCTATTAGAATCCCATGAAGCTATTCAACAATAAGGTTCTTCAAATCCTGCATTTCTTCAATGGCAAAGACTTTTGAATCGAATTTTGGAGTTAGAGATCTTAATATTTTCTCAACCAGAGATGATTCTTTTACTTTGTCACCAATATTTCTCACTGAATTAACAATCTCATCTAATCTAAGAAAGAAACTTGCAATGCTTTCATCATTATGAATTCTAAGAGTTTCAAATTAAATTCTAAATGTTTGAAGTTTGGCACTTTTTATTTTGGTTTCACCTTCATAACTTTGGATGATCTTATCCCATATAACCTTTATGGTATTCAACAACATGACTTTGACAAATTATGAAAAATCCAAGCTTCCTAACAGAGCATTGACAACTTTTGCATTGGTCTCATACTTTTTATTTTCTGCTTCATTTATGGGAATGGCAGATGGATACTGATAGCCTCCTTCAACGATTCCCCAAACATCAGCTCCAAGTGATTGTAGGTAAGCTCTTATTCTGACCTTCCAGAAAACCAGATTGGATCCATTAAACAATGGTGGCCGGATGGATGTTGCTCCCTCTTGGTTGTTCATCTTGATGAATCTTCCTTCAAGTGATTAAGCTTATTTTGAAGGACCTGCTCTGATACCAATTGTTAGGAAAAATACTAAGAGGGGGGGAGGGGTGAATCAGTATTTTAAAACTTACTTGCCCTTCTCATTTTCTATTCAGATTTTTGTACACAACTTTAATGAAGTAAACCTGCGTATGTACACAATTGTTATGAAAATAACCAACGCATATCCAGTTAACTATCTTTTCAATTAATTCTTCATCATTTTAACTTGAACTAGTGTCTCGGTCCTTCATTAGGCATTAATTAAATAGTAAACAAGTGTAGCAAGAACAAAATAAATCATCACACATAGTCAACACATATGAACACTAGGATTTTGAGGTGGAAACTCAATGTCGAAAAAAACCACCGTTGTTGTCGTCTTTTTCTTCTTCTTAAAAAATATTCTTTACAATCTTGTACGAGCACGGACTCATACCAATATGTAGGCACCCACCTACAGAAGGCTACAACCTTCTTTGGTTCTCCAACACCTACTAGAAGGGAGATACAACCCCCTTATCTTCAATTCCTCTTGGATAAATTTTTAGGATGTTTCAAACTGGATCCACCTTATCAAAACATTACAACTTGTAGGCCACTTTTCATCAAATTTTCATACTAGACCCACTACCATCATCAAATCACTGAATCAACTAAAACAAATCAATCGCTGAATCTCATTGCAACTTATCAAACTAAACTAGAACAAATCATGTGAATTCACTGTCAATCATCAAGCCATACAATGTTATCTATCATTGAAACCAATTTTTGCCACTGCAAACCCTGATCAACAATATGTAAAAATGTATACGATACTTTTATGAATAATACCCGTGCATACGCGTTTTTCCTTATTATAACCTGCATAAAGATCTCAAAAACATTGATCCTTCAAACTGAAACATTGCACTGTTGAAATCAACTACAGACACATATATCCTTCATCACAAATCTCTGAGCTACTTAAAGATCATTACATACCAGCATCAATATAATTCAATATTTCATTCACAAACCATTCAACTTCACCATAACTATCAAGAAGACATCATCAACGGACAACAACAATCACAACAAGACTGATTAGACATCATTAACTACACATACTTCAGAAACCCTATCATATGTATATGACCCTTACAAAATAGTTTCGTGTGTTTAGGCACCTTTCACGAAGCATACTCGCGTACAGATCTTTCCATCCTACAGAATCGACACGCGACTATCTATAAGAAAAACCATGTATGTACGCAGCTTTTCCAAGATAAACTTGCGTAAAGATCTATAATTATTGACTCATTCCTTCGTTGCACAACAGAACCCAAATCTCGGCAAACCCAATAACAAACATATGTTAGAACATTATTATCACATATCAACCCATAAGCAAATCATGTAGTCATTTCAGGTCTACAAGATATGATCCCACATCACATTCCTTGTGCAACCTTATTTCAGATCAAACAATTCATCAATATGAAAGAGAGAGTCCATACAGGTGTGATTATTTTTAAAAGAATATTTGGAAAAACCCGTTTTTTCTTTTATTAAGCCCAATGTTTCAGACTTCAAAGTGAGTCCATCATCAAGGGATCACAATTTTATTATTGAGATGATAAAATTGTGATACCCTAATGATGGACTCACTTTGAAGCTCGAAACATTGGGCTTAATAAAGAAGAAACAGGTTTTCCCAAATATTTTTTTAAAAAATTCATCAATAGCCCATTACTTGCACACAAAACACTTTGATCTTCATCTCCTTATATAGCTTAGGACTTATCCAATACCACAGGTCAAATTCTCAGTAATGTTGATGGTATTCCTAGATGGGATCAAATATATGTTGTCACGCTGATTACTATGGGCCAATACCATGGTAATGATCCCTGGTATTTAGGATACCATGGTGTGGATATTGTACGTGCTTTCTCTTCTCCATACTCACGTGTATACGCTACTTTGCTTCACAAAACGTAAGGATTTCTCAAAACATTACCTTCATCATTCTTTTGTCTCTAGATTGCTATGCCTTTGTCCAAACTCGCTGTCACATGTGTATTAGCTTGTAAATTCACCCTATTATCGTCATGTTGACAATCTTCATCAAGTAGGTCACCATCAAGGACAACGCATTTGTCATAATGCCAACATTGAGCCAAGAGGAAACTTGTCTAGATGAGGGAGAAATTTGACCAAATTTAAGAACAAAGGGTTGGTCCCATTTATTACTCAAACCCACTAGAAAATAGGTTAGAAAACTTGTCCTCCTTGATGGGAATCCTTCCAATGAGGTGATTATCTAGATTTGGCTTTGGTTATCACATGTGAGAGAAAATATATAAAAAACAATATCAGAAGATAAAATCAACTGATAAAACCTCTTTACCTCAATATCTTCTGAAAATATTTTTCTCCATGAAAAGACAGTGGTGAAATATGTGTGATTTCACTCCTTGAACCATTTAGGGTGTATAGTTTCAACATCGAAACTAGTGGTGGCGGCTAGGGTTTTCCAAAATCTAAACTTTTCTCCAAAACTCTTCAAGAGCTCATTTTCTCAAAAAAAACAAGTGAATTAATGAGGAGAGTCTCCTCATTTTTTTCTCTTTTGTAAACTTGTGACCACCTTTGCCACCATTTTACCCTTTTAACTTTATAAAATCACTTTATAAAATTAAAGTGACTTTTCACTTGTCTAGGAAGTGTCCTGCCTTTTCACCCCTTAGACTTTTATAATGTTTCCCTAGGTGAATCAAGTCTTCTTATTAAATTTTTCCTTCCTTAGCCTAAGGGAACCATGTTAGGCTAGTGGACTCTGTCATATACTTCCTAAGTGGTCGGAGACATTTAGCCTTGACCCTCCATTCTCTTTAAATAGAGATCATGGACTAGTTGGGTGTTAAGTCACATATCAATAGCCGCTAGTATCAAGGAGAATATGAGTTTTTGGATCGCTCTATGTTTAGAAAATATGTGACAGTTGGATTACAATGAAACTAATGCATATTAAAGAAACATACTTTTACCTAATAGACACATTAGACCAACTTGAACTTAACTAACTCCTAAATGTCTAAATATCTTAACATTAAGAAAAGCTTTGCTTAAAATCTTAACTTGGTAGTATGTAATGGAGTTAGGATTTTTTCTCTTCTAGATTTTTGTAATACTTCAGAGATCCAGGGCATCCAATTCCATATCTTCAGATTCTTTAGTGCTTTGAATGTTATATGATTTTTCCATGTAAATTTATTAGAGGATCAATTCTAACCCTTCTTTGGGGATATTGGGATTAATTGCGGCTTTTGCCCTGGAATATTCAGGATTAGTTGAGTTCAACCTTTCAATATCAATGGGGGTTGGATTTGAGGGTTTGGATGGTGGATTGAGGCTTGATAGAGGGTTGAAATTATTGATTTTTTTAGGTATCTTTCTAGAGTGTAGAAGCAAAGGGGAAGGGTGGCTATTTTGACAATGGTTGTTGGGCTTAGAGAATCCCTTGGGGTCTTTATTAGTTGTCTAGTTAGGGGATGCTATGGTGGCATGTAGAGGGAATTTCTTGTACACATGCTTCTATTTATGACAACACCAACATGTACAAGGAATGTGCTTGTACTCTAGGGTTTTTTTGCAATGATCCCCATGGAAATAAATATCCATTGATTCATATATGGGTTCATATATATTCATGTAAACATAGATATGAGTATCATAAAGTATATACCTGGTTTGTTTTGTGGCTTCATAGATCCTAACAAAATCCCTAAAGGCATTGTTAATACCTACGAGTCTTACTTTTTCTAGAATTCTCAAGGAAAGGAATAAATGTGGATCCAAACTAGGGTGGTTGTGAAGTCCTCCTTGTCTAGGATAGAGCGGTTTGTCCATAATCATAAGTATAACCTGATTAAATTGAAGAAGTATGGACCTTTGTTGAAGATTCACATCTTGTCCTCTGTGCTAGCCAAAACGATGATGAAAAAGCCCTTGGCTCCTAACTCGAGTTTAATTTGGCCCACAGGTTACCATTTTTTATTAGATCCATAGAGTGAGGGGTTTTTCTAAAGGCCAAAGCTCCATAAATTTCCCAATGAGGGCATGATCACTCATGTATCAGATTTATAATCTCCAATATGAGTATATCTTACTTCAAACTTTGGATCTACATCATTTTTTTGGAGGCAACTGCTTGGGGTCGACATTTGGCCCAACCATTAATGGGATTTCTAATCAATTGACTTGCATTGTGGAGTTATGTTGATGGATGATCCTAGGATGCCTACGGACCTTGATTCAATGCTAATTGCTTGTAACAATAGTCTCCCAAAACAATATTTGTATATGAGTGATCATCATTGCCTCCCACAACGCCTACCATGTGGAGGGTCTACAACAATTTTGAGTGAAATGCGGCGTGGAATCATAGTTTTTTCAATCCAGGTTGTCAAATCAAAATTGGTACAACAATCAATCACAAACATTCAATGAGAACAACAAAAATTAGGAAAATGAGAATTTAAAAGTGGGACTGCATGCCATCACATTGTAGCTCAAGATAATTAAAATGTCTCACAAAAAAGATAGTATAATCAAAATTTTAACAACTTTTTTTTGTAATTTGGTACAAAATTTTCATTAAGAAAAATATTTTACATTGAAGACATGCTTGTCAAAAAAGACTAATCCAGGAGTGCAAAAGCTCTAACCAAATATCTCTAAGTATCATCAAAGCTTCCAAAAATGAAGAAAGACTACCTTGATCATCATTTATCACTATGTTACAAAACATTGCCCAGATAGTTACAAATATGTGCCCAAACAAGAAGTGGCAAGATTATGAGTACCAAATTACAAAATTTCAAAAAGGAATGTCATCCATTACAATAAGACGAGAGCCCAATGAAGGTTGACCATCAGTTTGCCAGGTTGATTTCATGTTATCCACCGAAGTGACCAGTGTGCATTTGACATTGAGGAGAGATGCCAAAACTAAACTTTGTAGACAAGACAACACCCTTAGTCTAAGATAATCCTCAATGAAAGGGGAGCTCCATTAGTTGGTGTAAAAATGTTGGGAGGTGGAGTTATGTTGACCGATTGGACATCGATCACTACAGGAGTGTCAGTATGGTCTTTAGATTCAGAGTTAGAATCTGACACTATGTACTTTTCCACCCTTTGCAAACATATAAGTATGTCATATAAACAGTAGCGAACACTCCTTAGGAAGTGTTTTATGTCCTCCTAACTTGCAAAAACTTTGTAATTATCCACTTGTTTGTCTCGAAGCACCAGGCAAAATAAGGTGTCTAACTACTAATAACTTGCGACTAAATGTAAGAAATGCAATCTTCTTCTTCTAAATTTCCCAGAGTCGAGAATCCATTTGAAATCTTGATTACTCACCTTTGAATCAAAGAAGTAGGCCTTATTGCCAAATTCTCGAGATTCAAGGTGTCGAATCTCCTTTCTAATCTCTGGAGGAACCAAACCAAACAAGATTGTCACAGAATTCCATCCAAATAAACGCCTAGGTTGATAAATAGAACTACTACTGATGCCTCCCCTACGGCTTGCCATTCTTTGATGAGGTGGCATAGTCACTCAAAGGTGCACAAGAACTGAACTAGGTTGACTAACCCCAAGACTTAAAAACAGAGTCACATAGCAATAAGTTAGAGAGCTCCCAAACAACACTATGTCATCCCCAAAACCCACAGAGCACAATATTTGACAACACTGGAATCAATTGAATTCATTGCAGTACGCAAACCAGTTGAATCAAAATTTCAACATTAAATAAATAATATTCATTTATTTTTTTCACAAACAAATACTATTATATTCTTTTGCAAATGACATCCTGCATATACATGTACATTAATCATTAGACTTATAATTTTTATAGCAAAATATTCTTATAAATTGAAAATTGTGTTTATAAAAATTAAAAGAAAGAAAAACAATTTCAATTTCATTGTATTTTACTAATAACATCCATAAAATGAAAAGGTAAGTGGTCCAATTAGATTCTGTTCCCTCCATATAATTCCTACCTAAATTATAAATAAAATACCTAATTAAATTCCCTTTATATAATCCATATATAAAATATAATTAAATATTGTTATAAATTATAATATTGGAATTTTTATGTGTATTTGGAATTTTGGAACAACCTAGCTTACCGTGCAAACATTCGAGTGCAAATCCACTTGTGCTTGTATTTTTACGGATTGCCTTGCTTTTCAAAAATTGGCGTTATAACAGGCCCAACGTCTATATCTGTTACAGAGTTAAACTCGAGAGATACGAATAGAAAGAACTGCACAAGGTGATCAGAGGTGACTTACATTTATTTACTTTCGATCCTTCCATCATATTCTCTGGTCAAGAATAGCACGGCATAATGGCAGGTATGGGACTCATATTCTTTCTTTTTGCATTAAGTTATAACTACCAGTCTGTAATATTTGTATAATCCTACGTTTTCAGCAAACAAATGAGCATTTTAACTTTTATTTTAGCTAATTATTTTCTTGTTGAACAGAACGGAAGCAGGTTTTTCAGGACTATTACCTGCAGTGGGTCCAGAAGCTGAAGAAGCTTCACTCCCAACTCAAAGAAGCCCTGCAATGCGACGACGTGATCCGCGTCGAGGCGCAAGTGGAAGCGCTACGTCTCCATTTCGAATCCCACTACGACGCCCTTGACCGCGCAGCAAGGCAGGACGTGCTGCAAGTCCTCACGCCCGCCTGGAGAACACCTCTGGAGAAACCCTACCTCTGGATTGGGGATTGGCACCCCGCGCTCTTCATCAATCTCTTCCACGGCCTTGTCGCGCATTACCTGGACCGCCTCAGTCTCGAACCTGCGACGTCGGAGAAGAATTATTACCGCAGGGGCGGGCTGGCTTACGCGTCGGAGGACTTGCTGAACAAGGTCGAGAATATCAGAATGGTGCTGCGCACCATGGTTCCTGCCCTCTTTCACAGAATGCGCCGCGTTCAGCTCGGCCTGGGAGGTCCCATTGCCAAAGACTGGTTGCTGGCCCTGCTCCGAGACCGCCAAGAAAGTTCCCCGGGATCGAGTCGCCGGGAGGATCAAGACGCCGTGGTGGCACTGGAGAGTGGATTCACGGCGCAGATCCGGGAATTGACGGAGATTTTTCTGGACGCCAATCAGCTGCGGAAGAACATTTTCTCCGAGATTGTGAATGCCGCAGATGTCTACCAGGCCGCGCAGTATCTGCAGGGCCTTGTTCAGTTCCAGATCTCGCTCAGGGATCCCGATTTGGAAAAAGCCCTGAAATGTTCCAAATTATTAATCCCGTGAAGGCTCAGATCAGGCCTAGATGATTCTATTTAATTGGCCATTCCCATTTAATTGGGTAAAATCTGTTGAGCTATGAACGGTGGATAATTCATTGGCATCGATACTGTATCTTCCAGAAATACAAGGCTGCGAGAAACCATTTTTTAGGGGATTTTGGGGATCACGTCATCATTTTCTTTGATCTGCGTGGAGAGCATAATATTTTTTTCAAAGTCGGTGTGAAGAGAATATATTTATGAAGTAGAGTGAATTTTAGCGAGGTGCAGGTCGTTCTTTGATCGGTTTTTGCTGGTTTGAAAAAGATTAATGGATCATTCCCAGCATCACGGCAAGTTTATTTCGCCGTAGTCTAACCAGTTTGCTTTTTTCTGCCTTATTGAATATTATGGAAATTTTGGTAAGAATTGATAAAAATTATGGAAATTTTGGTAAGAATTTGATAAAAGTTTATAGAGATATTTGTAAATCTAAATTATAGTTGTAAAATTTCAAAAATTTTATTGTAAAACACTGTTAAAAAAAAAAAAATTGGTTAATTCCTCTACAGAGTACTCTATTTATTTCTTGGAACAACTGTACAGCATATTCACATGGTGTGATTTTTTTTTGTGTTTCAGATGGTGTGAGATTTTTTTTTTGTGTTTCACATGGAGTGATTTTTATTTTGGTTTCACATAGTAGTGTGGTTTTTATGTGGGGATAGAAATTGTTCGAAATTCACTGTGGTCAGATAGTTGTGGAGATTATTTAATTTCTGAGTTGCATAAATTTGTGGTAAATTCTCTATATTATGAATAATTTGATGGTACTGGAAGTTGAAACTTCTATTTAAATCTAGTTTTTGATGATGCAGGAAAAGCGAGGAATTTTAAAATAGTTTTTTCTCTAAATTGTAAATTTTAATATAATTTTTATCATATTTAATGTAAGATTATCGGACTCCAAACTGATGTAAGAACTCATTTTTTCCAATCCAATGTTATCTCATTGTTGATTAAATGTTATCACACAACTAATCAAATGTTATTTAATTATTAAAAAAGGTTGTATTTCAGCATAAAATGAAAATTATGTTTTTAGAAAAATTACAAATTAATATATGAATTGGAAAAATTAATTAATAAATATAATAATTTACAAAAAAAACATAATATTGATTTTGTTTCATATTCAAACAAATAATCTTTCCCATAAAACTAATTTAACAATCATTTAGATTAAAAAATATAATCTTTTAATTGAATTTTACCATAAAAAAACATCATAATTATTTGATTATTCAAGTGTATTCTTACAAGTACCTAGGAATTGATATTCATCACAAGCTCAACTGGTACTATAGCAATGAGAAAAAGATAAATGCGGGGTGGAAAGCTTACTTTGGTCTTGAGAATAATTGTAAAACGGCAAACCTTGTAATGTGGGATAAAAAGAAGTTCCTCCTTGAAACTTTAGTCACTCTTGTTACCTTATATGGATGTGAGGTTTGGGGTTGCAGCATCTGTAGAGAATTCTGGAAAAAGATTGAGCAAAAAGCGCTTTATAACGTATTCTCCTTATAGAAGGAGGCTTTCCCCTATTGAGAGCCTAGCTATGACTAGGCTTCTGTTGTACAAGAGCCTAGCTATGACTAGGCTTCTGTTGTACAAGCACAAGCTCAATAACATAGGAGAATCTAGATCATAGACTTCTTAAGCTAGCTTTAAATTCCAGCCAAAACCAACTAAGGCTCGGGGGTGGCATAAAGACACTAGGGCCTGGTTAAACCATTGGGAGATCAACCAGAATGATGCATTGCAAAACATTAATAACATTAAAAATATTGTTACTTCTAACTTCAAAGAAAAAATGTGGTGTGAGAAAAATTTAGCAACTAAAAGAAAATTAAGCTATTATAAGAAGGTCATCAACCCCACCCTAAAAGATGAAAAATATCTCTGTTTTAGCTAGCTCAAAGAAGAAAATTAATATAGCGAAGATTAAAACGAACTCTCATGAACTCCATAGTGAAACAGATCGTTGGGCAGTTCCTAAAACACCATGGATGGAAGGGATCTGCCATCTCTGTGAGAATAGGAACATTGAGGATGAAAACCACTTCTTCTTAGAGTGCAGTGCGTACAACCACATTAAATCTTAGTTTCATAATCTTTGTCGCAACACTGACCTTCCTAGCCTTTTACGATGTCAAAATTATAGTGTGATTGGGAGGCTTCTCTCCAAGCTTTTTGAGCATAGAAATAAAATCTTAAATGAAACTAAATCATTTGTTTTTTAGGTCTGATAGACCAAAATTTAATCTTAGTAAAAGTTAACCATCATAATCATCATTTTAATTTAATTTATCTTATAATTATATTTTAAAATTGAGTAATTAATTTAATTTATCTTATAATTATATTTTAAAATTAAGTAATATATATGCATATCATTATAATTTCATTAATTTTTAATAAATCTTTGCATTATAAAAGATAAGTTTTTAAATATATTACCTAAAATGTTTTAGAAAAAATATGAGCTAGTTGTGCATTATTCTCTAGTTGTGCATTATTCTCAATATAAAATAATCAAAGCATAATCAGTTTTATCAAAATATAAAACTATTTGTTTAGTGAAACAATCCCTCATTTTTCCTCCAACAAAATGAATCAAATAATAATTTTTAACTTTAAAATAATATATAATTTAGGTCTTGGAAATTTAATATACATATAAAAAAAACACATCATTTTATATCCATTCAGACCATTGATGGAAACCAAAAAAGCACATAATATAATATTTAAATTATTTTTGACAATTTCATTGAAAAATAAACACAAATTATAATAAAATAAAATAATATTAATTCATACTACAATTATAACGAAATAAAATTATATTATTTTGTAACTATATTTCCCATTTAAAATTCACATATACTAGTATTGTAGTGTAGAATCACTTGAATGTACAAATTCCTTGGCCACTTTTGACAAGGAAATAACATATAAATTGAAAACCTAAAAAGAACAGACCGGTAATTTTGGCAGGGTGGTAAAGACATGACTGGAAATTTTAAAATTCATGTAGGAAAACAGTTTAAGGAGGCAAAAGATGGTGGGATGGTCCATTTACAGCAAATAGTATACCCTAAACTATGAAAGCACATGTGTACCCTTTAACCTTTTCAATCATTGAATCAATCTCTCTTAAAAGAGAAAATAAGTTACAGTAGTAGAAAATGCCTGCCTTGTTGATTAGCAATTTGTAAAAAGAGAATAGCTGAAGAAACCGTCCACGCAGTTGTCTATAATGAGATTTTTTGGAAGCTTTTTCGATGGGTTTTTCTGGTCAAAATCCGGCAGCAATTTATCGGAATCGCAAGTTTGATAGTTAGTTTCTGCACAATCAAAGCGTCCCGGGAGTTTCAGGGTGCTGAATCCAAATATGCAGTTAAAGAACCATTTTAACTGCAACAAATCAAGATTTAACCTCAATTTCTTCTACCGAATTCCGTCACAGAAATCTCCAAAAAATCGCATTATAAACAACTCCAAAATCCACAGCCATTAAATATTAGGTTAAAACAATCGATCAGAGCTCATAAGAAGCAGCCAATGGATAAAGTGGGTAAAGGAAAGATCAGGCATTAAATAACTAAAATGAAACAAAAATCTAAAAGGAGGAATGCTCCTCCACCTTCAATCTCTTCTACTTTAATATGGCGTCTATATAAGGAACCTTGCACCACTCTCAATTTCCACTGCTTTAATATGACATTTATTTAAAGAAATCAACATTCAGTTACATTAATAAAGTAACGACGTCCGCTATGATTTGGTTTAAAATTTGAGAACATTGTAACTCTCAGGTTAATAATAATTTCTATCAATTTGTTTAATCAAGTTACAAAATTTCTATGAACACGGGTGATCGTCATGAAAATTGGTGAGTTTTTAGGATAACCAAATTTCATTAGCAATACAAATTTTTAAGCTGATGAAATGCTAACAAACTATTTTTTTTAATTAAAATAAAAAATATTTTAACTATTTACGAAATTAAACATTATAATTTGAAACTAATAGTGGTTAATAGGGAATCAATTGCTAGAGTCCTTCAGTAGGGACTAATAAGAATATCTCATTTAAAGGACAAATACATATAAAATTAATTAAATGTTTTTGTTGTTTGATTAATTAAAAAATTAACAAATAATATATTGATGATAGTTGTAAAATCATTATATGTCTAGGTAAGCCCATATGTGTTCTAACACATCGCTGAAACGTTTTTAACACACAATTGAAACAATTAATGAGATGGATTTGAACCTCGAACAACATACATGACAAAGTTAGTTAGGGTAATTTCTCTTCACTTGATAATTCCTTGTGAAATTATGTTAGCTTCTTATTACTTCTATTATATTTTTTTCATCAAATAATTACCAAAACCATAAACCATGAAGGTCACAAATAGACAATGAACACAAGATGTAGGCTCCAAGCCAGATAAAAACCCCTCCAAGGGGAAAACTTGAGAAATTCTTCTCTTCTTATATAATCAGATCAAATGAGAAATACAAGACCCAAACAAAAAAACCAAGACCTCCAACAAGAACCAAGTCAGCTCTCATTCCAAGTTCTTCCAACAAGTCAAAGTCAACTCAAGTCAATGATAGACAAAACCTTCCAAACTTGCACAAACTTCATATTTTCAACTCCTAGTAACGAAATTTCAGACCTGCAGTAGATCTACAACTTTGGCCCCTACAACATCTCTAGAAACTCACACATGTGGGAGAATTAGGGCAGAACTTGTCTTTAGAACTTCACTTTCTCTCTCCTTGCTTCTTTAGACCTTCGCTCTTGATTCTAGGCTCCTTCATTGTATTTCTCTTTCTTCTTGGAATAGAAGTCAAACTTAATTGTTTGGCTTCAAATGAGGCTGAAGTATATTCTATTTATACACATCCAGTTGGTCAAATTACTCCTTCCAGGGCCGACTTGATGAGGCAGGGCTGACTTGGTCTTGTGGTGACAAAAATGACAATTTTGACTTAAATAAAATTATTTTTCAACTTTCTTTTCAAAGTCCAAATGGGACTTGATTCCAATACAATATTTTGACTTATGAAAAGTATTATTTTAACTTAATAAACCCTAGAAGCATGAAGAACATGCTTGACCTAGATGACAAATCAATTTAAGCATGAAACCCATGCTTGAAAAATAATATTTATTTTTCTTCTTTTTTATCTTTTACATGAAATATATAACAACATAAGTACAATAGAAATTGTGAAGACTGAACCTAGTTAAATTTTCCAACACTCCCTATTAACTAGGGAGGTATTCATGATTCCTTAATAGGTACAAGGATACTCTCAAAATGAAATATTTTCATAAGAAGATTTGGTTTAGTAAGCCATCTTTTAAACATCAACATCATAACCAGCGTTGTCAAATTGCAACATAGCAAGGCCTTGAATTTGGAAAGCTCTAACTCTCCACATTATTACAGCACAATGCTGGGAGGAATACATGTGGACACCAACATAGCCTCTCAAGGCACATAACCCATCTAGATGTTCACCAGGTATGTCCTTTCAGGACTATTCTTACTCTTGGATTCCCAATCCTCAAAGAATGTCGGTCCTCTTTGACCACTCTTATCTTGGATACCTTATCAGATCCTCAAAGAGTTTTGGTCCATGGGACTACTTCCTATCTTGGATCCCCAATCCTCAAGGAGTACTAGTCTCAGATGCTTATACAATCCACATTCTCCCTCCTAGTGCCATACACTAGACGTACGATGGTTAGTCTTGACCTATTGCATGACACTTTTGGACAATATTGTATCCCATATCACTCCCTCTTACTCATGGATGTGGTTCTTATCCCCTTTAAAATAGGGAGTAGATCTTAGCTCCCTCTCAACTAGGGAGACATTATCACAATTCTTAGTTAGTCTCAATCATAATCTTCATTCTGTCCCATTTCATGAGCTATTTTTTCTTCCATGGACATCGTAGTAGCTATAAGGGCTCTTATCTCTCATCATCATATCATACCTGAGCTTCGACCTTCCTAGATATTATGGTGCCAAACTCTTTCTTGATTTATCTTCATGAAAGGGTTGTTGTTTTGAAGACACGAATTCTACTTCCTAGTGAAGATCTCTCAAGATATACATACCTCTTCCTTCATACTACCATCTAGTCCTCTTCTCTTTTGATCGAGCTACATCTTTCCTTGAAGATGATGTCTAAGACGAGATTACTTCTTTAAGATGAGAAGTTCTCCTTCATGCTGCAACTTGATTATCTTCATACTTGCGATCTTCCTTGATGCTAGCTTCTATAATCTTATAGTAGAAATATACTCTAGTAAATATTCTTTCACATAGTGAAGAACCTTCATAATTACTATCAAGGATCCTTGTGATCCTTTCTTGCTAAAACATGATGCCAAAAAATTAATTGTATGAACTGTGAAGTGTTGGATGGTCCAAAAACTTATATCCTTCCAAGATGACTGCTACAAATGAGATGAAATTGACGGTGTAGACTCTAATCCTTCCAATGCTTTATGCTTCTTTCCATGATGTGATGCTCCAAAAATCCAAAATTCTTCTTCACATACTACTTTAATTTCCATCTTCTAAAAGAGAAAACAAACTGTAAGTAAACCTGGTAGTGATGAATTTCTTCAATAATAAAGATCCTTGGGATCTTCACTCTTCAACTTCTTTTTGGTTTCTTCATTTTCTTTAGGTGTATGTGCTCCACTTCTTTCCTTCCTCTTGTTGTTTTTCCTATATTGCAGGTCTTTGGGACAATCTCTCTTGAAGTGTCTATATTCATTGCATCCAAAGCATTGTACTTTGGACATATCTTGACTTCTGCATAGCTAATTGTTGTTGTTCCATCGATGAGGTTCAAACTTTCCAAACTTACCTTTCTTCTTCTTTACTTTAACAACAAAATCTTGAGACTTTTTATTTGGTTTGGTGTCATCCTTTGCCTTCAAAATTATCTCTTATATCATACACAAATACCATAGCTCGTCAAATTTTGGAGTGTCCTTTCTAGAATATATGATTGTCACAAAACTACTCCACTCAAGAGGTAATGCATTGAGTATACAAGTTGTTAATTCAGAATTAGAAACAAATTCTCCAAGTCCTTGTAGTTGAAGGAATTTTAAGAGATATGAGGCCAAGTCTTCATCCTTTGATAACCTTGTCTTGTAGAGTCTATTACTTAGTGATATTTTTTTCCCTGTTGTACTCATAGAATATAGTTTCACTAACTTATCATATATTTATTTAAATGTTCCCAAATATGGAATAAAATAAATGAGGTGACTCTTGATGGATTAAATGAGAATCATTTGAGCCCTCACTTCTTCTTTCGTATATTTGGCAAATTCTTGAGTCTTGTCCTTCTCTGGTTTTGCAACTTTTGCTAGAAAGTAGCCCATGACTTCATTTTCTACAAGTATCAAATCTATTATTTTCTCCCATGCTTGAAAGTTTGTTGACCCATCAAGATTATTTTCTTCCTCACAAAATGAAATCATTTGATTTGAAGTTTGGGCCATAGAGAATAATGTAGTACTTACTTGATACAAGAGTGTCCTGCTGAGGAGGATGTCTTAAAATACCTTGATGTTCCCAATAATTCTAAAAGACTTTAAAGATATATTTGAATGATGACTTCTAGGATTTCTATAATAATAGTGACTTCAATTTTCTTCAAATAGTTTAGATGATGTTCCCAGGATTCTTGATGCCTTCTTACAAAGATGTCTTCAAAATATCCTATAAAATGGTAATTAAGGAAGTTTTGAGAGAGAGAGAGAGAGATCGATGTCCTCCTTCAAGATGATGATGTCTAAAAAATAGCCTTACAATGATAAAGAGAGAGAGATGATAGTTTGATGTAGTGGTCTTCCTTCAAGATGAAATTTTGAGTCTTCTTCCTTGTGCCCTTCCTCGTGTATTTCCTTATGTCCTTCCGTATATCCTTCCTTATGTCCTTCCTTGTATCTTCTGTAAATGATATTCTCCAAGGTATATTGAATGAATGTCTTCCATTTTATGCCAACAAGAGTGATCTTCAATTTGCCTTCTTCTTCACCTTAGCTCTAATACCATGTTGAGAAATCGGTAGGGGCAACAATTAGGGTGATTTCTCTTTACTTGGTAATTGCTTGTGAAATTATGATGGCTTATTATTACTTTTATTATGTTCTATTCATCAAAGAATTACCAAAACCATAAAATATGAAGATCACAAATAGACAATGAACACAAGATGTAGGCTCCAAGCCAGGGCAAAACCCCTCAAGGGGAAAACCCAAAAAAATTCTTCTCTTCTTATAGAATCAAATCAAATGAGAAATCCAAGACCCAAACAACAAGACCAAGACCTCCAATAAGAACCAAGTCAACCTTCCTTCCAAGCTCTTCTAACAAGTCAAAGTCAACTCAAGTCAATGATAGTCAAAACCTTCCAAACTTGCACAAACTTCATATTTGTGCCCCCCAACAACAAAATTTCAAACCCGCGGTAGATCTACAACTTTGGCCCTTGCAACAACTTCAGAAACTCGCAAATGTGAGATAATTAGGGAAAAAACTTGTCTTCAAAACTTTGCTTTCTCTCTCATTGCTTCTTTAGACCTTTACTCTTGCTTCTAGGCTCCTTTAATGTTATTTCTCTTTATTCTTGGCATAGAAGTCGAACTTGCTTGCTTTGCTTCAAATAAGGTCAAACTTCTTCTATTTATACACATATAGGAGGTCGAATTACTCCTTCCAGGGCTGACTTGATGAGGTAGGTTTGACTTGGTCTTGTGGTGACAAAAATGACATTTTTTACTCAAATAAAATTGTTTTTCAACTTTCTTTTCAAAGTCCAAATGGGAATTGATTCTAGTACAATATTTTAACTTATGACAAATATTTTTTTGACTCAATAAAACTTGGGAGCATGAAGAACATGCTTGACCTAGATGACAAATAAATTTGAGCATGATACCCATGCTTGAAAATAATATTTCTTTTTCTCATTTTTTATCTTTTACATGAAATATATAACAACATAATTACAATAGAAATTATGAAGACCGAACCTAGTTACATTTTCCAACAAGTAGCACTTATGGTTGTTGAATAATGTGCACAAACTATGGGGGATTCATGAAGAATTTAAGTTGTTATCATTGGACTGGAAAGGGTTGGGTTGATTGGAAGTTAGCCCTTCCAATCTGAGAGGGCTCTCTCAATATATTTAAAAATTTGGCTATGATAAAATCAAATATACAGATGGCTAACTTTGGTTTTGTATGTGATTTTTACAGGTGAAAGAGTGTGAGGACAGACACAGTTGGGCATGAAGTCCATTAAAGAAAATCAATTACAAACAACAATGTTTTGTTGATGTTGAGGCATTTTTGGTTTACTAATGTGAATATGAAAAATTACCATAATCACAACAAAATTGAAGGAAGTTGGATCAATATAACATTGAATTCCAAGTAATCAAATAAACCATGAAAACTAATAACAACATGGAAGCACGATAGGATGGAATCGAAACCAAAAATGGATCTTAGGTTAAAACAAAGTATTGCTGCAAACTGTTTTTTTATTAACTCAAAAATATACAAAAGTGGTGTTCTCACATCATCAATCCCCCTTCTAAAAGTCAAGAAACTACCCATATATAGAATGAGATCTTCTTTACAAATTCTGCCACTTGGGCTAGATTTGATTGACAACTATGATATCTAATCCTATTTGAGTTACCAAGCATTGAGCCATTACAGGGATATTTTGTTTCAATTATTTATGAAAATAAAACTATTTGTAGTGTGTCATTGTATTTGTGGAAATTCATCATCTAGCCCTTTGAATCGTGTTGTGTTGTTTATGGGCCTTTATCCTACAAGTAGGCGTGTTGTTCGTTGATTGAAACATGTTTGAAAGTGTCTCGTTGTCTCTATGCCTCTCTACCCTATTTTCTCTGCATTTTGTTTAATGACTATGCTGTTGAATAAACCCCGAAAAATACCCTCGTTGTCCCACCATTCACTGCATTCTATTTGATGATTGTGCTGCTGGATACACGCTGAAAATACCCTCACTGTCGTCTGACCGGAAGGCAAAATGGATGTTTAATGCTCGTTGATCTAGGTTGTTTATTGCAATCACAATATAGGGGAGGGATTTTTAACATTGATTTATGTTAATTCCTTGATTTTCAGGATGTGACGGTTTTTGAAATGCATCACATAATATATCGCATCCAGGAGGTTCTCGCACATCGCAATTGCAAGTCGGAAAGGAATTCAGGGAGAAAGAACTTATGACTGTGTGATTCCCAATTGTGATATCACAATAAACAGGAGAAAGACTTATCACAATCAGTGGGGTCTATCACAATTGGAAAGGCGGAGGATAATGGGACTTGGATATGACATTCGATAGAGAATTTTGTGATATGTGATGTCAGCGGAGGACTTGCGATATGCGATATCGACAAAGGACTGACTTACAATATCACAATCGGTAATCGGACTTTTGCGATATGCGATACCGACGATGGATGGATTTATCACAATCAGTGAGGGGAGACTCATCACAATCGGCGAGGGAGACACATCACAATCGGTAAGGGGAGACACATCGCAATCGGCTGGTGGGATGAAACTGTATGCGATTTCGCAATAAGCGGGGAGGACGTGCCATATCAACGTAGGAGTGGTGACGGGACTTTGCAATATCGCAATCAGAGAGGGACTTTGTGATATGCGATATTGCAACCGTAAGCGAAGGAGGGACAGGTGGTTGTTTATTGCAAAAGGGAAGCGTCGATAGTGATATGGTTTTGCCGGTCTCAGCCTACTAAGAGGACTTTGACATGTTTTATGAATGTTTTAAAGTATTTCAAAGGGGAATGGGGAAACACGACTAGAGTTGGAAATATAAATGTGGCTAGAGTTGGAAAATAAAGGATGAAACGGGATGAGTGAAAGAAATTAGTTTTACATAACTTCTCCAAAACAATTTAAGCTGGACCTATTCTTCCTCCTTTAATCTCCAAATGCAAAGCACAACAAACTCTTTCAGAAAAACATCAGATAGATGCAAAGATCAATGGGGGAAAACCTTGACTAATAAAACTAAAAATTATTTCTAGAAGTTATCATGGATAACAATGGCTCCAATGGGGATGTTGTGCCCCTATGGTGTAGCAAAGAACCAACAGACCAGTTTCCTGACCATTGGGTTGATCCCAATTTCAAGACTACATTCAAACCCACTTCATCAAATTGCAAAATGTAATCTAGAGCTGAAGGAAATGCTTGTCCAACAAGCTTGTTTATGTACATATAACCCTACTCTAACATCTGAAAATCCACCTGCTTAATTCAAGAAATATGAAACTTCCAGTATAACCAATTAAAGAGTTGATCCAACACGTGGGCTTCCTGACTGTGCTTGAACAAAATCAGTAGTTGATCAACTATTGGCAACTCAGAATTAAAATTGAATCCATCGCTCGAGTTTATAAATGAAAGAAATTTCACCTTCGCTGATAAATGGAATAGACTTACTAAACGATCTTGATAATCATGAAAAATCACCTTTTCTTGATGAGTAACACCACGAGGACTGGATTTATTCATAACTAATAGCCTATGTTGTCCTAAGTCTTCAATTCCAAGAAAATCATCAAATAAAAAGGAAATTATATATTTGTCTTCCCTTCTATGTAAATCAACAAAACCATCCATGCATCCTTGAACATCTTCAAACATGACATCCATACTGTGTGTATCAAAACTACTCTTTTGCTTGTCAAACAATTCTGATATAACCTTTGGTAGTTTTGCTTGAGGAATGTCATCTTGAGTCTGAACACTAACAAGTCCTATACAAACAAATTTATGTATTTCATCCATGTCATTTTGATGATCCTCAAATAGAATAGGTAAAGCCTGTATAATCAACTTTTCATGTAACTCAGGTTTTCCTAAAAGCGAACTTTCATGCACTATAACCAAGACAACATCATTATGATTTTCAATGGAAAAAGGTTCTTGTCTAGGTAGACAACTTTCATCACATGTTACCTCACTATTTAGAATTTTCATGCATGTATTTTCAACAACCTGATCTTGAGGAGTTTCTTCTTGACATAAAATCTCAGAAAAGGACTCATACCTTTGATTGCATATAGATTGACAAGGCTACAAATCTTCATGGATTTCATGTAATATGACTTGACTGTCAAATTGCTGATCCATTTCATCTTCAACTAAAGAAGATACGTCTTCTTGTTGGAAAACTTCTTGAGCATTATGACAACTAGCTTGAGAAGAAAATTCATAAAGTGCCTCTAACATCTCCTCATCATCCATACATTCTACATCATCATCAATACTTTTGAGATATTGAATGAAACCTTTCCAAAAATTACAACAATCTTGAAACAGTGGTGATGAAGGATGAGACTTCCCATAATGTCCAAAGAATATAAATATTGAAGAGAACACAAGCTTCCTGATGGTAACCCTTCATACCATACTCTAGCATTTCCTTCTAGAGTAGCCATAAAACTATTCATGAGACAATCCTTAGGAAACTCAACCCTCAGTGTACATACATATAAATGGAATTTAACCAAATGCAGACTAGCATCATATTTCTTTTCATCTTTGAACATGGGAAGATGGGTTGACTAATCAACACAATGCATAGGATTTGGAAAACCATAGATATGATACCGATCCATAGGAGCATACATGAAATTTCTTCTTACTGTAGAATTCATCTTTGAACTTCTTCAAACTACTGATCTGTAAGCAGTAGAGTCACCATGAAGCTTCGATCTTCATGATATTTTGAAATTGGAGTCATCAGGATAATATCACAACCTTCAAAAAACTCTAATTTCCTGTTACCCTCAGGAATCAGAATGAAGAGATTCAAAGAAAATTCGGGAAAAGGAGCTTTTTGACTCCTGACAGACACACCAAAATGTTATCATTCGACTGGAAATGGTTAGGCTATGTCAACCTTCAACCCAATGTAACTATTTCAAACCAACTTTTGATTGGAAGTTATCCCTTCCAATTTGGGAGGGCTCTCTCAATATATTTAAAAATTTGGCTATGATAAACTCAAATATACAGATGGCTAACTCTGGTTTTCTATGTGATTTTTGCGGGTGAAAGAGTGTGAGGACAGCCACCATTGGGCATGGAGCCAATTAAAGCAAATCAATTACAAACAACATTATTTTGTGGAATTTGAGGCATTTTTGGTTTACTAATGTGAATATGGACATTTATAGTAATCACAACAAAATTGAAGGAATTTGGAGCAATATAGCATTGAATTCCAAGTAATCAAATAAGCCATGAAAACTAATAACAACATAGAAGCATGATAGGATGGAACTAAAACTAAAAATGAATCTCAGGTTAAAACATAGTATTGCTGCAAACTGTATTTTTATTAACTGAAAAATATACAAAAGTGGTGTTCTCACATCATCGATCCCCCTTCTGAAAGTCAAGAAACTACCCATATATAGAGTGAGATCTTCTTTACAAAATCTTCCACCTGGGCTAGATTTGATCAACAACTATGATATCTAATCCAATTTGAGTTACCAAAACTTGAGCCATTATAGGGATATTTTGTTTCAATTATTTATGAAAATAAAACTATTTTTAGTGTGGCACTGTATTTGTGGAAATTCATACATCTGGCCCTTTGAATTGTGTTGTGTTGTTTCTGGGCCTTTATCATGTTGCTATTTGATTGAAACGTGTTTGAAAGTGTCTCATTTTCTTTCTGCCTCGCTGCCCTCTTTTCTCTGCATTCTATTTAATGACCATGTTGTTGAATAAACGCCAAAAAATACCCTTGTTTCCCCACCTTTCACTGCATTCTATTTGATGATTGTGCTACTGGATACACGTTGAAAATACCCTCGTTTTCCTCTGACCGAAAGGTGAAATGGATGTTTAATGCTCATTGATTTGGGCCATTTATCACAATCACAATATAGGGGAGGGTCTTTTAACATTGATTTATGGTAATTCCCTGATTTTCCGAACGTGACAGTTTATAGAACATCACATAAAATATCGCATCTGGGAGGTTCTTGCACATCACAATTGCAAGTTGGAAAGGACTTCGGGGAGCAGGAACTTATGACTGTGTGATTCCTGATTGTGATATCACAATCGGTGGGAGAAAGACTTATCACAATTGACGGGGTCTATCACAATCGGCAGATGAAACATATATCACAATCGGTAAGGCAAAGAATAATGGGACTTGGATATTACAATCGGCAGAGAATTTTGTGATATTTGATATCAACAGAGGACTTACGATATGTGATATCAGTGAAGGACTGACTTATGATATCACAATCGACAATTAGACTTTTGTGATATGCAATATCGATAGTGGAGGGATTTATCACAATCAGCGAGGGGAGAAACATTGCAATCGGCGAGGGGAGACACATCGCTATTGGTGAGGGGAGATAGATGACAATCGGTGGACGGGACAAAACTTTATGTGATATCACAATTGGCGGGGAGGACGTGTGATATCGATGGAGGAGTGGTGACTGAACTTTGTGATATCGCAATCGGCAGGGGACTTTGCAATATGCAATATCACAATTGTAAGCAGAGGAGGGATGCGTGGCTATTTATTGCAAAGGGGAAGGACTGATAGTGATATGGTTTTGCGGGTCTTGGCCTATTAAAAGGATTGCGACATGTTCTATGAATGTTTTAAAGTATTACAAAGGGGAATGGGGAAACACAGCTAGAGTTGGAAAATAAAGGATGAAATGGGATGAGTCAAAGAAATGGGTTTTAGCGAATTTATCCAAAACAAATTAAACTGGACTTGTTCTTCATCCTTTAATCTCCAAATGCAAAGCACAACAATCTCTTTCAGAAAAATAGCAAATAGATGCAAAGTTTGGTGGTGGAAAACCTTGAGTAATAAAACTAAAAATTATTTCTAGAAGTTATCATGGATAACATAAGTAATAATAGGTTCAAAGGGTTAACTTTATTAAAAAGCATAAAAAAAAATTATTGGGTTTACCCACAATGATTTGAACCTTGAATCTCATTTTTTACATAATACGTTATACAATGGAAATCAACAATGAAGTTGTACCTCGTGCGCTGATTAACAAGTATAATTAACAAGAATAATAACAAACATATTCTTAAAGGATTGCTTCTAAACCCTCCCTATTGATAATTTCACATTAATGAATTTTTCTACAAGTACAAAACACTCATTTCTTTCATTGTGAACCAAGCATATGTATTAATTCATCATAATCACATGATGAAAACACAATATTTATTCAATTGAGATTATCCTTCCACCTTAAGTGGAAACACCAGAGTGAAAAACCAATGTCTCAAGATTGTCCATCTATCCACTAGCATTTTTCATGTAGTTTACAAAGTGCCTTTGGTGTAGATAGCCACTCACTCAAAATAACACATCATGGAGCTACTTTCTTAACATTTTACACTTATTCCCAACTCAAAATGTTAATAACTTTGTCAAAATAAACTTAGAGACATGTTATATTAATCAAGAACATCTTCACTTCATGCATCATCTCTCATGTTGTCTATAACATGTCTTTTGTCTTTCTTCATTTCAATTGAAAAATTGAAATCAACGATAGTGCATCCACAACATATTCATTAACAATTTTATTCTAAATTTTTCCTTCTTTTTAACATTTCCTCTCTTATGCAACTCAAATAATTACTGATTTTTTAAACTCCAATAATTAGTAATTGTTATTATTTTCTCTCTAATTGTAGAAACTCCAACTTAACATGGGGATCTAATTGAGGTTATTCACTCACTTAAGCACTTAATCCTCCATGTACTCAACAATATTTT
Organism: Pinus tabuliformis; assembly: GCA_031772625.1. Lineage (NCBI taxonomy): Eukaryota > Viridiplantae > Streptophyta > Pinopsida > Pinales > Pinaceae > Pinus > Pinus tabuliformis. The sequence continues at coordinate 740,176,912 of CM062808.1, forward strand.
TGGAGACTAACTAAAACGCCCCTCCCCCCCCCCCCCCGCCAACTTAAGAAAACAACAATTTCATATAAAACCCTATTCTTTTATTTCACAATTACTTTGTTCTAATTTCTCCTGGTTTTTTTGAATATGTAGTTACTAGCTTATTGGAGGATATTTTGGAGTTATATACACGTATATGTTCTTAATAGAAGAGGGCATATTCCTTTACAAATCATTAATTTATGTGTTCTTCACTTACAAGCTACCATGAGACTTCAAACTCATGGACATTGATTAAAACAAAACCGTAATATATTTAGATAACTTAATGAGCTTCTTGAGAACTATACCAAGCTCACCAAAGTCAAACATTTTTCCTCAAAACTATTTTATAGCCCAACATAACATTATTTATTTGTTAAAGCACTTTGCCATAGTCATTATGGAGCAAAACCTTAACTGTAGAGATCCTTAAGTAAATCAATTTTTGGCTAGTGGAATCATTGGAGAGGGTGCTCCTAGCTGCATCTTAACGTCAGAGTCCAACACAATCAATGGTTCACCCATCCAAGTTTTGGTTAGAGTTGTATGGCAAGTTCAACTCATTTATGGGATCCATTTAGGGACAATGTTTGAATTTTATCAAGGGTATAAAAATCAAATCGATTAGCACAAATGAGTTCCATAAATTCTAGTATGTTTATTTTTCTAAGTCCCATGTGACCATGCTACCCGCATTTACTCAAGCCAAGGTTTTGTAAAATACACCCCCTCGTGAAAAATTTGTATTGGTCTTTACTAAGTGAAACCCTAGCTCCAAAGATCCCTAATAAATTAATTTTTTACCTATGGAGTCCTAGGAGAGGGGTTCCCTTAGCTATAATCTAGTGCCAAGAGTCTAACAAAATTTGCAACTTGTCCATCTGAGTCATAATTTGAATTTTATGTCTAGTTGCAACTTGCATCCTATAGCCCTTCAAGGACATATGGTGAATTTTGTATAGGTGTATAAAAACCAAACTGAGAAGCATAATTGAGTTCCATAAGCTCCAGCAAGCGTGTTTGGCCAATGGATCTCCCTTTCTACCCCTTGCACCTTCCTCAAGCCCTGCACACTTGAATTGAAGTCCTTATCCACCCAATCACTAAGATCTCACTCTCATTGTACCTTTTGTTGAATATGTCTTATGTATCTTCCGCCTTAGCCTAACATTCCTTTTATAAGCCTGAGTTATTTCATAAATAAAAAACCCTAATATCCAAACTGATTGACGGTTGAGATTAGATGTCAACATCAGTTGATATCAATGATTGGGATTCATTTAATTCACTAATGTAAAAACCTTTGCATTTCGTTTTATTAACTCACTTTATCTTACAAAATTCAATTACTTAATAATTGAAGTAATAACCAAGGTTAAGGTTTAATTAGACAACTCCCACATGCTTAGACACCTAGGCATATGAAAATGTACTTTCTTAAGCTACTAACATCAAAATACCCACTTAGATAGAAGGTACTTCTAGAAGAACCACCTAGAAGTAGCATCCCCTTTGATCCTAGCACAATGTCCCATGCATCATATTTTTCCATGGATATCCTCCAAACCTTCTATTCTACTCCCTCTTTAAACACACTACTTGTCAATGCCATGTAGTTATGGAACTTATTTAGTGATCCACTCTCCTTGAATGTGCTCATAAGAGCCTTAGCATGCTCCCGAGCATCCTGAATTATTTTTTTAAACCACCTATGTTTATTAACAAAACTAAAATGATCTAATGTCTTCTCCACACCTGAAGGTTGACTCCCTGAATTGGAAGCCTCTGCATGGCGCACTACCTTCGGAGCCTCCTACTCCTCAACCTCTATAAATGTTAGGGTTCCTATATGCCAAGTGATCCTTGAACCTAAATTCTTTTTCACAACTATATTCCTATGTGTTTGGATGAATATATTGTAATCTTTTGAGGTCTTTCTATACCAAACAAATATTCCTTCTAACCTAAAGACTCCAGCTTCATCCTCTTCTCTAAAGGAACATGGATGTATATTGAATAACCAAAGAAGTGTAAGTGCCCTTAATATGGCTTCAACCCTATGGATTCCTCCTCAAGAGTCTCAGCCCCCAATAATCTATGACGACCCCTTTTCTAACATATACTATAGCATTACATGCCTCTGCCCAAAGAAACATAGGCAAATATTGATTATGTATCATTTCCTTGGTAGGACTGGTGATGGATTGCATATTTCTTTCTACAACATCATTCTAATGTGGGATGTATGAGACTACCATCTCCCTCCTGATCCTTTCCTCCTTGCAAAAATCCTTGAATTTGTTGGAGGTGTATCTCCCCCATTATCTAACATCAAGATCTTAGTCTTTTAGCTTATGTGGTTTTCCACCTGGGCCTTGAACTCCTAGAACCGACTAAAGACTTCATCCTTGGTCTTGATGAATAATATATAGGATTTCCTATAATATTCATTATTGGCTTATTGGGCCTTGACCCAAGTTCAAAAGAGTTTTTAGCCAAAGAAATCCCATAATACTGGCCCTTTCGGCAACAATCCACGGAGCACGGACTAAAGTATCCCCAGAGGTAGTATGGGAGGGTGTTAGAACTAGGCTTCCGTACCCTAGGGATGTCTTGATGAGGACTAGAGGGGTCGCCACATGATCTATGCACTCGCGCTATTCTGCGCAGCTGTATGGCCTTTGTGTAGATCCGTGATGAGATGTTTCTTAGATTCTTAAAATTATTGTAGTTATTATAGATCTGATCTATTCTTTAAGGTCTTTAATTGACCATTTGGCAGTCAAACCCAATGTGCGCAATCATCAATCTTAAATATACTCATAAAAACCATAACATAAGCATAAAAATATAGATCTGCGATCAGATACACAATAATTCAGAAACACTTATCTTTATTAATCTTTTGTTCAATACAATCCAATTCAGCCTTGCACACACAGCTTCAGGGGTCCGCGCACACAGCTACGGACTCTACCAGGCCTCTGCACACACAGCTGCAGAGCCTACTCTAACCACTACCACCCACGACTTGGACTTACAGACTCAGAGCACTCTTGCTTTCACAAACCCATACACTTTAGATCTCTGTCAAAGCTACTATCAAAAACCTGTCTTCTAAACCTAGAGCCTTGCTTTATTTATACATTCCCATGGTCCGCAGACCAGGGGCAAGCCGACACATTCTAGATTAACCTATAATATTTTATGGCGGACTACTCTTAGACTTGACCCATTACAATTTGCGCTCCACGCACTTCGTGGAACCTTTACGATACGTTTATCCAAAAGTGCAGGTTTGAGGCCCAAAACCGTTACGCAGGGAGTTTGCTAACCAACAGTCCCCCAACACAATCATTGTGACTCATCCCGAGTTACTCGGGTAATGCAGTGATCTTTGCACGGAGGTTATTCAACAACTTTTGCGCTTCACATACCCCTGCAACACATTCTTCTGCCATATGTTGTACTTGTTGCGTGCAAGCCTCTCACACATCATTATTAGCTTCACTTGCTTCTCTGAGTTCGTATCTTTCCTACATGTGGGCTAGATTTCCCTCGATGCTGGCGGTGACCGCGAATGCCTCATCAAGCCACCACTGGATGCGTTCTTTAAGGACTACTTCTTTTTGGTGAGCAGCGTCGACTTGTGCCTTGAGTGCCTAGGCCTCCCTCATCTTGGCCAATCACTGCGTCAGGGCAATTGTTTGTGTGGTCCCCCGGACATCATCATAGGCATGCTGCAACTCCCGTGCTTCTGTCTCTACTTGTTGCAATGTTGGGTCTTCCTGTAGTGATGTGAGATTAAGAAGGGACTGATCCAAGAATCCCATGAAGTCCTGTATAGCGTGCTCCATCACTACCAATCCTTCTTGAAGGGCTCGACGACGCTGCTCTCTAACTTCTGGTGGTGTAGGGGGCTACACTTTTAGTCTTAGCTCCATGACCTGCAAGTTCAATTCCCACTAGATCTTGGCAGCCTCCTCCTGGGCCTGACGGAATCTTGTGGCTATATGATGAATCTTTTCAGCTGCTGGGAGTTCCGATGGCACAACTAGCTCTGGTATACTACTACAAACCTCTGCTACGGCCTGTTCCAATTCTTGGTTTCATGCGACCAAGTCATCGTGTTGGAGACTGACCTGGTCGAGATTTCCCTTTGGTTCCATCAAGATCTGGAGGGTGTGGCTTTCCTTGGCGTGAATTTCAGGGGTTACCCCATCCTGCAACTGGTATAGGGTTTCTCTAGGAAGGGCAACCAAATTCAACCCCCAACTTCTTAAGTTACCTTCGACTTCTACTATGACGGTACCTACTAGTAATCCTAAGGTGTTCATCGTGCGGGCGCATACCATCTTCTCTACTGCGGATGTATAATCTACCAGGTTCAGTATCATACCTCCTAGGGGTCGCACCTGTATTGCCTGCAGTTGTGCTCTGAGCGACCCCAACACAGTTGTTTGCTCTGTCATCAATTTTTCCAGAGCACTCGTAGTGATACCACACACTGGATCCCTATTGGCAAGAAGGTCTCCCTCCAAAGTCCTTGCTATCGTCATCTTTTTGCGTGCTGGTGGTTGCTCCTGGATGCGCAGCCACTTAAGTTGAGTCGATGTTGTGGCCAGGTCCGTGCATTCTTGTGTCTCCACTTCACCCTGTATGTCTTGCTCCATGGACATTTCCTCCTTGATCTCTTCGGCAGCCGTAGTGATAGTCTCTGTTGCTGCCTCAGTCATCTCCCGCTGTGCGGGTGCCTTTTGTTCATGGCGCGTTCTTTCCGCCAACTGTGTAATGCGCAACTTGAGTTCTTTCTTCCGCTGCTGAGCTGCAATTTTTTCTAATTCAGCCAAATCTGGAGCGCGCCATTCTGGAGGCCATGCCGCCATTGCCTCAAAAATTGCATCATCCATTGCAATGAACGAAAGCTTTACCCATGCTCGAGTAGGATCCTTTCGCGCCCGAATATACAGATTATGCATATCCGCCTTGAACTCGGTCGTGCTTTGCAACTGGTTGTATATTGTTGGGGATAACCGCGGTTTGCGATTGATCCGTGTCCATATAATGGCCTCCATGAATATCCAAAACACCTTGATCTCATGAATCCTCGTGGCATCTTTCGTAGCCTGGAGAGAATTATACCGCACGGCTTCAAATAGGTTTTTCTCAATGTCGGGAAACTGGCTGCCTTTCGGCAGCTCTCCTGAAACTAGTAATATTATTAGGAGAAATCATGCGTGATTGAAAGTTTTACATTGCTCCTGGGCTTATCGACAATTCGTCAAAAATTCATCACGGAGAAACTGTGCCCAGTTGAACTGAACTCCTTCCACGCATTGTTTCGCAAGTGCAATGACGTAGGCTGGCACCTCGTCTATGCAGCATTTTGTTACTTTGGAAACTAGGGCCAAACTCCATGTGGTTCATATTATTTATGGCAGCTGACATTTTTATTAGATCCAAAAAATAATTTTCAATTTCTAAAAAAATAAGTTAAATGTTTAATTTTACCCAAAATTTAATAAACTTTGGAAATAGTTTCTAAAAATTTACAAATTAACTAAAAGGCAAAGCATTTTGACTGAGAGTGTGAAGAGCGAGGGCAAAAATGGTGGAACCCTAACCCTAGTTTCGATACAGACTGGAGTTTTCTTCATGGCGTCGATCGGTCTGTGTGCAGGTTTCTCGGATCACTGACAGGCAGCTACGCGACAACTGTTTTCACGGATTTCTTGGAACTGGTATCTCTGCGGTCCCCCTCCGGTCCTCCCAACGCACAGACACTCCGCACTATCCGTCGGGCGGTCTCCTGGGTGGTCTCCACTGGAATCACTGTATTGACAGGCAGCATGGATGATGAAGAACTGGTTGACTACGAGGCGGACCCCACGCCTCACCAGGACATCTGGGCACACCCAAATCTGACTTCTATGAAACCCCGGTGTATAGAACTTGCATCTGAGACAGCTGGCCCTTCCCAGCACCCGCATCTGCCGCTATCAGGCAAGAAGAAGCCCTCGGATTATCACCTGGCCGACACTCCGACCCTTGAATGCCCACCCCTCTCACCTGCTACGCTCCACCTTTTGGGCAACTGCCTTCAGCCCTCGCCTTCGTTTGACTCCCCGCTTCTGAACCCTTCTCGCCCTGCTTTACCTATCCCCCCTCCGCCTCCGCCTCCATCCACCTCACCTTCACCCTCCGTCTCATTCATGCCGCACAACCCTCAGGTTTCTTTGCGCCCCCCCTGTACTCTTCTACCGGGCAACAGCAGTACTGGTCCTCGCTCCCCCATCCGCTCGGGCTGTTTTAACACACCTCCGCTTCCGATTCGTTCTGCGGGATCCGCTCAGCACAGTTCATCAGACCCGTGCCGCAGACTTCTAAAGGACCTCCCTTTTGGCAAGCGCACAGAGAAACTAAAAAAAGGCAAGTGCCTCCGCGCTATCGATTCAGATTTCAACATCACATTTGGCGAAGAAGCTCAGATGCCGGATGTTATGGAAACTGCACGAAAAGTCCTAGTCGGTAGGGTCAGGGGCCGCACCTACACTGTGGAAAGACTCAAGCTATGGGCTGAGGAGATTTGGGGCACTCTACTCAAAGAACTACCGGTAATCAGGGTACTCACGAGGGGCTGGTTCGCTTTGCACTTCCACAGGCCTGAATACACCCAATGGATTCTATCCCAATACTGGCATATCGAGATGGCTCCGGTCCTACTAAAGCGCTGGGATCCCCTCTTCGACCCGGAGCGTGAACAATTAGGGGCTGGACCCATATGGGTCCGTCTTCCTGGATTGCCCATGCAATTTTGGAACCCGTATGTCTTCAAGAGAATCGGCGATACTCTAGGCACTTACTTGGAGCATGACAAATCCTATGAGAAAACTGGAATCATGACTTTGGCACGCATCCTCGTCTACCTTGACACCAGGCCGGGACTGGAGGAGAAAATCACCCTGCATCACAGACATTTCTCGCGCAAGCAGCTGTTGGACTACGAGGGAGTACCTTTCCGTTGTCGCAGATGCCATAAAATTGGGCATCTCTACAAGGACTGCCCACTGAATTCGGGGGTGACTTCCGAGGATACCAAAGGCCCCAGACAGCAGCCCTCAGTGGATCAAGACAAAGGAGTTAATCCTCCTATGGACGGGGAGCCGACGCAACATGAGACTCCTACAGAGCAGGCTACTGAAGGCGCCAAGAAGAACGCCAGAAGAAAGGCTTCATCTACACCAGCCCCACCGCGCACACGTTCAAAGACCGTGGAGACTGCTACATCTCACCCGGGTAATGTCTTTGTCCCTATCAGTTCTCAAAATTTTACTGATGTCTTGCATTCTGTTATGCATTCATCTTTGCGGTCCCCTCATACTGATCATGATCCCTTTCCCTCCATCCCCTGCACCATTGCACCCCCTCCTCCCACCTTCTCCACCACACCCTCCTCTCACAAATTGGAGCTGGGCCTCCCCGAACCCTCATCCTCCCCGGTCGGCTCCGGTTCACACCCCTACCATCTCAGACCCCGGGCTCGATCCAGGCTGCTTGGTCTGGGACCATCCCCTGGTCGTCACCGCAAGCCAAAAAGGGGTAGACCATCTCAAATCAACTCAGCCATTCAAAATGTTGTTGCTGATGTCGCCCAGGGGCGACAGTATACCATTGAACGGGCACTTAGAGCAATTGCGCCCCTGCCTTGTGGTTCCCCATGATCTGGCTCTCCTACAACTGCAGGGGATTAGCCAACCCCAAAAAACGATTGGCTCTGAAAAGACTTTTGTATGAATCAAGATGTGATATAATATTCCTTCAGGAAACCTTATGCACATCTGAGGTGGCTGTGCGAAGCCTACAGGCTCTTCAACCGGGCTGGATATTCCATGGATTGGATGCTTGTGGCCGTTCAGGTGGTCTGGCCATCGGCATAAATCCAAGAAAAAGCAGGCCCCTCTCCATATGGGGGGGCAGGGGTTTCCTGGGTATGGACATCCACATGGGCGATTTGGGTTTCCCTATCAGGATTATCAACATATATGGACCCAACCAGAATAGGCTATCATTTTGGCAGGACTTTCTGAATGGCAATCTCATTACTCAGCACACAGTTCTGGGGGGCGACTTCAATTTCTCCCTGGGGGTTGGAGAATCCTGGGGACATCATGCTCAGACTGACCCTATTGCGGATCAAATGAATATGTTAATTGACGCACACAGACTAGTGGATATTCCCATGAACAAGAAGATCCCAACTTGGCACAATCAGCGTACTGGTGACGCAGCTCTGGGGAGGCGTTTAGACAGATTTATGATGCATGAAGATCTGATCCCTTTGTTTCCCCTATATCGACAATGGGTCAGCACTGGTGGTCTCTCTGATCACCATCCGATTCTTCTACAGGTCAGCGATAAAAAAATAAAGCCCCGTTCCCCTTTCAAATTTTTCGCTGGATATCTTAAAGAGCCGGATTTCATTAATATGGTCTCGGATTTTTGGGCATCTCAACCTCCCCTGAGAGAGCAGCGGAAGGCAGCGGATTTTTGTGATAGGCTAAATCAGTTAAAAAAACTGACTGAGACCTGGGCGAGGAGAAAGCGTCACAGCGATGAACAGTTGCTAAATGACACTGAAGCACAGATAGCCCTATTGACAGACGAAAAAGGGACAGGCTACCTCACTGATGCCTCGAAATCAATACTGAACCAGCTGCTTGGACAAAAAACAAAGATACTACAAGAAAAGGAGGAGCTCTGGAGGCTCAAAAGCAGAGCCATTTGGCTCAAAGCTGGCGACAGTAATACCAAATACTTCCATAATCTTGCCAATGGCAGAAAGGCAGCAAACACTATCTGGAAATTGCCAGTTGAACCAGATGGATGGGCATCCACGCATCAACAACTTGCCAAATTGGGAGTATCACATTTTAAGCAACAATTCACTGCTCCGAATGACATCAATCTACCGGACATCATCAATCTTGCAGGTCATTTTCCTAGATTTGTGGGTCAAGAGGATATTGAAGATCTCATTCAACCAGTCACCATTCAGGAGTTGGAAAGCACCCTCAAATGGTTCAAGAAGGATAAGAGTCCGGGGCCGGATGGATGGCCAGTGGAGTTTTATCTTGCTTTCTATGATATGTTGGGCGAGGACTTATTGGAGGTCATTGAGGAGAGTCGGATCACTGGGCACATCCACCCCCCTATGAACTACACCCTCATTGCCCTGATACCCAAAACCGATGACCCTTCATCCTTTAATGACTTCCGTCCCATTTCATTATGTAATTGCCTATACAAAATCATCGCTAAAATTATTGCAAATCGCATAAAGCCTATTCTGTCCGCACATATCTCAGCTGAACAATTTGCCTTCCTCCAAAATCGCCACATCCAAGAGGCCATAGGCACTGCCCAAGAAGCCTTACATTCCATCAAGCAGAAGAACCTCAAAGGCATATCCCTGAAGATCGACCTTGCTAAGGCATTTGACAAGGTAAACTGGCTCTATTTGAAGATGATACTCACACATCTGGGTTTCCCCCACATTCTCATTAACTGGATTATGGGTTGCATATCATCTATCTCATATGCTATCCTCATAAATGGCTCGGCCTCCACTCGTTTCAACATCAGCAGAGGAATCAGAAAAGGGTGCCCTCTCTCCCCTCTCCTCTTTCTTATTGTCATGGAGGGGCTCAGCAGACTCATAGCATCTCCAAAAAGAAATGGAGACTTCAGTGGACTTAAAATCACTAAGCAGTACTATCTTACACATCTACTGTTTGTCGATGACATTCTAATCTTCTTGAATGGAAGTGTCCGGGACTCCATTGCTCTAAATGATATTCTTCAACTCTTTTGTAAGGCTACGGGCATGGTGATCAACAGGGAGAAATCTACCAGGTCAACGGCGGGGTGCACAAACCAGGAATCTCTACTGGCGTCACAGCATTTCCCCTTCTTGGAAATCAATCTGCTGGATGGATTCAAATACCTTGGCTTTAGACTAAGGCCGGATGGGTACAAAATCGAGCACTGGTCTTGGATCATCAACAAAATTGAAAAAAGAATAAATTGCTGGCAACATCGTCTTCTATCTAAAGCAGGTAGACTTCTGCTGATCAAATCTGTTCTTGAGGCTACCCCAGTGTACTGGATGTCCCTCACATGGATCCCAAAGGGCATCCTCCAAAAAATCCAACAAATATGCAACAGATTCCTTTGGAATGGGAACAAAAAAGGGAAGATATTTGCCTGGACGAGATGGTCAACAGTCACTACTCCAAAGAGATGGGGAGGGTGGGGACTTAAAGCTCTCTCGGAATTTGCACAAGCGCTAACTGCCAAGCAAGGCTGGTCTCTACTCAAACAGCACAGTCTCTGGGCGGAAGTCATTCATCAGAAGTATATTTGGCCCTCAAATATCATTGATTGGATCCGTAGACCTCATTGGAACCGACAAGGCATATCTGCGATCTGGAAGGCCATCCTTAATGCCATGCCTCTTATTCGAGACAATCTTTTGTGGCGTATTGGAAATGGATCACAAGTCCGCATAGGCTTAGACCCTTGGCCCGGTTCGGGAAATGCGCACATTCTGCCGGAGGGGCTGGTTCGACATCTTAATAACAGAGGCATTAAATATCTAGCGCAGATTGGGGATCAGCAACACTCTTCCATCTTCACCCAGGCATGGATATCAGATCGACAGTGGCAACTGACAGATGAATGGCACTTAAACTGGAAAGACTACATTCAAGCTCTAACAGAATCACATGTCAGGCTAAAAGAGGATGAGGATGAGCTTATTTGGGCGGTTGCCAAATCTGGTAACTATGCGCCGAAGATAGGCTACTATAAACTAATTGAGGCAAAGAACCCCGACCTGCATAAAAACTGGTGGAAAACTCTCTGGAACCTTCAAACTCAACCAAGAACTCGTCTTCTCATGTGGAACATCCTTGCAGACAAATTACCCACTGGATCCAATCTCAGGAAAAGAACATTTGCTGGACCAACTTGGTGTGTCCTCTGCAGGAAAGAGGAAGAAACAACTCCACATCTATTTCTTACCTGCGAATTCACTAAGGATACATGGAACCAGGTCACTCAGGCTCTCAATATCAATACAACTTGGCAGGGGGATGATATACCAATGGATTGGGAGCTGTGGTGGAACGCAGTGGCTTCAGGCAAGTCCAGGAATTTACCGCTATTGGTGTCCTGGCACATCTGAAATCAGCAGAATGCAATCATATTTGAGGATTGTATTACAAACTGGAACCTTCTTTCACCTTCCATTTGTGCGGCATATTCAGAGATCCCCTTTGAAAATAAACAGATCACCCCCAGGAACATTACACCAGAAATCATAAACAAGAATATACGGTGGGCATATTTTGATGGGGCAGCTCCGAGACAAGGATGTGGGGGGGGCATTCTATTTCATCTATCAAACTCACACTATTTTCACCTGAGAATGGGACTTGGCCCTGGCACAAACAACCATGCTGAACTAATTACACTGAGACATCTCCTCTATTTTGCATTGTCCAAAAACTGCCGGCATCTACAAATTTTTGGGGACTCAAAGATTGTGATTGATTGGGTTAACAACAAATCCATCTGTCATGCATATTCATTGAAACATATCTTGGAAGAAATTGTTTTTTTCAAAACACATTTTGACCAGATCACTGTTTCTCACATTTTCAGGGAAAGAAATTCAACTGCTGACCGACTCTCGAAAGAAGCGGCGGATCGTCCTCTAGGAGATTGGCTGATCGAGGAACACAAGCCGGAAGGGATGCACAGATTTTTCCATCGCCCATATATGGATGGCCTCCCACAGGGTGACAATGCACCCATCTAAATTTTGGCTCTGCATTGATATATATTGTATATAACAGACTCAGCACAGTTGTTTTATTTCCTTTTGCATATGTATAGCGATTATACTTTTCAGACCTGCTTTTTGTAATTTTGAGACATTGCACCTTTCTCTGAGGGATACAGAACCACCGTATCTCTGTGGGCACTTTGATGTAATTTTGTTTTCTGAACAGTGGTGAAAACCACACTACAGCATATGACAATGGCATCAACAGCATGTAATTTCTTTTAATGGAAATTATGAATTCTCTTTCTTCGGGAAAAAAAAAAGCATTTTGACTCAAACTAATTACAATATACTTTTCTTTGGCTGGTATAAAAAATGGGAGAATTTTTTAGTTTTTCTCTTGTTTTCTTTTATTTATTATACCTGCCAAAGGTAAAGTATATTGTAATAAGTTTGGGTCAAAATTCTTTGACTCTTAATTATTTTGGAAATTTTTAGAAACTATTTTCTAAAGTTTATTAAAGTTTTCATAAAATTAAATATTAAACTTTTTTTTTAATTATTTTTTTAAATATTGAATTTCTAATTTTTTATTAGTGGATTACTAATTTTATGTGGTTTAAAATAAAATTTGCATCATTAAAGATTATTTAAAAAAAAAATCTCTAATCGCAAAATATCCTCTTAAATTAATTAACGATTTTTTTTTTCCAAATTTTTGGATTTTTCCATAATTAATATTTTTTTTTCCAAAAAAACTAGTTGTCATTAGATTTCGGCCTTTTACTAACCATGGAAATTGACAGATTTAAAAAACAAAAACAGTAGCATAGCACACTAAGTTTTCCCTAACTAATTTTTATTATTGAATGGACTTAGTTCAATCATTTTCCTAAATAAACATTACCTATATTATATATTTTCACAATTTAATTTTAAATCATGATACAATATAAAAAATAAAATTTAAGTCAACACAACAATAAAATAATATTTTCTCTTTTTTCTTCACAATTATATATATATATATATATATATATATATATATATATTATAGGGACCTTTTGCACTCACACTTAAGTCTTTGCATAACTAAATTTTTTATTTTTAATATACTAGACATTGTAATTTTTTATATTAGATATTTTATTGCATATGATTTCTTTACCATGTCATTAAGACGGTACGAGATACTTCATATCAATTTGATTTTTCCGACATAGAAATTCTACCATAGATTATTTATTTGCAGTTGTCTTAGGATGAGTATAAATTTAAAGTTAAAAAAATAATTTTGTTACAATAATTAACTTTTTAAAAATTTATTTATTTTATTTATATCACATATATACATGATTTAATATAAAAATACTAGAAATTGTAATTTCTCCTCCTTATTTGGTCCCATAAGCTAAAGATGGAATAGAATGTGCACAAGTGCATTTCAATAACGTCTTAACTTCTATAACAAACGATGATGTTGGGGCTAATGTTTCACCGTAAATTATCTATGCACCTATCTCTATTTTGCTCCAAGGTTATCTAGTCCATTAATTACTTATGTTACTTCGGTTCATCATATTCAAATGTGTTTCATTATTAGATTTATGAATTTGTTCAAGCATTCAATAATTGTTATCGATTACTTTTGGATAAGAGGTAGGTACTAAGCAACAACGCTACATATTGCACTTGTTTATTTATTTTTGGTTTATTTCTTCTTCTTCTTTAATTTTATTTATTTATGTTTTTTCTTTTTTCTTTTTTCTATTATTTTTCTTATTTTTTTGTTTTTTTTTTCATCTCTTGTTTGCCCATCACTTTTCCATTTGTCCTCAATGCTTCTTCAACACCTATAGAGCTTTTGCAAACATCATACACACCTTATTAACACATCATCAAGTCTCTGAACATCATGACAAATCCTCCAAACTTGTTGACATCAAAGCCAACAGAATTCACTCCACGGTTTACTCCTTAGGTATACATCCTAGGTTGACATCAATGCCAATGCCATGCGGCCAACGTGCTCCCCCTTTAGCATTGGCATCATCCTATAGCCACATCACCAAGTTGATATATATAAACTCTTGAAACTAGTTTATCTCATTCTCTACTTAGGGCTATCACTCTCCCCCTATGACATCAATGGTAGAGGGTGAACAAGCATGGTTGAACGACATGATGAACACTACTGATATCAATTGATATGTGGATGAAAATTGACCAACTCCTCATGCCAACAAGTCAACACCATGCCTCTATGCCAACACCATGTGCTTACTTTTGCTGCTAGATTGAACAAGCTCCCCCTTAACATGTAATGGGGTTGCAAACATCTCTCCATGTTGTTGTACACTTTATCCATTACTTTTGATGCCTCCTTATCACATATAAGAGGTTTCCTCCACATAGACCAAATCTCCAAGAAACCATGGCCTAAGGATATACAAGGGATTATAGGGCTTAATAATCATGATACATGGCTATATCAAAGAGATACAACATCCCACACATGGTTGAAACAATTTACATCCAATAGCACCTCCATGGCTAAATAACTCTCAAAACTCTCTCCTCAATGCATGGCCAAGGTTGTTAACTCTCTCCAATGCATGGACCACTCAACTAATGCACTAATCATGAAAACAACAATGATTACAAGGCTGGCCTTGCACACATGAGTGCATACATGGCTGAAGCAATAGACTCACTACAATGCATCCCAACACATACTCTCTTATGCATACCATGAAGAAGACTACTTAGCCATCATATGGCTGAAGTACATGACATATACTAGCCCAAACATGGATGTAAAAACTCTCATCACTCAACATGATTTAGTTCAACACATGCTTGACATGACCCATGACTCTCTCACTTGACTCTAGGACCCATCCGCCAATAACCAAATGATGAAAATAGTATGTTACAAGGCTTTCTATTTAGAAAACGTGGCTAAAAATATTCCAAGACTTATGAATCTCTTCTCCTAATGCATAGTTGAAAATGATGATATACAATATGAAACATATGGTTATTACATCATGCTCATGAAAATTATTTCATGTCCAAAATCATGTCTCCTCCTAATGCATGTTGACATCAAATGTTACTGAGTTAATGTACCAAAAAGAAAGCATGTACATGGGTCATTTCAACAACATGTAGGAACATGGTTGAAAGTAACTCCTTCCTCTACACATGGTTGAATCAACGATCTCCTTCTATGCATGGTTTCACATGAAATTTTCAACCAATATGTCAATGTGAACAAATACATATGTATGGCTAAAAATGTACCCTCTCACTCATGAAATCATATGTAAGGTTGTGGCAAATTACTGAGTGAAATCAATGAAGAAAATATAAAATAATCCTTGCAAATATCATACCATGCATAGCTACCCTGAGCTTATTATACCTCTAATGGACATGTTGATCCTACAGACCTATATGGACAAGTAAACTCATGATCAAACATGTTGTTGCCACAAGTCATACATATATTCATGCTACCATATTCTACCATGCACTCCCCTTGAGGCTATGCACCTTTGATAAAATTTGCTATCTCCTATAAATATGTATGAGGTAACGAAGAATCGTAGAGGGGGCTCATATCTCTACTTCACGGGTTGTTGCTCCTTCTTTCTCCACACAGTCTTAGGCTACTTTTTTTCATTCTTCTCTAGTTTTCTACTAGCTTCACTTTGAATCTATTATTTCTTTTATCAGATTTTCCTTGAAGAACTAGGCAGCCATGTAGCTAAATTTTTTACATGTGTAGCACTCCCCATGGTTGAGATATGAAGCAAGAGGATCAAATATCTTGCTGCTCATGCTAGATCTATGCCTCACATGAAATGTGCCTCTCCTCCAAGGGCTAGACCTGCAGTTAATTGCCTTGTGGCCAAACAAGTTGCATGAGTAACAATAACCATTAACAGTACAATTATACCTAATTACCAATATCCTTGGCTGCTCATACTGTTGTAAATTCTACTGAATGAATATGTACACTTTGCTCCTGTATTTAGTTGTAACATGTATAAACTTGTGACAACTGTCATAATTCTACCTCGTCCATCAAAGGAATGAAGGGACTTTGATTCCCTTCAAATTTGATAGTTTTTTCATGATCCTCTCTTGGAGCAAAAAACCTCTAAATGTAGGTGCTCCTTGAGGTCTTCTCTTCATTGTTGTTCTTGCATGCATGCGAGTTGGACTTTCCTTTTAAAAAACTAAGACCATATTTATTCAATGGAGATCTTTGGTTTTCAAGCAAGTTTTCCAAGGCTATGTTGCTCTTCTACATCTTCAACTGCTTATCCTTATATTCAAGTTGCTTTGTCAATGTGATCAGTTCACATTCTAGTTGTTTAAAGCAACCCTCTTTCTCTTTTTGTTGGATGCTCATAATATCTTCAATTCTTTTGTATTATGCCAACTAGGTCCTTAGAGTGATGATCTCCTCCCTGAGATCCTTCTCTTCTTCATCACAAAGTTGTACTAACTTTTTCGTTATCTCTACATGCATGTGTCCATCTACTAACCTCAACAAATAATGTCTATACTACATCCATGGCAAACTCATACTCAACTCAAAGAGGGTTAATATTATCCTCATCTTCACTAGGAAACTCAATAATACTAAAATCAGAACCATCCAAAGTATAACTCGAAATAAGCTCATTAAAATTTATACCTTTGAATGCTTTTTGCTACAATACCTTTGATTCTTGATTTTATGATTTTCTCACATGAGCAACTAAACCATTCACACTTGGAGGATGAGACTCCTTTGGCTAATCTTTTTGCTTTTGAGGGCCCTTATTCTTTCTATTTTTCTTTCTCTTCTTCTAGACCTCTCTATTTTTGCTACTATCACGTCCAATCAAAATCTCCAATCTATTAGCATATTTCATATATGTTAGCTTCTACATATCTAAGTTGTGAAGATTTTGATAAATTACACACCTAGGTTGAGCATCATATTGCAATATTTACGGTGCAAGTGGATCCTTGCCACATCCTTCACATACCAATTTCCAAATATTAGATCCAAAAGATAGTAATTGATATTTAACATGCTTATGCCATACCTTAAATTTTGCAGCAATGAGGGCATATACTCCTGGAGGGTTCATTAATTTATCTTTATTTTGCAAATTTTCACCAAATTTACTTTGATCTAATATTTAGTGATTAAGCTACAACCAAGAGACCTACTATGATACCACTTGTTAGAAAACTTAAACACATCTAATAAGGGGGGCGGTGGGGGAAAATCAATAGTGTGACTTATTATAAAATTTTACTTTTTCTTAAAACATTAACTAAATCACACATCACCATGTATTATCAGAAAATAACAAATGAAACATGTGAGAAGCTAAACAAAACATATAACCATGAGAAGTAACACATCAAACAATAACATGCACAACATCACACGTAAGAGACACTAGATGTAAGGTGGAAACTACAAGGGAGAAAACCACTGTCAGATTGTTATGCTCTTATCTTGTTCTATTATAAAAATTCTTCTTTTCATGTGATCACAATCCACCATTAGTGTGCAAGCTACAACTTGTAAATCATGCGAGCCACCACCCCCTCCATGCCACAACCTACAGGAAGCCACCACTCCTAATAAGCCTCTCACAACCACCACTTCCACATTCTGAGGCCGCCACCTAAAGGATGTCGCTTCACCCTGAAATTTATAGGCCATCACTCACCACACTGAAGGCCCCAATCTTCAAGCACATATCATGGACCTCATTTCATCTATTTTCAACTATGGCCCATATATTTTGCATACAACAAAACCCGTGAGCCGCTTTCATCAATTTTCAAATTGGACTCACAAATTCAATCTGCACATATAAAACTTTCTCTCCCCTCAACCAATATGCTCATAATAAAACCGACAACATAGAAAAACATCTTGGAATACCATGACAATTATGATATACAATCTACCACACATCAATCCTCTTGCATACAAACTCTCAACATAAATCAATAACCAACATAACAAATCTAAACACAAAATCTTGACCATGTCTCAACAATAGCATCCATGTAAGATATAGATACAATACTAGTGTGACTTATGATCAATTTTTACCTTTTCTTAAAATATTAACTAAATCATACATTTGATTACCATCACATCACCATGTATTAGCAACAAATAACATATGAAACATATGAATTTCTAAACAAAACATATAACCATGAGCAGCAACACATCAATCAACAACATGCACATCAACACACATAAGGGACACCAGATGCAAGGTGGGAACCACAAGGGAGAAAACCATTGTCAGATTGTTTTGCTATGCTCTTCTTCTATTATAAAAATTATCCTTTACGAATGATCGCTGGCCACCACTAGTGTGCAAGCCACAATTTTCATATCATGTGAGCCATCACTTGCTTCAGGGCACAACCTGTATGAAATTTGTAGGCCACCACCTGTAGGAAGCCACCACTCCCTTGACTTTGCAGGGAACCACCTGCTGGAAGCCACCACCCCAATAAGCCTCGACTATCCACCAATGGACTATCCAACCATCACTGGATGGAAGCCACCACTTCCATGTTCTCAGGCCACCACATGAAGGATGTCGCTACACTTTGAATACGCAAGCCACCACTTGCTTGGAAAGCCACCACTCGCCACATTGAAGGCCCCAACATTCAAGCACATCTCATGGACCTCATTTCATCTATTTTCAAACTATGGCCCATATATTTTGCATACAACAAAACCCGTGAGCCTATTTTCATCAATTTTCAAACTAGACTCACAAATACAATCTACACATATAACACTTTCTCTCCCCTCAACCAATCTGGTCATAATACAACCAATATAATACACAAACCTCCTACAATACCACAACAAATATGATATACAATGTACCACACATCAATCCTCGTGCATACAAACTCTCAACACATCTCAATCAGTAATATAACAAATCTGAACACAAAATATCAACCATGTCTCAACAATAGCAGCCATACAAGATATCAATATAATGCTACAACGATAATAAATAAATCATGATCTGCTCAGTTATGATCCCCTGCATACACAAAGTTAGAAATAAAAGGGTGCCATAGAAAACATGATAACATTCAATCTCCAAGGTAGTAGCGCTCTCCCCCATCAAAAGTCTTTATAAACCTACATGAAACATTTGTTGAAGCATGAACACAAAAATATGCAATAAGCTAGTCTCCTTCAGCAATCTGCTACAACTATGTCTCTTCTTTCACCATTGGTTGTTAATGCTCCACAATATGTCTCTCTCTCAAAGGAACCAATCACAACTCCTCAAAGCATTCTCCTATAAATAATTTTCTTGATTGATTAAAGTAATAATTACATTTAGAGTAATGGAGAGCTAATCATCTTTGTTCATACATTATAGGTTTGTTTTGGTTAATTGAACTTTCCTCCTTGACTCAATCCACCATCATCTTAATTGAAAGAGAGATATTTTCAAGATTAACTAATCACATTCTTTAATAAATAAAAGACTTTTTCTGTTTTAATCAATCCCCTTCAATACATGAGAGAGATATTTTCAAACTTCATCAATCACCTTCTTCAATAAATGAAAGAATTTTTTAAAGTTTAATCTATCAACTTCTTCATAAATGAGAAACTTTTTCAAATTTAATCAACCACCTCCTTCAACAAGTATAATATGCAACATCGATGATTAGTGCCTGCCTCTTATGCAAAAAGTAGAGAACCCTTATGGGATGAATGTGATCATATAACTCAGTTATATTAGCTGCATGATTTAAGCACCACAAAGGTGTAGGGGGGGATCAAATTTCTAATAATCTCTTGGTTTATGATAACATAGTTTTATAAAAAAAATGGTTGACGACAATTAAATATTAGAATTTAGACTTCGGTGATCCATATCTTGATTGCAAGAAATTTTTCGAAGAATATGACATCAAATTTTATCTCTCTACACGTTTTGAACCATCTAGCATGGTTCATCATCATGACAAGATGGAGAATTAGAACATGGCATCAGATTAAATAGGGTTAGTGATGAAGAGAATAATTTTTTAACGTTAAAATCTAACAATTAGTTTTGATTAGAAATTAGTATTTATTAATAAAAATATTTTCATATAATGAAAGTAACCTTTAGAATCTCCTTGCTAATGGAAATTTTTTATTAAATTATAATTCCATAAATTAAATCGAGTGGCCTTTAGTGAGACTTTTTGGAAGCTTTTCAGGTGGGTTTTTCCGATCTAATTTCTCTAAAATCCAGCAGGAATTTATTGAAACCACAAGTTTGATGGGTAACCCCTGCACAATCTAAGTGCCCTAGGGTTTTTTACGGTGTTGAATCCATATATACAATAAAAAAAATAGTTTAAATACCACAAATCAAGATTACACCTCAAATTCTTCTGCCAGATTTCGGCACCGGAAAGTCCAAAAAGTCGCACTATAGACAACTCCAAATCAAATTATCCAAATTAAATAGATTAATATTTTGGTCATATATAATGCATTGAGGTCAAAATTGGATAAACTAAGGCCCAATAAATAGGTAAATATTTAATTTTGAATAAAAAAAATAATTATATAAATATTGAGTTTCATAAATAAGCTAAATAAATATTTTGTTTATTTATTAAAGTTTTGAATAAAAATAAAAATAAATATGTTTAGAATAAATAAATCTATAATGAAATATTAAGATTTGAAATACATAAATAAATATTGGTTTTGATTAAATAAATAAATATTTCATTTAGTTTTGACTAAGCAAATGAATAAATATTTAGTATTTAAAAACATAATATTTAATTATAGATTTATTTATATAAACATTTTTTTTTAATTCAAAACTTTAATAAATAAACAAGGAAATAAATAAATAAGATATTTATTTAGTCTATTTATCCAATACTCAATATTTATATAATTGTCATTTTATTCAAAATTAAACATTTACCTATATATTGGGCCTTGGTTTATCCAATTTTGACCTCAATGTATTATATATGACCAAAATATTAATCTATTTAAATTGGATATTTTTATTTATGGAAATATAATTTAATAAAAAAATTCAATTAACAAGAAGATTCTAATGGTCACTTTCATTATTTGAAAATATTTTTATTAATAAATTATAATTTCTAATCAAAACTAACTGTTAGATTTTAATTTTAAAAATTAATTATCTTCATTGTTGACCCTATTTAATCTGATGCCATGATCTGATTCTCCCTCTTGTCCTGATGAAGAACCACGCTAGATGGTTTGAAAATTAATTCTCTTCATCGCTCACCCTATTTAACTGATGCCATCATCCGATTCTCCATCTTGTCCCACTGAAGAACCACGCTAGATGGTTCAAAACGGGTTGACAAATAAAATTTGGTATGATCTTCTCCAAAAAATTTCTTGTAACAATTAAATAATTAAACATTAAAGAAATACGACAATTAAAAAAAAAACTAAGCAAAGAATGACTATCTATTAATGAATATTTATTGTTAAAAATAAGTATGATAATGAATGGAAAGAAAATATTAATTATGGAAATTTTAAATATTTGAATTTTCTTTTGGATAAATAATTTATAAGGACAATTGACAATGGTTTTTTTTTAACAATTTTTAATTCTAGCAAAGATAATTTTAAACCACATAAAATTAGTCATCCACCAATCAAAAATCAAAAATTTAAATCTAAAAAATTCAAAAAATAATTTTCAATTTCTAAAAAAATAGGTTTAATATTTAATTTTACCCAAATCAAAAATTCAAATTTGAAAAATTCATAAAATAATTTTCCAATTTCTGAATAAATAAGTTTAAAATTTAATTTTGCCCAAACATTAATAAACTTTGGGAAGTTTCTATAAATTTAAAAATTAATTAAGAATCAAAGCATTTTGACCCAAACAGATTACAATATACTTTTCATTCGGCTGTATAATAAATCAAAGACTTTTTTTGTTTTTCTCTTCTTTTCTTTTCTTTTATTTATTATACCTGTCAAAGGAAAAGTATATTATAATCAGTTTGGGACAAAATGCTTTGACCCTTAATTAATTTGCAAAATTTTAGAAATTAATTCTAAATTTTATTAAAGTTTTCATAAAATTAAATACTAATCTTATTTTTTTTAAATTGAATTTTTTTTTGAATTTTTAAAAATTGAATTTCTATTTTTTTATTGGTGGATGACTAATTTAATGTGGTTTAAAATCAAATTTCAGTATTAACAAAGAAAAAAAACCCTCTAATTGCTATGTGTCCTTTTAAATTATTTATGGATTTTTATTTTTCCAAATTTTTGGATTTTTCCATTATTGATATTTTTTTCCAAACAAATTAGTTTCCATTTCATTTCGGGCTTTTACTAACCATGGAAATTGACAAACAAAAGCAACAGCTGAAGACTTATTTTTCCCTTACTAATTTTAATTATTGAATGGACTTGGTTCAATCATTTTCTTAAATAAACATTACATGTATTATATATTTTCACAATTCAATTTTAAATCTAAAAAATAAAATTTAAGTCAACACAACAATAAATAATATTTTCTCTTTTTCCTTCACAAATTTAATCATATCTTAAAAATATAAAATATAAAAATAATTTCTAAGAATCTTTTGCACTGACACTTAAGCCTTTGTGTAACTAAATTTTTTATTTTTACTATACTAGACATTGTAATTTTTTATATTAGATATTTTATTACATATGAAATATTTGTCATGTCATTAAGACGACATGAGATACTTCATATCAATTTGATTTTTCGGACATAGAAATTCTACCATAGATTATTTGTTTGCAACTGAATTAGGATGAGTATAAATTTAAAGTTAAAAAAAAAAATAGTTTGTTACAATAATTAACTTTTTAAACATTTTTTTTTTTTTTTTATATCACATATGTACATTATTTCATATAAAGATACTAGAAATTGTAATTTCTCCTCCTTATTTGGTCCCATAAGCTAAAGATGGAATAGAATGTGCACAAGCACATTTCATTAAAGTTTTAACTTCTATGACAAATGATGATGTTGGAGCTAATGTTTCATCCAAAAATATCTATACAACTATCTCTATTTTGCTCCAAGGTTGTCTAGTCCATTAATTAATTATGTTACTTCCGTTCGTCATATTCAAAATGTGTTTCATTACTAGATTTATGAATTTGTTCAAGCATTCAATAATTGTTATCGATTAGTTTTTGCATCAGAGGCGAGTACTAAGGAGCACTTATTTATTTATTTTTGTTTATTTATTCTTCTTTTTATTCTTATATATATATATATATATATATATATATATATATATATATGGATATATTCTCTTTTTATTTTTGTTTATGTTTTTTTTTTCACCTTCCTCTATCCATAACTTTTCCATTTGTCCTCAATGCTTCTTCAACACCTAAAGAGCCTCTAGAAACATCATACACCTTAGCAACACATCATCAAGTCTCTGATCATCATGACAAATCCTCCAAACTTGTTGACAACAAAGCCAACACAATTGACTCCATTGTTTACTCATGCAATAGACATCCTAGGTTGACATCAATGCCAACACCATGCGGCCAACATGCTCCCCCTTTAGCATTGGTGTCATCATATAGCCACAAGACTAAGTTGATCTATATAAACTCCTCAAACTGGTTGCTCTCATTCTCTTCTTGGGGTTATCACTCTCCCCTTTTGACATCAATGTAAGAGGGTGAACAAGTATGGTTGAACCACAAGTTGAACACTACTAATATCAATTGAGATGTGGATGAAAATTTATCAACTCCTCATTCCAACATGTCAAAACCATGTGCTTACTTTTGTTGCTAGGTTGCATAAGCTCCCCCTAAACATGTAATGGAGCTACAAACATATCTCCATGTTGTTGTACACCCCATCCACTATTGTCAATGCCTCCTTGTCACATACAAGAGGCTTTCTCTACAAATACCAAAACTCTAACCAACCATGGCCTAAGGATATACGAGGCATTACAAGGCTTCATAATCATTATACATAGCTATATCAAAGAGATAAAACATCCCACATAGGTTTGAAACAAGTTACATCCAATAGCACCTCCATGGCTAAATAACTCTCAAAACTCTCTCCTTAATGCATGGCCAAGGCTGTTAACTCTCTCCAATGCATGGACCACTCAACTAATGCAATAATCATGAAAAAAACAGTGGCTACAAGGTTGGTCTTGCACACATGAATTCCTACATGGCTGAACCAATAAACTCACTACAATGCATCCCAACACATACTCTCTTATGCATACCATGAAGAAGACTACTTAGCCATCATGCCAATAATTACAACCACATACATATGGCTCAATTACATGACATATGCTAACCCAAACATGGATGTAACAACTCTCATCACTCAACATGATTCAGTTCAACACATGCTTGACATGACCCATGACCCTCTCACTTGACACTAGGACCCATAGGCCAATAACCAAATGATGAAAATAATATGTTACAAGGATTTATATTTAGAGTACATGGCTGAAAATAATGTATTCCAAGACTTATGAATCTCTTCTGCTAATGAATAGTTGAAAATGATGATATACAATATGAATCATATGGGTATTACATCATGCTCATGAAAATTCTTTCATGGCCAAAATCATGTCTCCTCGTAATGCGTGTTGACATCAAATGTTATTGAGTTAATGTACCAAAAACAAAGCATGTGCATGGGTCTTTTCAATATCATGTAGGAACATATGGTCGAAAGTAACACCTTCCTCTACACATGATTGAATGAACGATATCCTTCTAAGCATGGTTGTACATGAACTTTTCAACCAATATGTCAATGTGAACAAATACATATGTATGGCTGAAAATGTACCCTCACACTCATGAAATCATATGTAAGGCTGTAACAAATCACTGAGTGAAACCAATGAATAAACTATCAAATAATCCATGCAAATCTCATACCATGCATAAATTCCCCTGAGCTTATTATACCTCCAATAGACATGTTGATCCTACGGACCTATATGGACAAGTAAACTCGTGATCAAACATTTTGTAGCCATAAATCGTACATATATTCATGCTACCATTTTCTACCATGCGCTCCCCTTGAGGATATGCACCTCTGATAAACTTTGTAATCTCCTATAAATATGCATGAGATAACGAAGAATCGTAGAGGGAGCTCACATCTCTACTTCACGAGTTGTTTGTACTTCTTCCTCCACATAGTCTTAGGCTACTTTTTTCATTTTTCTCTAGTTTTTTGCTAGCTTCTCTTTGAATCTACTATTGCTTTTGGCATATTTTCCTTGAAGAACTAGGCAGCACATAGTGTCTCCCCATATGGCCAAATGTTTGACATGTGTAACACTCAACATGGTTGAGATATGAAGCAAGAGGATCAAATATCATATTGCTCATACCAGATCTAAGGCTCACATGAAATGTGCCTCTCCTCCAAGGGCTAGATCTGCAATTAATTGCCTTGTGGCCAAACAAGTTGCATGAGTAACAATAATGATTAAAAGTGAAATTATACATAATTACCAATCTCCTTGGTTGCTCATATTGTTGCAAGTTCTGTTGATTGAATTTGTACACTCTGCTCCTGTAATTGGCTGCAACATATCTAAACTTGTGACAACTGTAATAATCTACCTCATCCATCAAAGGAATGAAGGGACTTTGATTCCCTTCAAATTTGATAGATCTTCCATGATCCTCTCTTGGAGAAAAATAAACTCTGAATGTAGGTGCTCCTTGAGGTCTTATTTTCAGTTGTTAGATATGTTGCTTGTTTCCTTTTATAATACCACTATTTTCATTGATATTGTTTACTACAGACCTTTTTGGTTCTTCATTATTGTTCTTGAATGCATGCATGTTGGACTCTCCTTTTCAAAAACTAAGACCATATTTATTCAATGGAGATATTTGGTTTTCAAGAAAATTGTCCAAGGCTATGGTGCTCTTCTACATCTTCAACTCCTTATCCTTGTCTTCAAGTTGCTTTCTCAATGTGATCAGTTCACCTTCAATTTGCATAACTCAACCCTCTTTCTATTTTTTTTGGATGCTCATAATCTCTTCAATTCTTTTCGATTTTTCCAACTAGGTCCTTAGACTGATGATCTACTCCTTGAGATCCTTCTCTTTTTCATCCCATATTTGCAATAACTTTTTATTATCTCTACATGCATTTGTCAGTCTACTAACCTCAACAAGTAATGTCTATACTACATCCATGGAAAACTCATACTCAACTCAAAGAAGCTTAATATATCCTCTTCTTCACTAGGAAACTAAATAATACTAAAATCATAACCATCCAAAGTATAACTTGAAAGGAACTCATTAAAATTTAACCTTTGTATTCATCTTGCTGCAATACCTTTGATTCTTGATTTTATGACTTGTTCTCATGATTAGTTGAACCATTCACACTTGGAGGATGAGACTATTTTAGTTGAGCTTCTTACTTTTGAGGGCCCTTCTTCTTTTTCTTCTTCTTGCTCTTCTTCTCTACCTCAACATTTTTTCTGCTATCACCTCCAAACAAAATCTCCAGTCCGTTAGCATATTTTAGATATGCTAACTTCTTCATATCTATGTTGTGAAGATTTTGATCAATAACACACCTAGCCTGAGCATCATGTTTCAATATTTACAGTGCAAGTGGATCCTTGTCACCTCCTTCACATACCAATTTCAAAATATTAGATCTAGAAGATAGTAATTGATATTTAACATTCTTATGCCATACCTTAAAATTTGCAACAATGAGGACATATACTCCTGGAGCATTCATTAAAAAAAATCATAAATTTTCACCAAATTTTCCCAGAACTAATATTTAGCGATTAAGCTACTACCTAAGCTACAACCAAGAGCCCTACTATGATACCACTTGTTAGATACCTTGAACACATCTGAGAAAGGGGTTGGGGGGGGGGGGGGGGGAATCAGTAGTGTGATTTACGATCAATTTTTACTTTTTCTTAAAACATTAACTAAATCACACATCACCATGTATTAATAGCAAATAACAAATGAAACATATGAGTAGCTAAACAAAACATATAACCATGAGAAGCAACACATCAATCAATAAGATGCACAACATCACACTTAAGAGACACTAGATGTAAGGTGGAAACCACAAGGGAGAAAACAACCATCAGATTGTTCTACTCTGCTCTTCTTCTATTATAAAAATTCTTCTTTTTATATGATCATTGTCAACCACTAGTGTGCAAGCCACAACTTGCATATCATGTGAGCCACCCCACCCTCTAGGCCACAACCTGTAGGAAGCCACCACTCCCTTGAGTTTACAGGACACCACTCCCAATAAACCTCTCCCAACCACCACTTCCATGTTCTCAGACTGCCACCTGAAGGATGTCGCTACACCCTAAATTTCCAGGCCACCACTCACCACACTAAAGGCACCAACCTTTAAGAACATCTCATGGACCTCATTTCATCTATTTTCAAACTACGACCCATATATTTTGCATACAACAAAACCCGTGAGCTGTTTTTCATCAATTTTCAAATTAGACTCACAAATAAAATCTTCACATATAACACTTTCTCTCCCCTCAACCAATATGCTCATAATACAACCAACAACATAGAAAACCCTCTTGCAATGCCATTACAATTATGATATAAAATCTACCACACATCAATCCTCTTGCATACAATCTCTCAACACAACTCAATAACCAACATAACAAATCTAGACACAAAATCTCAGCCATGTCTCAACAATAGCATCCATGCAATATAGATACAATACTACAACCATAAGAAATAAATCATGATTTTCTCAGCTATAAGAAATAAACCCGCATCAAACATTTGTTGAAGCGTGCACACAAAAATCTACAAAAAAATGGTCTCCATCAATAATGTGCTACAACTATGTCTCTCCTCTCACCATTGGCTCTTAATGCTCCACAATATCTCTCTCTCTCTCTCCAAGGAACCAACCACAACTCCTCAAATCATTTTCCTATAAATAATTTTCTTGAGCGATTAAAATAATAATTGCATTTAGAGTAATGGGGATTTAATAATCTCTAATCATATATTATATATTTGTTTTGCTTCATAGAACTCTCCTCCTTGACTCAATCCACCATCATCTTAATTGAATGAGAGATATTTTCAAACTTAAATAATCACCTTCTTCAATAAATAAGAAGATTTTTCAATTTTAATCAATCACCTTCAACAATTGAGAGAGATATTTTCAAACTTAATCAATCACCTTCTTTGAATAAATGAGAGAATTTTTTAAGTTTAAATGCAACAAATTACTCAGAAGATTTGATATATGTAAATCTCCATTAAACAGTTCCACTTGAAACCATAACACAGTCTTGAGGCATGACTACCATGATAGTTTTTCCCATAATAAAGAATGCCTAAATTCAGAGAACGGTCATTAGCTTAGCAGTCCACTTTCGAAGTTTGACATAACCCAGTCCAGCGTCCCTCGCAGGGATAACAACCCATCTCCTGGCTTGTCAATCCCTCATGCAGGAACCATAAATACTAATCATCATCAAAATCTGAAATCAGATATAGCCCAAGTCATTAACCTAACTAACATCCCCTTAAATCAGGCAGTAGAATCCATCCTGAAGAAAGGTCTAAATTTTGCTATAACTCCTAATAAAATACCTGTGGATGAGGTTATTAGTAATATTGAAGTAGCAATTAAGGACCTAGACATAGCTAAAGGTGAAGAAATTAGACAAGACATTGCAAAAATTATTAGAACTGCTAAACCTCCTACATCTAACATATCCTTAGAAGAAAAAAGAGCTTTAAATAACCTTAGAAAAAATAAAAACATAGTCATCTTAAAGGCTGATAAAGGAAATGCAACTGTAATCATGAAGAGAATTGATTATGACAATAAAATGGAAGAACATCTAAATAACAGTGGTTGTTATAAAATCATTAGTAAAGATCCCAGTGATAAAATTCTACGTGAAGTAATTAAGAAAATCAAAGAATCATCTCTTGATGACATCACAAAAAAGAAAATCATCCCTAATAGTTCCATTATTCCTAGAATCTATGGCGCCCCTAAAGTCCATAAACCTAACATACCTCTCAGACCTATAGTCAATACCATAGGTTCCCCTACTTACCTTCTTGCTAAATACCTGGCTAAGAAACTCAACCCCTGTCTGGTAAAACCCCTTCATATATTAAAGAGTCCTCTTCTTTTGTCCAATGGATTAATAATATTGAAATGAAGGATGAGGACCTCATGGTTAGCTTTGATATTGTATCTCTTTATACTATGATTCCTATTGATGAAGCTATTAATATCATGAGGGACATCACTGATAAAGAAACTGTGAATCTTCTAGAGTTGTGCTTAAAATCATCTTATTTTAGTTTCAAAGGAAAAATATACGAACAAACCCATGGTGTGGCTATGGGCTCTCCTCTATCCCCCATAGTTGCTAACATCTTTATGGAGCACTTTGAACAGAAGGCTCTTAAGTCATTTCCATACACCCCTAATGAATGGAAAAGGTTTGTTGATGACATATTTGCTAAATGGAGTCATGGTAAAGAAAAACTTGACCTATTCCTCAATCACTTAAACAGCCTCTCTAACCATATAAAATTCACTATAGAAATTGAAAATAACAACCAACTACCCTTTCTAGATATCCTTCTAACTAAAAAAGAAGGGTCACTTGGTTTCCAAGTCTACAGGAAGAAAACCCATACAGAACGATATCTGCATGCAAACTCTCATCACCACCCTAAACAAAAAATTGGCATCATAAGGACCTTAACCACTAGAGCAGCCAGAATATCTGATCTTGACCATTTAAATGGTGAACTCAGCCATCTTCACAAAGTCTTTGAACTAAATGGTTATAATAAGAATACCATTAAGAAAGCTATGCACCAATCCCTAAATAAGAATAACAAGGATATCAAATGTCAAAATTTGCCAACACCTAAGGTCTCCCTGCCATACATAAAAGGCACCACTGATAAAATTACTAAAATTCTTAATAAACACAACATTAATGTAGCCTTCACCCCTACTAACACCATTAGACAATTACTCAACTCAGTAAAAGATCCCATAAACCCTAACCTTCAAAAAGGTGTTTATGTTATTCCTTGCTCATGTGGAAAGGAATACATAGGTGAAACTGGAAGGTCTTTCAACATCAGAATTAAAGAACACACTGCTGACTTAAGAAGAGAAAGGACCTCAAAATCTGCCTTAGCAGAACATGTTCATTCTTCCTCTCATTATATCTGCATGGAAGAAGCCAAACTAATTAGAAAAGAGGACCACTATCTTAAAAGGAAAATTAAAGAAGCCATTGAAATAGAAAAACAAAAGAACAATTTGAACT
This sequence comes from Pinus tabuliformis, assembly GCA_031772625.1. Lineage (NCBI taxonomy): Eukaryota > Viridiplantae > Streptophyta > Pinopsida > Pinales > Pinaceae > Pinus > Pinus tabuliformis. The sequence continues at coordinate 740,207,276 of CM062808.1, forward strand.
GGGATGACAGATTAAAACTAAGCAACACCTAGAAACCTTTATTTGAAATCTTAAAGAATCAATGATTAACACATATCCCTTATAATAATTTATTCCCTCTTCTCTCATTCATAATCAAAATTATCTAACATCCTCTTGGTAAGTAAAAAATATAATAAAAATACATAAGCAAACAAATAAATGATTCTCATAATTAAATATTTCTCAACTCTAATTTTATTTCATTACTAATCAGTGAATTAATATATATATATATATATATATATATATATATATATATATATATATATATATATATATATATATATATATATATATGTATATAATTGTGATCATAATTTATAAATTATAGTAACATATGATTAAACAAAAGTAGTAAAAAACTCAATTAAAATAATTTAGAACACACTAGAATTTAGATATTCTAATAAAATTTAGTGATTTAACTAACTAAACCCTTAATGGTTTAAGATTCAACATATGTCAGTTAATTTATTAAAAATTAAAATCAAGAACCCTTAATAATTATTAATTATAAATAAAAATAAATAAATGAACATCCTATTTAACATAAAATTTCTCATAATAAAATAATTTCTCAATTCTAATTTTATTTCATTACTAATCATGTATTAAAAATAAAAATAAAATCATAAATTTATGAATTATAATATTATAAGCAACATATGAATTGATATTAAACAAAATATGGTAAAGACTCAGATTAAAATAATTTAGAACCTCAAGAATTTAGATATTCAAAAAAAAAAATAGTGATTTAACTAACTAAATCCCTAATGGTTTAATTTTCAACATAAGACAATTCAATTATTAATCCAGAATAAAAAATCCTTAAAATAATAATAATAATAAATAAAAGAGTTAATAATTCAAATTAAAAACAAATCAAACTTAGTGATCACTAGAGTTTAGATATTCAATTAAACAAGTTAAGTAAATCCTTAATCAAATTAAAAGGATTCTAAAAATAAAATTAATAAATTATATATATATATATATATATATATATATATAATAAACAAAATAAAATATATATTAACAAACTGATCAGATATGAGCCAACTAAATTTCTTATAGTATTCCTTTCATACCTCATATTTATACTCTGAAATACAGCTCCTGGATACATCACTAATATCTTAAAATCTATTGATGCATCCCCTGATGATGGACTCACTTAGTAGTCTGAAATGTTGGGTTCACAAAACTCTATAACAGGTCATTCCTCCTCTATTAAAAACATTTATATATATAAATGTATAAAAGATATGAGATGAGATATGTTTATAAATGAGACTCACTTATATATCTAGGCAGGTGCCTCTTCATGAACAGTAATGTCCTTAAAATATGTCTCTTCATTAACTAATTACTATTTAATTAACTATTCTTCATTATTTATTATTATCCCTGCGGCTGCAGGGTAAAACACATTCACTAATGTGTTGACTTTTAATTAACCACCCTTTAACTAAAAAATTAAATAACAATGAATAATGTAAATATTAGGAAACAAAATCAGTTTTTTTTTTTTTTTTTTTTTTTTTTTTTTTTTTTTTTTTTTAATTTTATTTATTTAAAAGTTGATTCATTCAATTCCTTTTGGTCTTATTGTGAAATGATGACTGATGTATATTTGTCAGTCCATAGTCAGTTCACAATGGTTTATCAGTGTTCTGGAGCAAACAAATTATGTCGATTATGATTTGATGACTAGTTGTACTAAAGCAAAAACCTCCAAGTTATTGTTAAGTAACCCTCTCTATATATTAAGATTTAGTAAAGTGATTCTCATGCCATAGATAAATAAGCGAGTCTTCAATATAGTGAAAGACAATGAAACAACAAGACAATGTACCAACACATGTGAATTTCAATGGGTTATAGAGTCATAAATAGATTATGTGAGTGATGCAAGTACAAGAATATATTTTCAATGTGTGTGTGATCTTCTCCAAAAGTATGTGATCCCAAATCTTGTATGGAAGAAATAATTCACAAAGCTACGGGGGTGAGCCACTTCGATTCTTGTGAACCTCGCTTGAATTATGAGTTTATTTGTAATTATCAACTAAAACAATACATGATTTTCTTTTACCTATTTCAAATAAATTAAGAAGAAATAGAGGAACTTAACTAAGATTTTATTATTTCATAGATTTAGACGTTCACTTGAATTTGGGGTAGTGTTTTTTCTCATTTTTATTTTTAAATAATTGTATGTAAAATTTATATATATATATATAAACAAACATTTTGAATAAAGAAATATTTGACTTTTTTCATGTTCTATTTTTTAAAACACAATGTAGGAATATTATTTTAAATCATTTTTTTTTTAAATTATGATTTGCATTGGAATTTGGTTAAAAAATTATTGTTTTAATTTGTTATTGAATTTGTATTTTTTATTAAAAAATAAATTCAATACTATTAAAAACCTAAATGAAAAAATTTGAAAATCCAAATAATAACATTATTAAGAAGAAAAATCATACTCATACTCCAATTTTTAAATTATGTGTTATTTTTTATTTTAAACTCAAATTTATCTATTAATTTATAAATTTTTAATATTATTTATGAACACTATATTAAATTTTATACAACATCAAGAGGTTTTTTACATTACATGTTTAGCTTCTCTTTGTATTATGTATATTATAATATTTCATATATAGTTTTAAAATTAATCTAAATTTATTAATAATAGCTTTGCATGTGGGTAGTTGAACTCATGATTGTCATGTTATAAAGTATTATGTAAAGCAAAGTAATTCAAGATTCAAATCTCTATGGGTCAATTTTTTATTTATTTTTTGACAATATATTAACTTACACATCTCATAAAGTGCATTATGACTATGACTATGTACCTAATGTACCTATTAATAGTTGCACACTTAGCAGATGTCTTCGTGCAAGTGGTAGGGGTTGAGCCCAGGGACTGCCAGCAGGAGGCTGTGTGACTGTGTGCACCTCCCCAATTAGAACCGAGGGTGGAGCAATTCTTCGAGGCCATGAGAGAAGCAGAAGGGTGGGGAGCAAGGGGAACTAGAGAGATAAGGACCAATGGAGAGGGACAAAAGGCAAAGAGAAGAATGAGGGGGAGAAGGGGGAAGGGTAAATATATAGAAGCTGGGTGATGGAGGGAGGTCAAGATCAGGGAGAGGGGGCGGGAAGGGAAAGCATGTGAAGATATGATGCAGGGCAGTGGAGGAAAGACTTAGCATAGAGGATGTGACTAGGAGGCGGTGGTCACACAAGGGAGAGGGGAGGTGGCATCGCGGTCTCTAGAATCAGGCAAGCCAAGGATGAGTTTGTGCTTGTGTGCCATCCACCTGTCCTTCGAATTGAGCACAGAATCGACCTTGAAATGATGAATGGTACGTGAACAATTATTGTTCGGTAGAGTGGTTATCTTCATCATTGATTGATGCACATTACTGACGGAGTTCACTTTCCTCCAATTCCTGCCACGCTTGGGACTTCAGGGGTAGGGTACCAGTCATACCCTCATTTACTAGTCTGTAAACGATTTTATTTCCATTCCTTCTGATTTCTTGAAATTGGAGGCTTGTCATGCTATCAATTCCCTACTTGATCCATTGTATTATTTTGTTTAGGCTCCAGTTTTCTGAGATTTTGTCCACCTCGATGCCCTACTAAAGTTTTTTGCCAATCTAAGTGGCTAGTGTGGAATCTCCTGCAACAATCAGAGGACTGAGCTTTAGTTTGTGCGTTGTGGTGATTCCATTTTCAAGGGCATGAATTTCTATGACATTGTTTGTGGTTGAACCTATATTGCCCTCATATATCAAGATTATCTCTCCTTTAGATTTTCTGAAGACTCCTCCAAAACCGGTTGGGCCCGGATTCCCCTTAGCTGCACCGTCATAGTTGAGCTTGAAGGTCCCCTTCTCTAGCGGCCACCAGGTGTTTTTTATTTTATTTTCAAGCCTAGAGAGTGGGGTGACTTCGCGAACCTTGATCTGAAGGAGATCCAGCATTGAGAGAATTCTCTCCTCAAAGAAGGTGGGAGGGGCTTTGACAGTATGAGTGGGTAAAGAGGTTAATGTTTCCAGGAGCGCACTTTTGATCTTCGAGATTTTGATTTCCTCCTGGGTGGAGATGCCACGAAAGATTCTTGCGTTGCGCTCCTTCCACAGAGCCCAGCAAATCATACCAGGAATTGAATTCCATGCGCGGTTAACCAAAGGATGTGAGGAGAAGGCAGATCTCCGGTTCGCGATGGTACTTTGAATAGATGACGAGTCTCGATCAGAGTTGTTAAAGACTAGAGAAGTCTAATCCCATAGATTGGATGTGAAAGGGCATACATTTAACAGATGATTGGAGGTTTTTTCTTCTTACTAGCAGAGAGGGCATCTCGATGGGCCAATAAAGCCTTTTCTTCTTAGATTGTCCCATGTTAAAACCTTTCTATGCATAACTAACCATAGAAAGATAGATATTTTCGGCCAGTTCTTCTTGTCCCATATTGCGTTCCACTTCGGTTATGGTTGAAGTTGATTAGAAAACACAAAACCCCATCAACAATAACCACTAGGGACATTGTTTTTCTTATAAGTATTATTATGTCATGATGAGAACAATTTATAAAACTTAAATAATTATAATATTGATTAATAGTTGTAATAATATATCATGTTAACGAGGATGGTAATGCTGATGGTTAAAATTTGTTGAAATTAAATTTACTTGATGTGTTTGGTAAGGAAATTTCTTCTTCTTTTTTTTCAAATTCTATTTCTATATTTAAAATATCATGTTCTTCGATCGTCATGATTTGATGGAGAAAAGAAAAATTAGAAAGGTCTGAATTATAACACATATTTTGAAACTAAAATTTAATGTATGTGTGCATAAAATAATCGAAGAGGAAATGCTTATTATATCTGCTTAGCTAAAGATATTGCAATCATGAACTATCTTGCTACAGAACTTGCAAAAATACATGAAACACCACCATACAAAAAGTTATGAAATGATAAAAGGCTCAAATTGTAAATACAATTTCACAATTCCACCCATGAAAAGCACGAAAGTTCTTGAACCAATTCGCTTGGTAGATGACGCATTAAATAAAATAATGTTAAATTGTTATATAGCAACTTCAAAAAGAAACAATATGACAACAACAGTACTTTTTACCAATTTTGGGCAAATTACATTTAACCCAAACTAATAATATCATAGCAATACAATGTAAATTAGTAGTTAAATTAAACTAAGGTGCAGGGAACGCCAACTATGCGGTCTTATTTGTGTGTGTGTGTGTGTGTGTGTGTATATATATATATATATATATATATATATATATATATATATATATATATATATATATATATATATATATATATATATATATATATATATATATTACGCCCGCTATGCGGTCTTGTGTGTGTGTGTGTAACAATCAATCACCTCCTTCAATAAATGAGAGAATTCAAGTTAGTGTTAAGGTTTAGAATCTGAATAATTTAGGTTTTACTTATTGGTAAATTGAGGTATTTTGTTAATTGTAATTTTGCATTGTAGAATCCAATCCTACCAAGGAAAATAATACTGTCACATAGCATGAAGTATAAACATTGATTTACATAAACATTTTCATTAATTATAGTTTATTTTTAAAAATATATTAGATTTTCTATAACTTTTTTTTTTCTCGATAAAGACTAATTCTATTAAGTAAAATATAGTACAATCAAGAGAAGCAAGAGACCGGCAGACCGGAAATGATGGATCCATCAACCTCGGTCCCGGAGGAAAGATTCAATCTCAGAGCTACATCAAATAACTTGAGAGCAAAGACTGACTAACTGACTTTTACCCCACAGGGGCAGAAACTACAACACAGTGTTTTTTCCCTTTCTTTTTGTTGACTTTTGTCCAGCCATCATGGGGAGAATGAGCTAGAACAACTTGAAGACTGGAATTCTCTATCTTCGGGAACTCCTTTTCTGATTCAGAGGAGGAAGTCTCATGGGCGCGTTTCTGGGAGATTGTTGTGACATGGGTGTGCCCCTTCGTATCCATGGGCGGAACCATCGGCTGAGGCGCCTGGTCCGGTTCTGAATCGCTTTCCTCATCCTCCGAACTTGGGGAGCTAGAGCTCCCTACTGGCGGCGGTGGACAGGGAGCCCAACGCTTGGGTTTGGATTTTGCGAAGATGCCCTTTTTCGTTCTTGCTGTCAGCGATGGGTAGGAATTCTACAGGTGCCCTGTTAGGTGACAATGGCGGCATCGGAAGGCAGTGTTTTCGTAATCTAGAAACTGGGTCCAAACAGTGTCATTGATCTTGAGATTGATTTGCTCTGACAATCCCTTGCTTAGATCTAGCTCCACACATACTATAGCATATGTATAGAGACCTTGATGTTCCCTCTTGTAATCTCCCATTAAAAAGCAACCCAAGGTGTTGCCTATTTGCCTGTATACTTCTGTGCGCCACAGTTGTATTGGGAGATTTGGAAGTCTGATCCATACAGGGGCTTTAGTGATGACTGCAGAAGCTGGGTCAAAGTCTGGGAACCATGGAGTTAAGAAGAGGCCTGCTGAACCCATGAACCAAGGGCCTTCTTCTAAGGCCTTTTCGTAGTGCTCGGGATTATCGAACAGCACTATAAAATATCCCTTTGCACAGAAATAAACCTTGCAACGGTGAGTCCAGTTGTCATTGATCCAGTCATAAAGATCCTTTGAGCGTGGCCAGAGCCCATTGAATCTGCAGATGATGGCCCTTTCAGCGAATTTTTGGGTGTCGTCTGCAAGGTCAGAGTAGGAGATCTCAACAGAGGGAACCTCCTCCAATTTGTCAACCAAAAAAGGCTTGGGTTTGGGAGGTTCAGGGGATGCGGGTATCTCAGAGCGGACTGCAGCTTTGTAGGAGTATGGAGGAGCAGAAGAGGATTGACCTGCAGCTCCACCTCTCAAGCGAAAGGAAAACACTAAAGAGCTGTTGTTTTTTATGCTGTAAAAAGAGAGAGGAAGAGGATCATCGAGCTGTTTACCTTGGAAAATAAGTCTCTGTAGGGCTGAGGGGATCCCAAGTCTGTGCTCCAGATTTGCTTTGAGGTTCTGCACCAGATCTGTAGGGTTTACCCATTGCAGAATGGTCTTGCCAAAGATCTGTGCGATTTGAACCTGAAAGGGGGCAGAGGAATTTTCAAAAGATTTCTGGAGCAGCACGGGGCCAGAATCTTTTGAGTCTCCCATCTCTTGACGCAAAGGAGGCAGCAGGAGAGAAGAAATCTTCTGCCTAAGGTATCTTTTGCTCCAACTCGGATCCGCTGCAAAGGGAAGGGCGACCGATCTGTAGAGAGGCCCCTGATCAGTGGAGGGGCCAGAGCTGCCATGGCTATGCGCGCCTGTGCTCAACGCATGGAAGTTCGCCTCTTCCTTCGGCTCAACCTCCGCTTGGAGCTTCAACTCGGGTTCACGCCTCCGATAGATCCTGAATCGAGCCCCCCTTTCAGCAGCAAGTCCGCGCAGAGGCCAAGCGGCGGCCGAGGACAAGGAGGCGACAGCGGCGGCAGCTTCGCAGTTAGGTTTCGGCTCCGGCTCCGTATCTCTGCTCAATGCCTGCTTCTCAAGTGATGAGGAATGCTCCGGCCTTCTGATCTGGATTGGATCTTCCCCTTCAACGGCAGAGAGCCGAGGCCAAACGGAGGCCGAGGGCGCTGCGGCGGCGGCGGCTGTAGGGTTCATCTTCAAGAACTGATTTTCTATAACTTATTATATTGTTTTGCAAAATTAAATAATTATGAGAATATTGTAGTTAAAGAAAACACATTTTTTACTTAAAAAGATAAAATTATAATTTTTTGATTGGTTGAAACATATGAAAATATTAATTAATTGTAGTTGAATATTACATAATAGAAACAAAAAAAATTAGAAAAACAAAATGTATTTATAATTAGAAATTAGAAATGTAATTTTAATTTAAAAACAAGCTGTATTAAAAATTAGAAATAAAAAAATGTATTTTTAATTTAAAAACAAAATTAAATAATTATGAAACAAAAATTTGTTTGTATTATTTTTAATATATATCTATTGGTTGCACATGAAGTTTGCACTAAGTTCTTGATGTATATTTCCCTGATGCATTATCGTAAACATACATTACAAAATTAATTTATGATCAACAAAAATCTATATTCATGATTATTGAAACCAATTCCCCTTTGAAGCTCTAGTTAAGTTTTTACTACATATTAATGCGAGAGATATGATCTGTTATTATACCTGCCAAAGCAGGTATATAGCGATCGATATCGCTTTCACTACGAATTAATTTCGTTTGACTTTTTAAATATCAACCACTATTTAATATTTTAACCAAAGTTTTAAGCAAAAAGTGAATTTTTAAAATCATTTAAATATTTTTCGATGGTTTTCATTGGCCATTCAGCTTTGGAGTCTTATTGCCGACGTCGAACTTGCTTTTAAGCGAAGTTTGGCCTTTATCCAAAGTTTTTGGAGTATCATATTAATTTGGGTGGACTGATATATTTACCCAATGTTTTTAAAAAACAGTTGGTCAAACAAAAATTTTATCCAAAGTTTTGTTACGGAGGTCTTATTGCAGGGTTTTGTTTTCATCTTGGGAATCTTCAATGAAAACTATACGATGATCCTAGCCTTACATTTGGAGAACCCTAAATCTAACACCTGTCACTCATTAGGGTTGGCTTGGTAACTCATTTCACGGAATAGGCTCCAGATGGCTAACATGCTCCGTCTCGTACGTAGGTGAAAACTTCACATAAGCTTGAGCTTTCCACTGGTAAACTTCACCCTCTTCCAGAAAACTTCAAGGAAGGGTGAACATGGAACTGGAAAATAGGCAAACAGGAAAGACCAAAGGCATTAGAGTGTACGGGTTGATTCCTGCAACAAAGCCATACATTACATTTCAAGGTGCAGGGAAGGAATTCACGATAATTGAATGGCACAACAGAGCCAACGACCTGGACCCAACGGGGCAGCAGCTGCGTACATACCACAGCGCTTCTGTCACAGTGCTGGCTAACAATTTTTCTGCCAGGAATATCAGTTTCAAGGTGCAGAAATGGTTAATGGTGAATTCTAATAATTGTTATAACAACTTAATTTGATTGTAGATTTCATATAAAAATAATGCTTAAATGGTGCTGTCAATGTCAATGCAGAACACAGCTCCAGCACCCATGCCTGGAATGGAAGGATGGCAAGCAGTTGCATTCAGAATATCTGGGGACAAGGCCTATTTCCTGGGGTGTGGATTTTATGGTGCGTAGGATACACTGTGTGACGACGAAGGCCGCCATTATTTCAAGGAGTGTTACATTGAAGGATCCATAGACTTCATTTTTGGCAATGGGAGATCCAGAACATGATAAACTAGCACAGAGACCCATCTAAACTATCTTCGGACCTGGTTGCCAGACAAAAGTCCACCAGGTTCATACACTCTAGGTGAATATCAGACATGGTTTTAGATGGGTCTGTGTTGTATAGTATAGAATCATTGCATTTAATAGATCTACTGCATTGTTGTCAAAGGAATTGATTAGAAACATATTAGCTGAGAACAAAATTTTATAGAAATAGAAATTGATTTTTATCAAGTTTTAAGGATTAGGTCAATTTATTTAACCACAAATTAGCATTCAATCCATAAATAGTGTAGTGAATTTTATTTTTCCCGATAAATAGTGAACCACATCTATGATGGCATGGCCAAATTTCCAGCTACCATATCCTTAACGTTGAGCAACCATTCATAGTAATTTCTTCAATGAAGTTAGCGCAATGTTGTGTAACGAAGCCATTAGTCTGCAGCCGAACAAGCTCGTCAATCCAATGTCTAGTATCCTCACCTAGAAAAATCAATTTAGTGCATAATAGCTATGTTAAAGAAATTAAGGACTTACATCATAGCTGAATAAGATGAAACGAAAAACGAATATAGCTGCCAAGCCAGACACTTTTCCCAGTGGAAAGTTAAAGGGAAAGTGATCCAATATATAGAACCAGCCCCTCGATCTGGTCCATAGCATGCATTTTCAACTCGTCTGATTATGCCATGGTGAACATGCCTATGCCTAGCACCACACCGAGAATTAATCTGGTTGTTTCTTTTAGAAATACAATAGCCTTCACGTGCATGGATTACATTTTGCAACAAGATGCATTCGATGAATTATTGTTTTCTGTCTATTACACAATGTGGTTGATATAGTTCGAGAGAAAACAAAATGTCAGAGAAAATATTGTTCCGATTGTATTTAAATTTTCCATGCCATATATGTTTGTTAAAAAGGGAAATGGTACAGATTAAATATTGTTCCAATCGTTGTTGTATTTTACACGATATATAATTTTGTTCAGCTTTATCCGAAAAAAAGGTTAACTAAAAATTGAAATAGTTGGATTTAACACAATATATAGATTTGTGAAGCTTTAACTAATAATTAAGACCTTTATTAATGTCCTCTGCGAACAGGTGGGCAGACGGGCACACGTAGTGGTTGTGTGTTTTGCATGTTGCTGGATGTCTGGGTGTCTCGCAATGGCGGGCTAAATGCTTGTCCCTAGCTGTTATAGAGCGTCAGTTCATAGAGAGAGCCCTGTTGTGGAAACAATTTCACCTCTTGACTAGGTAGATACAGTTACGTTTCTCGTTGGATTTATTGACTGGACTAATGAAGTTCCAGTCTAAGAAGCAGCCGAGCCGAAGGCTAGCAATGTAGTTTCAAACTGGAAACTAATACTTGGTTAGTCATGTGTCCTATGCTTTTTTAAACTTGGTCAATCGACTTCGCTTATTATTTCAATCCAAGTTAATATACAAGCTATTTTCGGCAGGTATGCCGTGTGCAACGCGAACTTGTTGAATTTAATTGCTGATGATCTGATGTCGAGGGTGTATTCAATAGGATTTTACCTGATGATATGATATGCTAAGATATACATGTCGAATCTGATGGATATGGTTTGCATGATGACCATTAGTGGCACATTGCTTCAACATCATAGCCTAGAAACAAGGATAATAACCAAAATAATTATTTGAAAAAGCCAAAAAAAATTAAGGTACATTATTTCTAATAAGCACAAAATATTGAACATTCTTTACCATGTGCAATAGTAGAATTTTGTTTGACTATATTGGGATTTTATGAAGGGCATCTAGTGTGATTGATAATAAAAAACCAAAAAAAATATATCAACAAAGAACTTTGTTTGATAAGAGAAGTTCACTCTCACAAATTTTGGTAGTCAATAAATATCACATAGTTTTGCATAAATTATAGGCAGTCTTGAGGATTGTGCACAATGCTTTCAAAAATAATCAGAGAATTGTATGAACAAGAGAGAAGTGCTTAAAGTTATGAGTAAATTACAATTGTTTTCCTTCGTATATAACGCATAAAGCAGAGGATTCTTTAATCGAGGTAGTGGCCAATAAGATGTGCAAATTGATAGCTAATGGCATAAGAGATAAATGTGAATAAAATAATTGGCAGAAAATAGAAAAATAGTTTGTTAAAATTACACTTTGGTAAACTAAGAAATATTTTACATATTTGAATTGATTAACATAAATTCAATCATTTACCCATTGTGTTATGCAAGCCTCGTGGTAGGGATAATAAGTTTTTAAATATTACATGAACCTATTTTTAGTGGATAAGAAATATATCAGATATTTTAAGTAATAAGAAATTATAATGTTGTTGATATTTTTTTATGTTAGAATTTTTTACTTTATTTTTTATTCAAAATTTATAGCAATATTCCATTCAAATCTGAAATGAAGTTTTTTTTCTCTCCAGTTTACTATTCTATACATTCTTCATAAATATCACACCCCTCTTCCACATCACTTTCTCGATAATTATATGCTTAGTCAATTTTTTAAGTCTCTTTTACGGTATGTGGAGTAGTGTTGTATGATTCATTGCACATAATCTCCCAATTCCTCATCTTGTATTATAGTTTGGTTCTCACATCACTCATTAGTCAGTTGTATACTTAGTTTATTTTCATAATTCCCATGACTCATCATGTGGAGTAGTACCTTCCTCTACATGAATCATACCTCTACACCTTGTATATACTTTGCACCTTTGCATCCTTCATACATTCAATATCACACACTTAATTTATTAGTTTCCCACTATGTAGCCTTTAACAATTACAATTTATATTCTCGAGGTGATTTATGCTATGCTTATAGTCCATGATGCACACGATACAAATAACTATTCAAAGAAAATGAGACTTGATTGTTGCACTTTTCCATAAATCTTTTTCACACAAATGAAAATTATTATTGATGGTTCACATGAATTATGAAGCAAATGTACACATTGAAAAGATTGTTCATCAAAGATTGTTTGATGTTTCTCAATTGCCTAGCAGGCGAAAGGCACAATTTACACTAGTGATCCCCAAACATATATCAAACCCTATTAAAAATTGAAGATGGTGAAGTGACAAATATAAGAAAGAGTTATTCTATGGAGATGACACTAATTCTTAAGCTTGCCAAATTAAAGACCTTCAGTGGTTTGTTGCCTATAAGTGGTACTTGGAGCACTCTCTAGAGGAGAAGCTCACTACCAAGGTATAGACATCCAACATAGCCAAGGTTGGTTTCATGCCACAAGTATTTGACTTTAGAGAACTTATTTCCTAGTTTGCAAGCATATTTGATTCTAAACATACGATGATTCGTGTCAAGAAAAATGAAAGAGATCATATTCTTTTAACCCCAAATATATTTAGAAGAATACTATAACTATAAATTATGGATAAAGGCCTGAAACCCCTCGGGGCATACTCTTTCCTTGATTCTCAAGTCGATGGAATAAATTTGCTAAAATATTTTATATACAAATTGATATTTACATCTTATATGAACCATATCATAAATTTGCTTTGCTCTTCTCACCAATTGGTTGTCCAAACACCATCCCCTTTGTTTTATATGTCTTGCATTTCTCCATTCAACTAAAAGTTTTTTCAACTAGGCATAGATTATCTCGAATGAGATTTATTACTAACTTTTTGATTTCATGCAAACTAAGAGGTTCTTTATGAACCCATATATGGTATTGGCCCTAATATATTGCAACAGATTTGAAGGCTTCCCCAGGGACAATGTTAATGTTGATAAGAACCCAGTTTAGTTTTGTTACCCCACATCATAAAGGCACAAGGCGCCACTCCTTGTTTACCAAGTTCAAAAATTATTCATCAAGGAGTTTAGATATATGCTCTGTTAGAAACCTTGAACACTATTGGGGGGAGGAGTGAATCAATAATGTAACTTATGATCAATTTTTACCTTTTCTTAAAACATTAACTAAATCATACATTTGATTACCAACACATCACCATGTATTAGCAAGCCACCACTCACCACACTGAAGGCCCCAACCTTCAAGCACATATCATGGACCTCATTTCATCTATTTTTCAAATTATGGCCCATATATTTTGCATATAACAAAACCCGCAAGCCTCTTTTCATCAATTTTTAAACTGGATTCACGAATACAATCTACACATATAACACTTTCTCTCCTCTCAAACAAACCGGTCATAATACAACCAGTAGCATACACAATCTTCCTACAATACCAAGACAAATCTGATCTACAATGTACCACACATCAATCCTCCAACATCCAAAATCTCAACACAACTCAATCAACAACTTAACAAATCTAAACCCAAAATCTCAACCATGTCTAAAAAATAGCAGTGTTACAAGACATCGATATAATGCTACAACCATAATAAATAAATCATTATCTACTCAGTTATGATCCCCTGCATACACAACGTTAGAAATACAAATATGCCATAGAAAACATGCTAACATTCAATCTCCAAGGTAGTAGCACTCTCCATCAAAAGTCTTCATAAACATGCATCAAACATTTGTTGAAGCATGAACACAAAAATATGCAATAAGCTAGTCTCCTTCAGTAATAAGCTAGTCTAATAGTAAGTTTTGATTATAAATTATTAGTTATTAATAAAAATATTTTCATATGATGAAAGTAACCTTTAGAATCTCCTTGTTAATGGAAATTTTTTATTAATTATAATTCCATAAATAAAAATATCCAAATTAAATAGATTAATATTTTGGTCATATATAATACATTGAGGTCAAAACTGGATAAACTAAGGCCCAATAGATAAGTAATAGATAGGTAATTATTTAATTTCGAATAAAAATATAATTATATAAATATTGAGTTTCATATATAAACTAAATAAATATTTTATTTATTTATTTCCTTGTTTATTTATTAAAGTTTTGGATAGAAATAAAAATAAATATGTTTAGAATAAATAAATCTATAACTAAATATTAAGATTTTAAATGCATAAATAAATATTCATTTGCTTAGTCAAAACTAAATGATATATTTATTTATGTATTTAAAATCTTAATATTTAGTTATAGATTTATTTATTCTAAACATATTTATTTTTATTTTTATTCAAAACTTTAATAAATAAACAAGGAAATAAATAAATAAAATATTTACTTAGTCTACTTATCCAATACTCAATATTTATATGTTATCATTTTTGTTAAACACATACATGGCGAACGCAGAATATGAAAGGTAAACATTGAATTACATATCTTATTCACAATGATACATATTTATAATACATAGGGGTGACCCTTGGTTTCATATTCCAAGTGGTCCCTTGGACTCCAATGGTTCTTTATAGTCCACACCTACCGATAGAGGATTAGGTGTCCAACATTCCCCCCTTAATCCGAAAGGGTATGTATGAGTCCAAGAAGAGAGTTGTGATACAAAATGTGAAAAATTGCATGGAAGCACTAGGTTGTATGTGACCTCTGAAATGTTGGTATAAGGGGGTGGTTTAAGGAAGACCACCAACACTGGAATGCTTAGTGTAGTTCCCATAACTCTTCCAAATTTGGCATGAAGCTTAAGTCTTCTGCTAGAGGAAGTGCTCCTCATGTTTTGAAGAGGAAACCTTCAACCTTGAAAGGGAGGTCTCACCACACATAAAAGGAGAACCTCAACCTGAAAAGGGAGGTCTCAACCTATGATGGTTTAAGGATGACCATCAACCAATGGCATGCTTAGGGGCATCTTTGTCTTTGTCTGCAACTCTGAATCAGGTATCGCAGGTTATGGCTCAGGCTCGCTTGATGTGGCTTTGAAACTTGTAGATGACCATCACTTCCCCCCTTGTCAGATACAAGGTGAGATGATGGAGAGAACTCAACTGCAAGATTTTATAATACTCTAGAACAAGTTCTGACATATGACTGAAATATCTTTTTGGCTGTTGAAACCCATTTCCACGAAGCGATCCATCCAAGATGAATCTTTGTTCTTGCAAGAGGCTTGTTTTTGAAGCATATGTTTGAAGAATGATTGGTTTTATGACAGTGTTTACATGGATGAATATCAAAACAATGGTCTTTCATATGTCCAAATCTTTCACAATGTTGGCATTTAACAATTTGTTGTGGTTGTTGCACAGAATTTGGAACAGTTGAAGGTGAACTGTCATGAAGAAATCCAACATTCTGAAACTGGATGGGCTTTGAGTAATATGGAATATGAAAGGAAACCTCCTTATCATATCCGAGACCTTTTATGTGCTTGTTATGGACAAGCTCTTCCCAAGGTCTAATGAAGGGCTTGGGAAGTGTAGGCTGGACTTCTAAATCTACATGCACATTTGCTCTTGAATCAACCTCAAATTTACTATCTTGATTAGTTTTTGCATGTTGATGGGAGTCAATTTCTAACTAAAAAGGGAATTATTCTGAACAGAAACAAGTTCAAAATGATGACTATACTTTTGTAACTCCTCTTACTATAGCTGTGATTCAAGCTACAAAAACTCTATCTTTTCATGTGCATTTTGCAGACAAGTTTGAATGTCGGAAAGGGAGGCTTTGCTAATTTTGACTGTGTTGTCAGTAGTGGACCTAAGTAGAGTTTTCAATAACTCTAATAAGCAATGAATTTTCGCCATTATTCAACCAACTCAGGTCAACAAATTACCACAAATGTACTTGCAGGGGTAGATAGCTAGCGACTTCAATTTTAGAATGTCGCTACACAAACTTGAATTAGAGAATTTGGCTAGTTCACGTATCTCTTGTTGAAATGCCCAAATATTTTTTATTCTGTTATTTTTGCTACGTACATGAATGGAACAGATGTTCCAGGCACTCCAGCTGCTACAACACTTCTCGAAAGATTCATAGATTTTATTAGACTGACGAGAAGATTTACAAGACACCAAATAGCCTGTAGAACCTGGCTTATGGATCTGGCAAATCAATGGATCAATCTCGGCCTGTAAGAGGATTGATCTCAACCCAAATAGAGACTTTGGAATCTTCAGCAAACAACCTTCAGAAATTGATAAACATGTCCCTCTTAAACAATTCGGCTCTTCAAGCCTCAACGGATAGCTCAAATGGTCGAGTTTTTGTTGCTAAAGCACTTTCCTAGTTTGGGAGGTCACGGGGTCAAATCTCCTCGACGCCCTCGGGGTTAGGCCTATTAAGATTGGCCGACGGGCAGATCCCTTCGAGTGGATCTGCCCCGATATTTTCCCGTGGATGTAGTGGCCACTCAGTGACCGTGAACCACAACTTCAAAAAAAAAAAAAACAACAACAACAACAACAATAATTCGGCTCTTCTGAGATTAAATCGACCTCTTCAAAATATGACTAATCCTTGGTGAACTCTGCCCTTCAGTAGATAAATCTATCCTCAAATGATTCAGGAAAAGATAAACAAATTTCATACCCCAACCTTTACGATATGGGCCTCTCAACAAGTGTTATCGATCCTCCAAGAAAGTGTCCTCTGCCTTCAAGGAGATAGGCTCTCGACCCCTTCAGAAAACACAGGTTTGATCTGTCAATATGGATAGAATACAGCCTCTAGTAGAAGATTAATTTCGACCTCCTTGGTACCTGATTCTTTAACAATCTTGGTCCCTCTCTAGAATGTGAATACAACCTTAAGAATGGTTAGCCTGGCAGAGAGAAATGGATCTCTGGATAGAGTGTTAACTCAGGAATTTTGTCCTCTTGTTACAGGTCAATGGTATAACCTCCAGATGATGAAAATGATGCCAGAAATCTATTCAAGTGTTGGCCACCAAATGTATAATTCAACCCTCAATCAATGAGCTCGTCCACCTGAAAACAATAATGAGTTTCTATCCTCCCAAAGATCATGGACCATATCTGACAAAAGGGAAACTTGGCTTGCTAAGCCAAATGTAAAGAAAATTGGCTTCTAGACACAAGCAATTCAGCCTTCAAAACCAGTGCAACTCGACTTGCTTTAGTAGGTGGTGGAGGTGTACCTAACTCTGCAACTGATGGTGTTATGCACCAGGCACAATTAGGTTCTCTTGAGCCATGTCATCCTTTCTCTAGTTTCCGTGATACATCTCATCCACACTCTGATCATCTTGATCCTACAAAGGTTAGATCTAGACTTGTTGATGCATATTGTTCATTAACGGGGGCTTCATAATCTTCACAAATATCAGCAACACAATCACAAAGGGTGAATATAAGTCAATCTGATTCGAGATATAGTCCTAGGGAGTTTGAGAAATCATGCATAGCTGGAACGTTGAGGAATCTCACAGAGCTTCGAGCACAAGGACTATCTGTGGTTGCCGTTAGCATATCGTAGGAACACCATTAGCGTTGGTTGGCCTTATCATCCTCTAGCGTAACAAAATAATTATTCAAGGTTGTTGAAACCTCCGTGTCGAATGCAATATTGAGGCAATGATGAAACTTGGGCCTGAAACTAGTCACACCTCACGAACCAATAGTCGGACAAAGGCATTTTCTTCCACTCAAATCGCATCCAGTGCTTCAATCATCCACATCAACCAAATCATCTCTCAAAAAATCCCACAATGTTTCAATCCTCTCAAACTCGAGGCAGATTACGAGTGTGTGTTCTACATTCCAGGCCATGTACCTCTATGTGGATTGATTACAGATGCCAATGACTACAAATGAATCGATTAGGAGTGGGCTCAGTAAGACCATGTCAGGAAGTTTTCATGGAGAAGCAGCTAACATGCGTTGGGAAATATAGAGAAACGCTCGTAAAAACTTATAGGGAAACACTCATCTAAAACCAGCACATAGAGATTTGGATACCAATTGACAATCTCTGTACAATATTACAGATAGTGTTCTAACACAGTTGTAAACATTTTGAATGAAACCTATTCAATACATCACACGCGTCATCTTTTGAGTTGTTGTGTTGAAACGTTATAGTACCAATGGCATTAAATCTTAGGGATGGCAAAGCTAGATGGAGCTCAAGTGCGTAGTGAGCATTATAGTTGCACTTAATGAATATAGTCTTCAATCTCCCAGTTTCATTCTTCAATGCAGAATACAACTGCAACAATCAACTACGTGTTTCCACATGACTGACAGTAGAACTGGCCACAGAAAATAATCACTCATATCAGGAATTACACATGGAGATCACCACACATAGGGATGTTCAAAACATTTAGAATTCCTTTAACCAGTGTACAGAGACACAATGCAAGGAAAATCGATTGTCCATTCCAACACGCGGAGATATATGCATTCAAACGTTTTGCATTCCCATGAACTTCACTCAGACTTCAAGCTCAACGCCAACGCATGAATCAACCAACCAGTAATATCACTGCACCCAGACTTCACGACCCACATAACATTAATGGTCAACGCATAGGTCTGGTGATAGAAACACAACAAAAGGCCACAAGAAAACAGTGACTCAAATATGAGTAGGGCCAAAATTCGCCCGCTCTGATACCATGTTAAATGCATACATGGTGAAGGCAGAATATGAAAGATAAACATTGAATTACATATCTTATTCACAATGATACATATTTATAATAAATAGGAGTGACCCTTGGTTTCATATTCCAAGTTGTCCCTTGGACTCCAGTGGCTATTCATATTCCACACCTACCCATAGAGGATTAGGTGTCCAACAATTTTATTCAAAATTAAACATTTACCTATATATTAGGCCTTAGTTGATCCAATTTTGACCTCAATGTATTATATATGACCAAAATATTAATCTATTTAATTTGGATATTTTCATTTATGAAATTATAATTTAAAAAAAAATCAATTTATAAGGAGATTCTAATGGTTACTTTTATTATATGAAAATATTTTTATTAATAAATAATAATTTCTAATCAAAACTAATCATTAGATTTTAACGTTCAAAATTAATTATCTTCGTGGTTGACCCTATTTAATTTGATGCCATGATTTGATTCTCCATCTTGTCCTAATGAGGAACCACGCTAGATGGTTCGAAACGAATCCACAAATAAAATTTGATATGATCTTCTCTGAAAAATTTCTTGTAAACAATTAAATTATTAAACATCAAAAAATTATTATGATTAACAAAATATATTAATGGAAAAAGGTGAAAAAACATTGTTATTAGAAAGAATACAACAATTAATAGAAAGTAAGCAAGGAATGACTATCGGTTAATGAATATTTATTGTTAAAAATAAGTATGATAATGAATGGAAATAAAATATTAATTATGGAAAATTTTATATATTTGAATTTTTTTGGATAATTAACTTATAAGGACAATTGACAATTAGAGGATTTTTTTTTAAATAGTTTTTAATAATAAGAAAGTTGATTTTAAACCACATAAAATTAGTCATCCACCAATAAAAAATTAGAAATTCAAATTTGAAATAAGTTTAATATTTAATTTTACCCATTCAAATTTGAAAAATTAAAAAAAAAAAATCAATTTCTAAAAAAAATTAATATTTAATTTTACCCAATCTTTAATAAAATTTGGAAAAAGTTCCCATTAATTTACAAATTAATTAAGGATCAAAGCATTTTGACCCAAACCAATTACAATATACTTTTCATTGTAATAAATGAGAAACTTTTTTTCTCTTCTTTTCTTTTCCAAGACAAGTATATTGTAATTAGTTTGGGTCAAAATGCTTTGACTCTTAATCAATTTGCAAATTTTTAGAAACTATTTCTAAAGTTTATTAAAGTTTTCGTAAAATTAAATATTAAACTTATTTTTTTTAAATTGAAAATTAGTTTTTGAATTTTTAAAAATTGAATTTCTAATCTTTTATTGGTGGGTGACTAATTTAAAGTGGTTTAAAATCAAGTTTTCAAACATATAAATAAATTAAAAAACAACAACAACAACAACAACTCTATTCCCCAAGCGTCCTTTTAAATTAGTTATCTATTTTTATTTTTCCAAATTTTTAAATTTTCCATTATTAATACTTTTTTTCCAAAAAAATAGTTGCAATTACATTACTAGTTTTTACTAACCATGGAAATTGACCGATTTAGAAAACAAAAGCAACAACGCTACATAACAAACTTATTTTTCCTTTGCTGATTTTATTATTGAATGAACTTGGTTCAATCATTTTCTTAAATAAACATTACATGTATTATATATTTTCACAATTCAATTTTAAATCTAAAAAATAAAATTTAAGTCAACACAATAATAAATAATATTTTTTCTTTTTCCTTCACAATTTTAATCATAAGTATATAAAAAAAAAAAAAAAATGTAGGAATCTTTTGCACTCAAACTTAAGCCTTTGAGTAACTAAATTTTTTTATTTTAATATACTAGACATTGTAAATTTTTATATTAGATATTTTATTACATATGAATTGTTTGCCATGTCATTAAAAGGGCATGAGATACTTCATATCAAATTGATTTTTTAGACATAGAAATTCTACCATAGATTATTTATTTGCAACTGAATTAGGATGAGTATAAATTTAAAGTTAAATAAATAGTTTGTTACAACAATTAATTTTAAATATATATATATATATTTATTTATTTATTTATTTTATTTATATCACATATATATATTATTTAATATAAAGATACTAAAAATTGTAATTTCTCCTCCTTATTTGGTCCCATAAGCTAAAGATGGAATAAAATGTGCACAAACACATTTCAATAAAGTTTTAACTTTTATAACAAATGATGATGTTGGAGCTAATGTTTCATCCAAAATTATCTATGCACCTATCTCTATTTTGCTCCAAGGTTATCTAGTCCATTAATTAATTATGTTACTTTAGTTTGTCATATTCAAATGTGTTTCACTAGTAGATTTATGAATTTGTTCAAGCATTCAATAATTGTTATTGATTACTTTTTGCATAAGAGGCAAGTACTAAGGCGCAACACTGCATATTGCACTTATTTATTTATTTTTTGTTTCTTTCTTCTTCTTTTTTTTCGTGTGTGTGTGTGTATATATATATATATATATATATATATATATATTTATATTTATATTTATATATTTTTTTCTCTTTTTATTTTTGTTTCTGTTTTTTTCTTCCTTTTTTGTTTTGTTTTTTTTCACCTCCTCTCTACCCATAACTATTCCATTTGTCCTAAATTCTTCTTCAACACCTATAGATCCTTTGCAAATATCATACACACCTCAGTAACACATCATCAAGTCTTTGATCATCGTGACAAATCCTCATAACTTGTTGACAACAAAGGCAACACAATTGACTCCATTGTTTACTCCTCATGCAGACATCCTATGTTGACATCAATGCCAACACTATGCAGCCAGAATGCTCCCCCTTTAGCATTGGTGTCATCCTATAGCCACAAGACTAAGTTGATCTATATAAACTCCTCAAACTAGTTTCTCATTCTCTTCTTGGGGCTATCACTCCCCCCTTTGACATCAATGGAAAAGGGTGAACAAGTATGGTTGAACCGCAAGATGAACACTACTGATATCAATTGATATGTGGATGAAAATTGATCAACTCCTCATGCCAACATGTCAACACCATGTGCTTACTTTTGTTGCTAGGTTGCACAAGCTCCCCCTTAACATGTAATGGGGTTGAAAACAACTCTCCATGTTGTTGTACACTCTATCTACTATTGTTAATGCTTCCTTGACACATACAAGAGGCTTGCTCCACATATACAAAAACTCCAAGAAACCATGGCGTAAGGATATACAAGGCAATACAGGGCTTCATAATCATGATACATAGCTATATCAAAGAGATACAACATCCCACTCATGGTTGAAACAAGTCACATCCAATAACACCTCCATAGCTAAACAACTCTCAAAACTTTGCCCGCAATGCATGACCAAGGTTGTTAACTCTCTTCAATGCATGGACCACTCAACTAATTCACTAATCATGAAAACAACAATGATTACAAGGTTGATCTTGTACACATGAGTGCATACATGGCTAAAACAATAGACTCACTACAATGCATCCCAACACATACTCTCTTATGCATACCATGAAGAAAACTACTTAGCCATCATGCCAATAATGACAAGCACATACATATGGCTGAAGTACTTGACATCTACTAGCCCAAACATGGATGTAACAACTCTCGTCACCAACATGATTTATTTCAACACATGCTTGACCTGACCCATGACTCTCTCACTTGACTCTAGGACCCATCTGACGCTAAACAAATGATGAAAATAATATGTTACAAGGTTTTATATTGAGAGTAGATGGCTGAAAATAATGTATGCCAAGACTTATGAATCTCTTCTCCTAATGCATAGTAGAAAATGATGATATAAAATATAAAACATATGGCTATTACATCATGCACGTTAAAATGCTTTCATTCCCAAAATCATGTCTCCTCCTAATGCATGCCAACATCAAATGTCACTGAGTTAATGTGCCAAAAAGAAAGCATGGACATGGGTCATTTCATCAACATGTAGGAACATATGGCTGAAAGTAATACCTTCCTCTGCACATGGTTGAATCAACAATCTCCTTCTATGCATGGTTGTACATGGACTTTTCAACCAATATGTCAACGTGAACAAATACATATGTATGGTTGAAAATGTACCCTCTCACTCATGAAATCATATGTGAGGCTGCGACAAATCACTAAGTGAAAGCAATGAAGAAAAATCCAAATAATACATGCAAATCTCATACCATGCATAGCTGCCCCTAATATCATTATACCTCCAATGGACATGTTGATCCTGTGGACCGGTATAGATAAGTAAAGTCATGATCAAACATGTTTCCGCTACAACTCGTACATATATTCATGCTACCATATTCTACCATGTGCTCTGATTGAGGCTGTGCACCTCTGATAAACTCTACAATCTCCTATAAATATGCACAAGGTAATGAAGAATCGCAGAGGAGTTGATTTCTCTACTTCATGGGTTGCTGCTCCTTCTTCCTCCACACACTCTTAGGCTACTTTTTTTAATTCTTCTCTAGTTTTTTGTTACCTTCTCTTTGAATCTCCTGTTGCTTTGGTAAAATTTTCCTTGAAGAACTGGGCATCATGAAGCGTCTCACCATATGGCCAAAGCTATGACATGTGTAACACTCCACATGGTTGAGATATGAAGCAATAAGATCAAATCTCCTATTGTTCATGCTACATCTATGCCTCACATGAAATGTGCCTCTCCTCCAAGGGCTAGATCTACAGTCAATTTCCTTATGGCCAAAAAAGTTGCATGAGTAACACTAACCATTGAAAGTAAAATTATACCTGATGACCAATCTCCTTGGCTGCTCATACTGTTGCAAGTTCTACTGACTGAATATGTACATTCTACTCTTGCAGTTTGATGCAACATGTCCAAACTTGTGACAAATGTAACAATCTACCTTGTCCATCAAAGGAATGAAGGGAATTTGATTCCCTTGAAATTTGATAGATTTTCCATGATCCCCTCTTGGAGAAAAAAATCCTCTGAATGTAGGTGCTCCTTGAAGTCTTCTTCTCTGCTACCAGATACGTTGCTTGTTTTTGTTGATGCTACCACTCTTGTTTGTTATTGTTTACTACAAGCCTTTATTGTTCTTCATTATTTTTCTTGCCTGCTGTGAGTTGGACTCTCCCTTTCAAAAACTAAGACCATATTTATTCAATGGAGATCTTTGGTTTTCAAGAAAATTGTCCAAGGCTATGGTGCTCTTCTGCATATTCAATTGCTTATCCTCATCTTTTGACGCAGGAGGTTTACAAACAATGAGGTGGTAGTCTTTTATTAGACTAATGGTTAACTTTATAACCAATCAGCTATGCACAAATAGGTTCTTTACATGTGTTTGCCTTCTAAGGTTTCTGCTTTATCTGACCAATCACCGCCGGTCCCACCTTGACTTTTCCTTTTGGTTGAGTGCTTCAATCCGCACCGTTGATCTCAAACCTCCAGATCCAATGAATATCACATCGTCCACCTATCAACTTTCTCGAATGATCTCCACCATCGATATTACCCGTCCAATCGAACGGTCGTCGCGTAATCTCACGTGGATTCTTGCATGATCAATATCAAATCGACAGCACGCGAGAAAAGTGATTTTCCTCGGCCATGTGTCGACCGCTAAGGTTAATCGCACAGACTTGGAACAATACCACTTACCTCCTTTTGAGCGCATGAGATACCACTTCCCGCTTATCAAATACAACCCACGTGCTTTAATTCATACTTTAAAGAAAAGCGCTTAAGGGAAGGTTTTAGTGCTTAACCACAATATTAACCCTTAACACTACTTGACCGTGATTTATAAATAAAGTGTTAAAACAAAGGAAAATACCCGATTAAGTCTTGAACGTTGATACACAGATATAAATGAACTTTTGTACCACGATTAACACGCAACACCACACTTAATCCTTTATTCAATAAAATGTAAATTACATAGTCTTAGCCCTCTCAACCCGATTACAATAGTTTCCTGACCTCTGTTCAATCTCAAACCCTATCTCTGTCACTCAAAACTCTCGCTTACACACTCTATTCTCAATCATCTAATCTCTATCATTACATTCTTTTTCTCTTTTATGAATCAAATCCTATCCTAACTGCATTAACAACTCGATCCCTATTTTAATCAATCTAACAATTAAATCTCTATTCTCAAGCTTTGTTGCACACCTATACTAACAACTTATCTCTTATTCTAAAAATAATACAATATTCTAATTATTACAATATTGAAGTAAAGATCATTTTCGAGAGGTCCAACCCTTTCTATTAAAACTGACTTTGACCACTCAGGTCAATGAAATTCATCTCATGTTAGCCACAACATGTCAACATAAAATCACATTACTGGAAAAGTCTAGATGCTCCTGCATCATCTCCAAGTTGATTTCTCAATGTGATCACTTCACCTTCAAGTTGTATAACTCGACCCTGTTGCTCTTTTTGTTGGTTGCTCATAATCTCTTTAATTCCTTTCAATTCTGCCAACTAGGTCCTTAGATTGATGATTTCATCCTTGAGATCCTTCTCTTTTTCATCACAAATTTGCAATAACTTTTCGTTATCTCTACATGCATTTGTCAACCTACTAACCTCAACAAATAATGTTTATACTACATCCATGGAAAACTCATACTCAACTCAAAGAAGCTTAATATTATCCTCATCTTCACTAGGCAACTCAATAATACTAAAATCGAAACCATCCAAAGTATAACTCGAAAGAAACTCATTAAAATTTATACCTTCGAATCTTTATTTTCTGATTTATTCTCATGATCAGCTTAACCATTCACACTAGGAGGATGAGACTCTTATGGCTGAGCTTCTTACTTTTGAGGGCCCTTCTTCTTTTTCGTCTTCTTGCTCTTCTTCTCGACCTCTCCATTGTTGTTGCTATAATCTCTAAACAAAATCTCCAATTTTTTCCACATCTCTTTAGCATATTTCAGATACACTAACTTCTTCATATCTATGTTGTGAATATTTTGATAAATTACATGCCTAGGTCTAGCATCTTGTTGCAATACTTACAATGGAAGTGGATTCTTGCCACATCCCTCACATACCAATTTCCAAATATTAGATCTAGAATATAGTAATTCATATTTAACATTCTTATGTCATACCTTAAAATTTGTAACAATGAGGACATATACACTTGGAGGATTCAATAATAATAAAAAATTGCAAATTTTCACTAAATTTGTTGGGATCTACTCTTTAGCGATTAGTCTACAACCAACAACCATACTATGATACCACTTGTTAGAAACCTTGAACACTACTGATAAGGGGGGTTGAATTAGTAGTGTGACTTATGATCAATTTTTACCTTTTCTTAAAACGTTAACTAAATCACACATCACCATGTACTATTAGAAGAAAATAAAAAATGAAACATATGAGTAGCTAAACAAAACATATAACCATGAGAAGCAATACATCAATCAATAAAATGCACATCATCATACACACTAGATGTCAGGTGGAAACCACAAGGGAGAAAACCACCATCAGATTGTTCTGCTCTGCTCTTCTTCTATTATAAAAAATATTCTTTTAATATGATCATTGGCCACCACTAGTGTACAAGCCACAAATTGCATATCATGCGAGCCACCACTCCCTCTAGGCCACAACCTACAGGAAGGCACCACTCCCTCTAGTCCACAACCTGCAGAAAGACACCACTCCCTTAAGTTTGCATCCCACCACCCGTTGGAAGCCACCACTCCCAATAAGCCTCTCCCAACCACCACTTCCACGTTTTCAGGCCGCCACCTAAAGGATGTCATTACACCCTAAATATGCAGGCCACCACTCAACACACTAAAGCCCCCAACCTTAAAGCACATCTCATGGACCTCATTTAATCTATTTTCAAACTATGACCCATATATTCTGCATAAAAAAAAACTCGTGAGCTTCTTTTCATAAATTTTCAAACTAGACTCATAAATACAATCTACACATATAACACTTTCTCTCCCATCAACAAATATTGTCATAATACAACTGACAATGTACACAAACCTCTTACAATACCACAACAAATATGATATACAATCTACCACACATCAATCCTCTTGCATGCAAACTCTCAACAAAACTCAATCAACAACATACAAATCTGAAAACAAAATCTTAGCCATGTCTCAACAATAACATTCATGCAAGATATAGATACAATGCTACAACTATAAGAAATAAATCATATTT
Source organism: Pinus tabuliformis (assembly GCA_031772625.1). NCBI lineage: Eukaryota > Viridiplantae > Streptophyta > Pinopsida > Pinales > Pinaceae > Pinus > Pinus tabuliformis. The sequence goes on from CM062808.1 coordinate 740,234,461, forward strand.
TGCTCAATTGCGATCCCCTTCATCCACAATGTTAGCAATACAAATGCGTCATATAAAATATGCTAACATTAAATCTCCAAGGTAGTAGCGCTCTCCTCCATGAAATGTCTTCATAAATCTGTATCAAGCATTTGCTTAAGCGTGCACACAAAAATATGTAAAAACTTGGTCTCCTTCAGTAATCTGTTACAACTATGTCTCTCCTCTCATCGTTAGCTCTCAATGCTCCACAATATCTCTCTCTCCAAGGAACCAACCACAACTCCTCAAAGCATTTTCCTATAAATATTTTTCTTGAGTGATTAAAATAATAATTGCATTTAGAACAATGGAGAGCTAATCATCTCTAATCATAAATTATAGATTTGTTCTGCTTCATATAACTTTACTCCTTGATTCAATCCACCATCATCTTAATTGAATGAGATATATTCTCAAATTTAACTAATCACATTCTTCAATAAATAAGAGACTTTTCGATTTTAATCAATCCCTTCAATAAATGAGAGAGATATTTTGTTCGGTCCCTATACTACTAGTGTAACCCCTTATTGTTATTAGTGCAACCCCCTCATTATATTGTTATGCCCATGTAGTCCCCATATTGTTATTATTATGCCCCATAGAAGCCCACTATTGTTATTATTGTGCCCTTACATTATTACTGTTATGTCGACTCTGATTATATTATGACCCCTTAGACTCCTATATATAGAAAGGAGGTCTTGTCATTTGTATCATCCAAGAATTGTCATTTGTGTAATGTAAAGGAGGTTTCCCCGCGAAGAGGCTGATTTCTAAGGTGGAGATCTATTTTTTCTATCTTTTTGTGAGCTGGTTCCCAAACATTTGGTATTAGAGCTTTGGATTCTAGGGTTTCGCTGCTCCAAATAGGTCAGTGTGAGATTTTCGACATAATTTTTTTTCTACGAAGTTTCAGAAGCTAAAAACAAAACCCATTTGAGCCGAAATCATTCTAAACCTCGAGTCCGAATTTCAGATCTTTTCTCGCTATATTTGTGGAGATATGATCCGAGAAAGTTAGGGTTTTTGCAAGCTCTAGAATTCCATCTCAAACAGTTCATCGTGGAATTTGGGCTATAATTTTTTTTCTATGAAGGTTCAGACTTTGAAAGTAAAACCAATTTGAGCCAAAATTTTGGTTAAGAGTGGGCCAGAATTTCAGATCTTGTTTCACTATATTTTCAGAGATACTGTCCAAGACATTTAGGGTTTCTACAGGCTCCCGAATTACATCCCAAACAGGTGACCTGGATAAAATCGTCATAACACTCTCTTTGAGCATCTGATTCAAATTTCGTAAAAAGTGACAGAAAGAAGACAGATTTTAGTTTGTTGGGTATGAGTTTCAGAACCTAAGGTCGAAACAGTGATGTGTGGCATGTCGTGAAAGTTTACTCTGTTGAACGAGTCTATAATTAGGTAATTGCGGGTGATTGGGAATAACTCTTTCTTCAGGAATCCAATTGTGATCAGACTTGCAGGGTTAGAAAGAGGACTCAGAGGGCTATCACAAGACGCAATTTCAGAACTTGGAGATCCTAAATTACAGAGTTACAACCGTTTCAAGACTGAGTTCCTAAAATCAAGAAAAAGCGACATGAGGAAGTTTGACGGAAAGGATCCAATAAATTGGATACTACAGATGGAGCAATATTTTGATCTACATGAGGTACAACTGTTACAAAAGGTACATATTGCATCTTTATATTTAGAACCAAATCAATTTGTATGGTATAGATGGCTTTGTTCTCGTAAACCACTTTTCACCTGGTCAATTTTCATGGAGGAAATGATATCACATTATGAGGATACAAAGAGCAACACCTTCTTTAGCCAATTGATAAATCTCAAACAAAAGGGTTCAATGGCAAAGCACATTGAGGACTTCCAAAAATTGAATATAAGGGTAAATGGTATTACAGAGAATAAAAGGATTGATGTCTTCATAGGGACTTTAAAAGATAACATTCAACATGAGGTTCGTCTTTGGGAACCTGATTCATTAGAGAAGGCATTCAGGTTGGCAAGAAAAATTGAAAGTGGAAACAAGGAATCCTAGCACTCACATCTATAAATATAGAAGTGTTTTTTCTCCTAGCCTTCAACAACCTACAAGGTTTACACCACAACAATTGGAAGAAAAAAGAGAAAAATGGATGTGTTACAGTTGTGATAGCAAATACACTAAAGTTCATAAGTGTGCTGAGAAGAAATTATTTTACATAGATTGTGAAGAGGAGGAAGAAAAGGATCAAGAAACGTCAAAAGAAGAGGATATACACCAGCAACCAACCCAGAGAAAGAAGAAATGAATCTGACCATATCTTGTAAAGCATTGGCAAGAATTACCAGTCCTCAAACTCTCAAGATAGAAGGACATATCAAGAAGAAAAATGTTCAAGAAGTGAAAGATCACATCGAGCATCAAGAAATGAATCCGACCATATCTTGTAATTCATTGGCAAAATTACCACTCCTCAAACTCTCAAGATAGAAGGACATATCAAGAAGAAAAAGGTTCAAGCAGTGAAAGATCATATCGAGCATCAACAACAAGTTCTCCAACTTTTAAAGGATATCACCACTTTGGTGCAGAATCGAATGAAACAAAAGGCATATCAACATCGCAGTGAAAGAAGTTTTGATATAGGCGATTGGGTATTTTTACAGCTACATCCATACAAACAAATGTCCCTCAAGCAAGCTATTTATAAGAATGAAATGTTCACAATACTACATGCACTTAAGAAATGACGACCTTACCTAATGTCAAGACACTTCAAGGTAAAAACGGATCATGATATTCTTAAATACTTTTTAGAACAAAGATTATATTCAGAAGAACATAAAAAATGGGTCACCAATATGTTGGGTTATGACTTTGAAATCATCTACAAAAAAGGGAAGCAAAATGTTGTTGCAGATGCACTCTCAAGAAAGGATGAGGATGTGGAAGCATTGTTTTGTGCTATTTCTATTATCCAACCAAATTGGATAAAAAAAGCAAGGGATGAATGGAAGAATGACAAAGAAGTGTGGCCACTCATTCAAAAGTTGCAGAAGATCCCAGTTCAAATAATATTTCCAGAACTTGACGAGGAAAGAAAAATCATATTGGAACCTAAAGCAGTCATAGAAACAAGAAATCGACAACTACAAAATCGATCAATTTTAGAGTATCTCATCAAGTGGAAGAACTTACCCACTGAAGATTCCACATGGGAGGATGAGAATTTTATATGGAAGCATCTAGAACTACTCAAGCGTTGAGGACAACACTTTTTGAAGGAGAGGGGCATGTTAGGTCCCTATACTACTAGTGTAACCCCTTATTTTTATTAATGAAACCCCCTTATTATATTGTTGTGCCCATGTAGTCCCCATATTGTTATTATTGTGCCCCATAGAAGCCTTGTTGAAAAATGGCAACAATAATGTTCTAATTTAATTTGTCCTTGAATTAAATTGTGAATTAAAATTGAATTTTGTCTCAACAACTACTTGGAAATAATTAATTAATCTATTTTAAATTAATTAGTTGGAGAAATTCAAGTTAGAAGTCTTTCTGAAGTCATGCAAGAGTTATCTCTTAAATTAAGGAGATAAGATTGAGTTATATTTGAGTTGTAATTAGTTAACTCATTTTATTGAGTTAAGTCCAGTTAAATTAGTTCCAAACTGTTTGAGGAACTAATAGTGAGTTAACAGTCAGTTGATGCATTAATGCACTCAACTAGTGCTACTCCAATTAACTGAGGATTCCCTCATCAAAAACTCATGCATTTCTATTATGAGAAAGACCCTGTTGAGATTAATGTTCAAGGACAGTGTACTATCAGTTGCATGTGTTTTCTCATGGAGAAAACTCATGCATGCAATCAAGGATTCATCCTTGAGGATTGCGCATTTTTGAAGGTTGTTTTTCCACTTGGTAATAGGCTAATCATCCACAAGGAACAATGCAAGGAAATAGGAGCTTGGAGGGTAGAGAGGAAGGCTGGAGAGAAGCCAAGATTGCCTGTGAGCATCTGTGAGAATTGTACTGAGAGTTGGCTAGTTGTGAGAGCTAAGGCTTTGTATAATTCCTATGTATTTCCACCATGTATGATAATACAATAGTGTGGGGTTTTTATTTGATAATTTCCCCAAAGTATTTTCATGTGTATTGTGCCATTGATTCTTCTTCTTTTGGTTATATTGTTTAGCTCGATCTCTTAGCTTCCACAAATTGATAGTAGAAGTAGGTTATAGTATTCTGCTTTGATTTATATTGCATTATCGGGTTAACCTATCACAGATTTTCTACAAGCCCACTATTGTTATTATTGTGCCCTTACATTATTATTGTTATGTCGACTCTGATTATAATATGACCCCTTAGACTCCTATATATAGAAAGGAGGTCTTGTCATTTGTATCATCCAAGAATTGTCATTTGTGTAATGTAAAGGAGGTTGCCCTCTCAAAGAGGTTGATTTCTAAGGTGGTGATCTATCTTTTATGTCTTTTTGTGAGCTGGTTCCATAACATATTTTCAAACGTAATCAATCACCTTCTTTGAATAAATGAGAGATTTTTTTTAAGTTTATAAATGAAATAAAATACTCAGAAGATTTGATATATGTAAACATCTATTATAGGATAATAATATTTATATATAGAAATGTATAAAAGATATGAGATTAGATATGTTTACAAATGAGACCCGCTTATATATCTAGGCAAGTGCCTCTTCATGAAAGACCATGTACTTAAGACATGTCTCTTCATTAACTGATTACTATTTAATTAATTATTCTTCATTATATTATTATTATCCCCTCCACTGTAGGGTATAACACATTCAATAATGCGTTGACTTTTAATTAACCACCCTTTAACTAAAAAGTTAAATAACAATGTATAATGTAAACATTAGAAAACAAAATCAATTTATTTTTTTTTATATTTTTTACTTTTATTTATTTAAGTGTGATTGGTTTGGTTGATTTTGGTCTTATTATGAAATAATGAGTGACGTAGAGTCGTAAGTTCATAGTCAGTTCACGATGGTTGGTTGATGTTCTGGAGCAAATAAATTATGTCGATTATGATTTGATGATTGGTTGTACTAAAGCAGAAACCTCCAAGTTATTGTTAAATAACCCTCTATATATTAAGAGACAGTAAAGTGATTCTATTGCCATAGATAAATAAGTGAGTCATCAATATAGTGCAAGACAATGAAACAACAACACAATGTACCATCACATGTGAATTGCAATGATTCTATTGCCATAGATAAATAAGCGAGTCTTCAATATAGTGCAAAACAATGAAACAACAACACAATGTACTGTCACATGTGAATTGCAGTGGGTTATAGAGTCATAAATAGATTATGCGAGTGATGCAAGTACAAGAATATATTTTCAATGTGTGTGTGATCTTCTCCAGAATTATGTAATCCCAAATCATGTACAAAAGAAATAATTTACAAAGCATGCAAGCTACACGGATGAGCCACATCAATTCTTGTGAACCTCGCTTGGATGATGAATTCATTTGTTATTATCAATGAAAACAATAAATGATTTTTTTTTTCTATTTCAAAGAAATTAAAAAGAAATAGAGGAACTTAACTAAGATTTTATTATTTAATAGAATTAGAGGTTTACTTGAATTTGGGGTAGTGTTTTTCCTCATTTTTATTTTTAATTAATTATATGAATATATATATATATAAACATTTTGAATAAAGAAATATTTGTTCATGTTCATTTTTTTAAACACAATGTAGGAATACTATTTTAAATAATTTAATTAAAAAAATTATGATTTGCAATGGAATTTGGTTAAAAAATTATTGTTTTAATTTTTTTAAGTGAATTTGTATTTTTTATTAAAAAAAAAATTCAATACTATTAAAAACCTAATTATATTTTCATTGTATAACTTTAACATTTGATAAAAGTTATTATAACCAAAATTTTAAAATCTATTTAAATTTTATATAAAAATTATTGGAAAAAAATTGAAAATCCAAATAATAACATTATTAAGAAGAAAATTCTCCAATTTTTAAATTATATGTGTTATTTTTTATTTTAAACTCAAATTTATCTATTAATTTATGCTTTTTTAATATTACTTATGAACACTATGTTAAATTATATATTACATCAAGAGTCATTTTAAAGTCCATGTTTAGCTTCTCTTCGTCTTATGTATATTATAATATTTCATATATATTTTTAAAATTAATTTAAATTTATTAATAGTAGCTTGCCTATGGGTAGTTGAATTTATGATTGCCATTTTATAAAGTATTATGTAAAGCAAGTAATTCAAGGTTCAAATTTCTGTGTGTCAATTTTTTAGTTTTTTTTTTAACAATATATTAACTTACACATTTCATAAAGTGCATTAATTATATATATATTTGATACATTGTGGTTTATATATGTAGTTTTTATAAATGTAATTATATATGTTTTTGAAAAAATGAGTTGCTTCCATTGCATATTAATCATTCTTCTTTACATAAATGATATTATTTTTATGATGATGAGTATCTAAGATTGCAACGAACAATTAAATGTACTTTATCTATGAACAAAATATTAAAGGTTATGATATTTTAATCTAAAAATACTACTTATGCTAATTTCTTGTATGAAAACAACTATTTAAAGGAAGTGACTTTGCACAAATATCTCAAAATCGATATTTGTTAATTGAAGCTACAACACTGAGAACAAAATAAATGGAGGGTGGAAAGTTTATAATGGACTTTGTTACACGGTTAATTGAAACTACAACACTGAGAACATAATAAATGGAGTGTGGAAAGTTTATAATGGACTTAAAAATAGTTGCAAATTATCAACATTCCTTTGGTTATATGATAAGAAAAAACAAAATTGAACGACCACCACTGATAAGAGATGTCACATTTCTAACTAAGAAGTAAATTGAATTTGAGTTAAATATACTCAAACTTTCATGGGCAATGAGTTTGATAACCTTACCAACTTTCCAAAAGAAGAAATCAATTTTTGGTTGGTTAGTGTTGTAAATGATATTGAAGACCACATGCCCATCATACAAGAGTTGCACTTAGAATAAAAGTCATTGAGGATGAATTATTTTTTCTATGGGTCAAACAAAACATAATGATATTATCGTTATGGGATTGCATTGAAAGTTGGCTAAAAAATACATTAGATGCAATAACTGATTCTATGCAACTTTCAAGGTGTAAGAACTAACTGCCCTAATCTTTATCACAGTGCATGCTGCATACTTAAAGGGTACCAAGGAGAGAAGAGGAAGACATAGATAGTTCCATCCATCATTGCCCATTTCTATTTTGGTGAGTATTTTTCTATTCAAAGAATTTTCATTTTGTTTATTCTTAGACTGTAATCATCCAACCTTATTATGCGATTTTTTGCTTGTAAAGCCATTCCTTGATTATTTTTCTTTCTTCTAGGTTGCTTCTACCACTTCTACCATATATATATATATATATATATATATATATAGCGAGAGAGAGAGGGAGAGAGCCCCATCTCAACCCAATATGATGAATGCATTCTTATTTTATTATTTAATTATCGTGGATATTATGTAGTGCTATTTTTATCTTGAGCAATCAACTTGTGTTATTCTTTTTAAAATTTTCCACAAAGTGCTATTCTAGAACTCATAACTTTTGTGATTTCTAAATTTTGTTAAAACATGAGCTCTCTAATCTCTGTCTCCTTTACGTCTTGTTAAAATTAGTGGCATGGAATCATTTAAAGTTCTCTTTAAAGGATCATTCTCTTGCTTCCTATCTTATGTGTCTCACTTCAAAATATTTCACATTTTATCTTGATGAATGGTTACTAATGGAATGGATGAGTTATTTTATGTTTTTCTATTTAAAACCATTGTTTTACTGTTTTGATTTTATTGCTTGGTCCACTCTAAGGCCAACTACAATGACAAGAAAAATATGTGAATTCAATTTAACATTGTTATTTGAGTGACGAAAAAGAGGAAAGCCACCTCTATAAAAACATAAGGGGTATTCATCTATTCAACGAGGTTGCTTATCTAGTACTATTAACAATTTTAAAGAAAACAAATATATTGACTACTTAAATTTTAATTAATAGAGCATGTTATACTTTAAGCAAATTGATATTGACATATCAATGACACTTTGGTAGTTCCAGTACAATGAAGATGTCATTAAATTTGAGTCTTATACATTCATTTGTTTGGTTTAATAGAAGGAAAATTAGACATTAAAACCTTGGATACATAGAAATCCTTTATAATGAAGTGATAGACAAGTTTCTAGAGCATTTAGGGCATTTTAAAACATTATTGATCTACTTCTTAGGATTGAAGTTTTTTATTTGTTTATAAATCAATACATTTGATAAAATGACAACGTATGTCAAAATATTACCAAAATTATTTAGATAAATATAAATATTATATATATGTCACAACTAACAAAAATTCACAAAACTTTAAATCAGATAAATAAACCTAACATATTTTAACCCACTCATTGCCATGAAATAACTAATATTTCTTATACTATACTATCACAAATATCCAACGCTTTTACCATTTTAACAATCACCACCACCATACACAATAAAACAACACAAATATCTAAATGTTCCAATTGGAAACTTGTTCTAATATATTTTGAAATAAAAAACGAGATGGACCTTTAAAGAGTGATTAAGAAGAAAGAATAAGAATGAAAAAATGAAGAGTAAAAGCATGTGTTTTTACTTGTAACATTATATCATTTTACATTTCAAAATGGAACTTTAATTCGTGTCTAATAATAGGGATGAACAAAATGAAGCATGTGTCTTGGCCTCTAATATTAAAACTCCGCGTCTCGACCCGGATGGATGGATCCACCAATTTTCCCCCTCCTGTATTACTTCCTTACACCTAGGTAGGATATGGGATGGAGTGGATGCCCCGGGCACAACTACTTGCTCTTAGAAGCACCAGATGATGGGATGGATGATAACCCCTCCTCACTTATTAATAACCTCACCACCTTTGGATGCCCTATACCACTTGATTATGAATGGATCCCAGTCAGCATTGATATAGATTATCCCCCAATCAGACCCCATTGCTAGAAGATCCTTTCATGTTATTGACTGTAACCACCTTCTCTATTTCACCCACCTATTGAAAAGAATTTTCCACCGCTTGGGTAAAACTCTAAGATGGAATGGATCTTATTTACTGGGAGTAATAGTAGAAGATTTGCCGTTCAAAAAGGGAGATGGAACAGGTTGCAATGTGGACTAGAGAAAGGACAAGAAATATCGAAGAAAGAGACAAAGTTACGTGGAGAAGTGAAGCCGCAATCTGGACCAGATGAAGAATAACGAATGTCAAAGATAGACACAAAGTTACTAAAGAAGTGTAGTTGAAAAAATAATCACTAAAATAAAGATAAGATAAAAGTTATATTCTTAAACTTTATCCACATCTTTATCATGAAATTTTATATGCCATGGGGAAAAATAAAACATACTTTATTTATTAAGAAAATAATTTAATAGTAGAGTTTAGGTTTTTGTGATCTATATTAAATTTACAAAAAAAATTTGGGCGAAGATCACATGAGACATCATTTGTCGACGCGTTTCGAACCAACCAGTGTGGTTCATCGTCAGGACAAGTTGAAGAAACAAATCCAGCTTAGCAATCCGTCTTCAACCTTGAAATTTGCAAGCGTGCTCATTCAAAATGATGGACCTTGGTTGCGATGACTTTTCTGTGCAGGGATTCAATAGTAGAGTATTACACAAATTTTTAATATGGAATATTACATAAAAATTAAAAGGTTTCACATTTATGTAAAAATATTGACAAATTTTATTAATTATGAATATTTTTATCTTAAAATTTAAAAAGAGATCATGGTTTTTTCTCTTATTAGGTTTTTCAGAAGAAAATTTATACTGAGCAATATCTTCATGTTAATTCGCATCATTTTTCTACTAAAAAGTTAGGTGTTCTCAACACTTTGGCCACTTCCGCATGACGAGTTTTGATGATAACCACTTAAATGAGGAAAAAACACATCTCCTTAATATTTTTAATATGAATGGTCATAGTAGGCGCCAATGTCTTAGAGCTTTCCTTAACGCTAAAAAAGGTCCTAGGATCGGTTTTTAGGGGTGCATATTCCGTTTATCCAAGGGACCACATACAAGATTGCAAGGATCTTAAAGAAGCATAAGGTTCCTTCGACATTTAGACCCCTAAAAACTATTCGAAGTTCACTAAGATCGGTGAAGGACCTTGTGAACCCTAATATGGGAAAGGTGTTTACGTCATCCCATGCTCCTGTGGGACTCCGTATATTGGTGAAATTGACTGCTTAATAAATCAGAAGATTAATGAGCACGCAACTGGCATCAAACATGGAAGGTCTCGCTCCTTCGCTTTGGCAGAACATGCGGAAAAGACAAAACATCACATCTGCATTGAAGAAGCTAGAGTCATTGCAAGAATTGATCATTTTCATCACCATAAGTTTAGGGAAGACTTGGAAATTAAAAGGAAGCCTATTAATTTGAATAGAGACAATGGTTGGAATATTAACAGGTGTTGGATCCTTGAGTTGTCTTCCCAAATTTAATTTAGTTTATTATTATTATTTTATTTATTTCTTATTATTATTTATTTTATTATTTGCAACGATTAAATTTGACTATATTATTTTTTTAGTTATTTATATAGAACTTTCTTTTTAATTTAAAAATTTAATAATAAAATTTAACTATATTATTTTTTTTAGTTATTTCTATAAAACTTTCTTTTTTATTTAAATATTAATAATAATGAAAATAGAATTAGTTTAATTCATGATTTCTATCTATTTTATTTTTAAAAAAATGCTTATTTTATATTTTATTTCATATTATTATTTAATTTTAATTATTTCTATATCACTTTTTTATTAAAATATTAATAATTATAATAAAAAAATTAATTTAATTCATTATTTATACTTATTTGTCCACAGTTATTTAAAAAAATGTTTATTAATAAATTTTTTTGGGTCAAAATTAACTATTATATTATAACGGTCTTTACATCTATTTAATTATTTAAAATGATTTATTAATAAATAATAATTCTTTAGTTAGCAGATTGCATCTATTTAATTTCTTAACATACAAGTTATATTTTTATTTTATTTTAATCTATTTAGAAAAATCAAATAATTATTTATTTTATTCTATCTAGAAAAATCAAATAATTTTTAACCCGAAATTTCTAAGTTGAAGATCACATGAAAGTGGTTCTAAATAGGTAAGTTCATGAATGTGGGACCTCCGAAATGGCGGGGGGGAGCTTTCAGTCATGCCGACTGAACATCTACATGCATCATGAGATTCGTTTCGCAGACTCCTCAATAAAGCGTTCGGTTTTGATTCGTTTTCTCAATCCTTGATCAAAGCCTTTTGGGAATTGCGAATTAGGTGAGGAGAAGGATTTACACAGCATGCATTTGTGAGCACACTAAAATTTCCTGGTGTTTGGCCACGGACAAGCTTGATAGAATATTGCTTGTGATAAACTAGTTAAGAAGGAAAAAGATCCACTTCCATGATCTTAACGATGGAGCGAGTTGAAAAAACAAGGTCGATGGATCCCCGGACCAGGGAGTTTTTGTTCCTGGTCTTGGATTTTCTAAATGAGGAGAAATTCAAAGGAACAGTCCATAAGTAAGTAATCAATCATTAATAAACTCTTCGCTCTTTTTTAAACAAAATCCGTATGTGTTTCGAACCTTTTCTCTTGTCTTCTACCCAGTACCAACAATGAGGTCGTAAAAGGACATAATCACACTTCGCCAATTTTCCTGCAGTAAATTGCATGGCGAATGTCAATTAATTGAATAGAAATCTACGCTTTTCTGTGTTGTTAGCTTTTAAATAGGAGATTGCATTGATAGAGATATTTGTTTGATATTATTTTTGATTCCTGGCACACAATAATGTGCCCGAAGTTTTGAAGCTCAAACTTGTAAGTTGTTAGATAGAGACGTTTTTATACCAAGTGTTAAATACATGCTGCAGACTAGAGCAAGAATCTGGCTGTTACTTCAACATGAAGTATTTTGAAGATCAAGTTCTGGCCGGAGAGTGGGATGAAGTGGAGCGGTATTTGTCTGGTTTCACAGAGGTTAATGACAATCGATATTCCACGAAAATGTTCTTTGAGATTAGGAAGCAGAAATATCTAGAAACTTTGGACAAGTGAGTGGTGTCTCCTCCTGTAGAAGAACTGTAGGAACTAAAAGTTTGTTGGTTGTAATGCGAATGTTGTTGGATGTGTCAGCTCTGATTGCTGTTTGGTTATATTGTCCAGCCAAGATCGAGGAAAAGCTGTGGTAATACTGGTGAAGGATCTCAAAGAATTCTCTGCTTATAACGAGGAACTATACAAAGAGATGACACAGCTTCTCACTCTGGATAACTTCAGGTCCAAGCAACTGGCTGCTTCTTCTCTTTTAATGTTTTTTAATTTAACTCAAAAGTAGTCTGTTATTGTACATGGATCTAGCTGGCAACCTATCAGGCCTCCAAAATCTCAAATTTTCTTCTTGAGACATGAGTAAAGAGGAATTTAACGCAAATACAACAAGTCAATGCCTTGCATTCTTCCTTGTGGTGATTTTGACTGTGAAAAGCCCTGAGACGTTGATTGGTTAAACTTTCAGAGAAAATGAACAGCTTTCTAAATATGGAGATACGAAATCAGCTCGGAATATTATGTTGCTGGAGCTAAAAAAGCTGATTGAATGCAACCCTCTATTACGAGACAAGTTGGAATTTCGCAGTCTTAAAGCTTCACAGCTCAAATCGTTGCTAAATCAAAGGTCTAGTACACTATCATATCTGGCAAAATTATCCACCCCTCACAAATCCTTCCCAGAACCTTGAAGGGACAGGTTGGAACCATGTAATTTGCATGGTTCCAACCTGCCCAACCTGTCACTTCAAGGTTCCGGCCAGGATTTCTGAGGGGTGGATAATTTTTGCCATCTTGTCTTGCGTGTTGAGGCATCTTGGTTCCTATCTGTCTTACGATTTTATATTTGGGGGATTTTCGGGTTTTATTTTACTTTGTATGACTTTAATTTGGATGGATGAGGTTCAAATCCTTACAAGGGCCAAAACCATATAAGCAAAGTGAAATAAATTTGAAATGCTGTGTTTTTCAAAAGGACATTGGTGATAACTTATATCTAATACAGAGTGTAAAACATCTTCTGAATTTTTTCAGCCTTTATTGGAAGCACCAGCGTTGCGAAAACCCTCAACCCAATCCTGATATCAAAACCCGATTTGTTGGCCATAAGTGTGTGCTTTCAAATGAAGCTCGGACTCCTCCTCCTGCAAATAGTTCTCTTGTTAGCGCACTTTCAAAAGGGGGCAGATTTGCTACTATTGGTGCACATATTGTAAGTCATGGCTTGATTAGTTCAGAGATGAATTCCCATAACTTGACAATAAATAACTCAGTTGATAAATTTTTTTGTCCTGCAATTTACCATCAGTTTAGCTTGCATTCAGCCATATTGCAGAATTACTGTCAATCTAACATGCTTTATAAAACTTTGACTGCAGCCATCCCAACCCGTAGCCACTTGTCCAAGTGCCCTTGCAGGATGGATGGGGAATTCTATTTCCCTGGACCCACATATTGCAGTGGCTGCTGCACCATCTCCTTGTGTTTCACAACCACATCTAGGTGAACTGAGCTGACTATGTTTTATGATAGGTGAAGTTCCATATTTTGGCAATACCAATATTTAAAAATGATGTAAAATCGTAATTGGTTTTTTGTTAAATGACTTCAGCTGCTTTGCTAAAATACCCAAGGACTCTAACCACCAATAGCAATCCTGGATTGGATTATCACTCTGCAGATTCTGAACATTTTGTGAAAGGGATTCATCCCGGTCAAGCTGATGAGGTATGGACATAAGATTCAACATTTTAAGCTTTGCGATAGCATCCTCTGTGAATTTGTCTTTCTGTAATGAAAGGGTTCCACAAGTATTGGAATCTGTTAGCATAAATTGTTTTCTTCTATAGTTCCTTATAAAGGTGTTTGTTGGTTACTTTTTGTGTGTATTGGCAATATTTGATTTAATGATTGAATGCTTGCTTGATAGTTTTATGCTGGCTATGAGTCTTTTTTAAACTAGTTTCAGTGAGCAGTGTTTGAGGGATTATTGAGATCACTCAACTCTGTGTTAGTGCACATGCTGGCGTGTACATACACAGTTGCTTTATGCATTTCAGCAGTGTGTTAAGGGTGTAGTGCTTTTATTCCAAAATTTCACCAGGCTTACTTTCATCTCCATTCCAAAATCTTAACACTGGAGCGAGATGAGGAAGCAAGGTCGATGTCGTCCCTGACTAGGAAGCTTGTGTTCCTGATCTTGGGATATCTGGCTGAGGAGAAGTTCAAAGGAACAGTCCATAAGTAAGTAATCAGTCATTAACCAACTCTTCTCTCCATTTTAAACAAAATTTGTATGGGTTTCTAATCTTTTCTCATGTCTTCTACTTTATACCAACAAGTAGATGGTAAAAGGACATAATCACACTTCTGTAATTATCCAGCAGTAAAATCCATGGCGAATGTCAATTAAGTGAATAGAAATCTATGCTTTTCTCTGCTCTTAACTTTTGAATAGGAGATTGGATTGATAGAGGTAGTTGTTTGATATTATTTTTTATTTCTGGCATACAAATAATGTGTTCGAAGTTTTGAAGCTCAAACTTATAAATTGTTAGATAGATACGTTTTTCATGCCAAGTTTTCAATGCATCCTGCAGACTAGAGCAAGAATCTGGCTTTTACTTCAACTTGAAGTATTTTGAAGATCAAGTCCAGGCCGGAGAGTGGGATGAAGTGGAGCAGTATTTGTCTGGTTTCACAAAGGTTGATGACAATCAATTTTCCACAAAAATCTTCTTTGAGATTAGGAAGCAGAAATATCTTGAAGCTTTGGACAAGTGAGTCGTGTCTCCTCCTGTAGAATAACTGTAGGAATTAGAGGTTTGTTGGTTGTAATGTGAATGTTGGATGTGGCAGCTCTGATTGCTGTTTGCTTATATTGTCCAGGCAAGATCGAGAAAAAGCTGTGGGGATACTGGTGAAGGATCTCAAGGTATTCTCTTATTACAATGAGGAAATTTACAAAGATATCACACAGCTTCTCACTCTGTCTAACTTCAGGTCCGTGCAACTGGCTGTTTCTCCTCTTTTAATGTTTTCTTAATTTAACGGAAAGGTAGTCTGTTATCGTACATGGATTTGCCTGGCAACTTATTCGGGCCTCTAAAATCTCAATTTTTCTTCATGAAACATCAGTAAAAAGAGGAATTTAACTCAAATACAGCAGTCAATGCCTTGCATTCTTCCTTGTGGTGTTTCTAACTGTGAGAAGTGCTGAGACATTGATTGGTTAAACTTGCAGAGAAAATGAAGAGCTTTCTAAATATGGAGATATGAAATCAGCTCGGAATATTTTGTTGCTGGAGCTAAAAAAGCTGATTGAATGCAACCCTCTATTACGAGACAAGTTGGAATTTCCTAGTACTAAAGCATCATGGCTCAGGATGTTGATAAGTCAAAGGTCTAGTACACTATCATGTCTGGCAAAATTATCCACCCCTCACAAATCCTGCCCAGAACCTTGAAGGGACAGTTTAGGCAGGTTGGAACCATGTAATTTGCATTGTTCCAACTTGCCCAACCTGTCACTTCAAGGTTCCGACCAGGATTTCTCAGAGGTGCATAATTGTTGCCATTTGATTGCGTGTTGAGGCATCCTGGTTCCTATCTGTGTTACAATTTTATATTGGGGTGTTTGGGGGATTTTCGGCATTTTTTTTTTACTTACTTTGTATGACTTTAATTTGGATGGATAAGGTTCAAATTCTTATAAGGGACAAAAGCTACCATCTAAGGAAGGTGGAATAAAGTTGAAATGCTATGCTTTTCAAAAGGACATTGGCTATATCTAATGCAGTGTAAAATATCTTCTGAATTTTTTCAGCCTTAATTGGCAGCACCAGCTTTGCAAAAACCCTCAACCCAATCCTGATATCAAAACCATATCAAATGAAGCTCAGACTCCTCCTGGAAATAGTTCTCTTGGTGGTGCACATTCAAAAGGGGGTGGATTTCCTGCTATTGGTTCTCATATTGTAAGTCATGACTTGATTAGTTCTGAAATAAATTCCCATAACTTGACAATGAATAATTCAGTTAATAATTTTTTTTGTCCTGTAATTAACCATCAATTTAGCTTGCATTCTGCCATGTTGCAGAGTTACTGTCAACCTGACATGCTTTATAAATTCTGACTACAGTCATTCCAACCAGAAGCCACTTTTCTAAGTACCCATGCAGGATGGATGATGAATTCTATTCCTCCGGTTTCACTTACTGCAGTGGCTGCTGCACCATCTCCCCTTGTTTCGCAACCACAGCCAGGTGAACTGAGGCAACTATATTTTATGATAGATTAAGTTCCCTATTTTCTTACAAATACGTGGCAACATGCTCGACTATAGGTTTTGCCCAGGAAGAGAGATGAGAAAACAACATCTTTCTCAAAGATAGTTAGCATGCCAATATTTAAACAGGATGTAAAATTGTAATTGGTTTTTTGTTAAATGACTTCAGATGCTTTGCTAAAGCACCCAAGGACTCCACCGATCTATAGCAATCCTGGATTGGATTATCAGTCTGCATATTCTGAACATCTTGTGGAAGGGATTGATCCTGGTCAAGACGATGAGGTATGGACACAGGATGCAACAATTTAATCTTTGCGATAACATCCTTTGTGAATTTGTCTCTGGGTAATGAAGGGGTTCAACAAGTACTATTTTTTTTTTTTTTTTTCTGTTAGAACAAATTATTTTTTTCTGTAGTTTCCATAGCTCTAGTTGTATTTTGACTAACATTCTAACATTATAAAGGTGTTTGTTGGTTACAGTTTGTGTGCATTGGCAATAATTTGATTTAATGATTGGATGCTTGCTTGATAGCTTTATGCTGGCTGCAAGTTTTTTTGTTAAAATAATTTCAGTGAGTAGTGTTAGAAGGTATTATGGAGATCACTTAATTTTGTATTAGTGCACATGTACTCACATACACAGAGTTGCTTTATGGGTCTTAGTGGTGTGAGTAGGGTGTTGTGCTTTTATTCGAAAATTTCATTAGGCTTATTTCGTCTCCATTCTGTAATTTTAGGCATCCTTTTGTTATGCACCAAATACCCAAATGGCATAAATATAGAAAGAGAAGTAACTCCATGCCTTGAGATGAGAGAGAAGAATGGATGAGAGGCCCCTTTGAGGGGGTGACCTTCTTTTAAAATATAATAAATGCACAAGATGATATGATCTCTAAATCTGGGTCTCTTTGGTATATTTGGGACTCGGGAGACAAAATGTACAATTACAATTAAAGAGTCTAGCAGACAATTATAGGGCCTAGCCAACCAATAAGGACAACACTAATATAGCAATAGAATTGTAATAAATCAATATCTAGGGCTCGTGCCACGCCTGCCACGCCCCCCTCCCCCCTTCAGACAAGTTTTGCCCTCAACACTTGATTAGTTGTGGATGTTTTTACATGAAGAAATCATCTACCAATGTTGTCTATTCTACTAGTAGGTTCTTCCACTTGATAAGGTACTTGGTAATTGCTCAATTTTGCAATTGCTTGATTTTTGTTTCAAGGATTGTTTAATTTGTTTCCACTTCTATTATGATATTCCTTTCTTCATTAATCTCTAGTAAAATAGTTTGAACTAAGATCTTGTCATAATTACCATCTTTAAGCAAGAAACATGGAAGACTAGATGTGCACGTGAAGATGGAGGTGTTGAAGAATCTAGGGCAGTTGTAGTTGAGAAAGATTATTCTTAGTGTGATAACTATTTGTGAGGTATTTTATCTTTAGCTTATTAGCAAAATCTTTTACTTGATATCATTAGTGTGTATTTCTTACTTCATCAAATAGCTACCAAAACAAAGAGACAAGAACACAAGATGTTGGCATTCTGCCAGGGCCAAAACATCTCCCTCTTGGTCAAGATGTTGGCATTCTGCTAGGGCCAAAACATCTCCCTCTTGGAGAGGAAAACCCACACAGAATTCTTCTTATAGAGATACCAATTGACAAATACCAAAACCATGACCCTTGACCTATAATGTGGTTCCAAGATCAAGACACCAATCCTCTTCTTCGTCATCGTTGAGTTCATCATCACTGCACCACTAAGATCTTCCTTGCTGCTGTCATCACTAAGAACATTATTGTGCCTCTACTAAGATACTCATTATGACAATGAGATCATTGCTTCTGCACCATTACTCCATCTTCACATAGATCATTGTTGCATCGTCTCAACTACATCATCATTATTGTGTCATCTTGTTGCACTACTACAGAGATCTTCCTGAGACCATGATTATGACTATACTTAGATCATGACTATGTCTTGATGATATGCCGAGATTGTATGATCCTCTCCATCGTAGATACATCAAGACTACGAGATCAAGACTGTGATTGTGTACACATATAAGCCGAGACAAAGTGTGACTAAGGTTCTTCGTATGCATGCCAAGACTGTAACCTCCGAGACAATAGTCACTGAATTCGAGAAGAGATCGTGGTTATGACATTGTTATATTTCACTGTGATCATCACTGAAGATAGCACAGGTATCCAAAGTCCTTTTTCCCACAAAAATTCATAGAGAAACTTGAGATTATGTGTCACTGTGCTTGCCCAAGATTTCAAAGATCTTATGCAAAGATGTTACTGTGTTTATCACCGAGATCCTTACTGTGCCATCGAAGTTTCAGAGTGATCCGAAGTTATGTCCTCCTGTGATTACTCCAGCTGTGTATTTATAGTTGTTAGTCCATGTATGCAAGTTGACGTGAACTTAGTGAACCGTTGTGTCCTTTTATTGAGCCGACATGTCATCTATATATACTTTGAAGCCGACTTAACTGTCTTTCACATTGTTTTGCTGATAGTCTTCTTCTTTGGAGGATGGTGCTTGTCTTGGAGGGCCACTTGACACTAGGTTGACCCATATTCATGCTCAAGAAGAGCTCTTTAACATGACTTTCATTCTTTGACTTTCCTAGACTTATGGAATGAGAAAGAAACTCATTTGAATAATTTACAAAAATAATATTTCTTTTTCTTGACAAGTACAAAGATCAAAATTACATTTACAAATACCGAACCTAGTTACACTTTTCTTCAACACTCCCTCTTAACTAGGGAGGTAATTACAATGGTACTTGGTCATTCTCGATCTGAAGAATTTCTCATAAGAAGAATTGGATTGGTAACCCATATGTATAGCATCTGTTGATTTTTGGTAGCATCGGATGTGCTCTAGCTCCGAAATTTTGTGGAGTGGCTAGAACACATGAGATCTCCAAGACCCAGAAATTGTTTGGAGAAACTCCACTCGGATGAGGAGCTATTAAAATAATTAATATTTTTAATGGGTTCCTATGTCTAAACTTAGGAAAATAAAAATATTAATCGGTATTAATAAAGATATGGGTGAGAAGCTTCTAAGAGACGAGGATCAAGTTTGTTTTAATCTTAGTTATTGATTAGAGACTTAATCTCGGCCGTTGATTCATCAACAGGAAAAGTATAAGAGAAGACTTGAGAGTCATTTGGAGACACACTGGGCAAATACTCAATAACTCGAGGGAAATCGATTCTCAAGGAGAAGAAGTTCGATTTCAGAGGAGAGTTGCAAGGGTGAAGGAAGATGAGGGTTTCAGCATTAGTCAGAGATTGAGGAGGAGGTGATGCAGTGCCTCAGAGAGACAACGCAAAGGGAGAGATCTGAGAGACAGCGGAGGCAGGGACGAGATTTCACGCAGATGATGCAGGGATGACGCAGTCCTCACGTAGATGATGTAGGGGTGACACAGTGAAGGATAAAGGGTCTCTGTGGTGTCAGAATTTCTCCTAGCTGAGGAGGAAAATTATCTCAGGTGTTTTCTTGAAGGTTTCTCTATGTACTGCAAAAATTATTCCTTGTAAAGAAATTGTTGTTGAAGAATAACAAACCCTCATCTGTTGCACTAGTTTTCTCGCATTGGGTTTTATCAGGGACAATTGTCGAAAAGTAACTGTGTTGATGTGATTGATTCTTGTGCTTGTATATCACTATTATTTTTTCTCTATGATATTATGTGATAATTGCAGTAGAATTTATTTTAATGTTTGCTGAAGGGTTTTGTAAACAACTTTTTTTTCCTCGAGGAAAAAATCACAATTTTCTGTTAATTTAAAAAATTACATGTAGTAGATGCCTGTATGGTATACATTGTAAGTTGGCCGTAGCCTTCAAAAAAATATGTCTGTACAAAATTACTACGCAGGGTATACTATAACTATTCATGGAAAAATATATCCATGTATAAACCAAGTTCTCATAGTAATCACTGGTATATACTGCAAAAATTAGGGCCTATTTGCCCGCTGGTAGAACTGATCTATATAAGGTTGATGATAAAATTGGAAGTGATCAGCTCCCTGTTGCTCTTGTATTATCCACAATCGCCTGGGCTGGACTGTGGTCGCTTTGGAAAGTTGGTCGACAACCATATTACACTCCCCGATGAGCGAGTGGCTGCAACTACTGCCCTCGATCTCATCATAAGTGGGGAGGGTGGATGGGGAGAGGCCGAAGTTGGCACTTGAGTCGATCTGCACTTCATTGTCTTAGGACCCTCTGATCAAGGTGTCTGGACTTCAGCAGATGAAGGTGCAGTAGGATCAACTTCATCCGCGGCTTTGGAGGGGGAGGCGACAGAGCAAACCAGAGGGCATTCTTTATAGAGATGACCAACCTTATGACACCTTCTGCATCTGAAAGGCACCCCCTCGTAGTCCAGAATTTGTATATGCGTGAATCTTTTCCAATGCAATGTAATCTTCTCCTCCAAACCCTCTTTGGTATCCAGGTATACCAAAATGCGAGCCATTGATTTATTGCCTGAAGTAGCGTAAGACTTGTCGTAGTCCAGAAAGGTGCCAAGCGCATTCCCAATGCGAGTGAAGATATCCTCGGACCAGAAGTGGAGGGGTAGCCCAGGCAGCCTGACCCAAAGCGGTCCTGCACCTAATTGTTCCCGCTTAGGATCGAATAATGGGCTCCATCTCTTGAGCAATACAGGAGCCATCTCGATATGCCAATACTGCGAGAGTGCCCAAGAGGTATATTCCTCCCTCTGAAAGCTGAGTGCGAACCATCCCCGAGCTAGGGTAGTAACTATCGGGAGCTCCTTGAAGATATTCCCCCAAATTTCCATGACCCAGAGGTGCAGATGAGCAGCTGAATACGCTCTACCTCTGACTCTGCCCACTAAAACCTTGTTTGCCGTATCCACAACTTCCCCCATTTGCACCCCCTCACCAAAACTGAGAGACAGATCCTTACGGGAGGCTTTGACACACTTCAATTTTTTGACCTTACTAGAGTGAGGCGTTGTTGGGTGATCTTGAAGGGGATCCTGAATACCTTGGTTCTCTTGCTGAGATAAAGGGTTACTGGTGCGAGGGTTTACCGCCGGCGAGTCAAAGCATCTAGAAGGGGAGGTAGATGGACCGGGCTCCGCCGTGATGTGAGGGAAAGGGAGGGAATCTGGCTGGAGAGGAGAGAAATCCGTTGCAGGAACAAACCCTACCGAGGTGGGGAGTGCAGAGGAGGGCAGATGGGGCGATGAAACCAGTGGCAGAGTCATATGAGGGGGAGGGTGGGATGCAAGTGGCAAGAAGGTGAAGCGTAGCCGGAGAGGGGGGGGCAGTCAAGGCTCAGAGAGGCAATAGAGAGTGCGGTGAATGACAAACTAGGCACGGAAGGGCCGGGATTGGAACGGGCAGGCGGAAAATCAGTGTACAACGGATATGGCGTTCCCAAGGACCGAGCAACCGTTACCTCTGGCAAATCATTAGGGCTCGTAGGGATTAGGGACAATTGAGTAATTGACCACGTCCTCATCCATATCCGACATGCTGTAGAAAATCCCGGGGACAACAAAAGAGACAGATTGATGATAGCGGAATCGAAGGGGGAACCTAGCCGACTTTGACGGTGATGATGTCGACACAATAGAGGAGATGGTGGTGTGCAGTTGCGGTTTTGCAGTCGGGCCTGTTGCAAACCCTAGCCGTGCTTCCACAATAGTTCAGATCGGAGCTCCATCCTCCCAGTCTAAACAACTTCTTGTGAGAAATAAGTAGGAGAAATAAATTAGTTACTACAGTAGAATTTTGTGTCAGAAATTTTCACATGGTATCAGAGCAGAGATCAGGCAACATGACTAAAGAATCCGCTATGAGTCAGGAGCATGATGTTGGGGCATCAACTCAAAAGGACCCACGCAGATCTTTAGAGGGAGAAGAGAGCACAAAGAACATGGATCATGATTATTGCATGTTAGCTTCCAGATTGGAAGAAGAAGTTGCTTGCTTAGCGAGTTTTGCCTCCTCTGAGGTTTGGTATATAGATAGTGGAGCTTCCTCGCACATGACAGGAATACGAGAATGTTTTTCAAATTATCAGGAAGAAGGGATGAACTTCGAGATCACCATGGGAAATAAGTCAAAATGTACCCCCGTAGGAAGAGGTATCATAGTATTTCAAATAGAAGCAGGGGATCGACTTCGAGCAACCAATGTGCTACATGTGTTGGGATTGGGGATGAACTTATTCTTTATATCTCAGCTTCAAAACAAGGGCTATGATGTTTTCTTCATTAAGGAGAAAGTATATGTCAAACACCCGATTGGAAAAAGAAGGCCCAAATTGGAGTTAGAAGTCACAGGTTATATAGATTACCGCTAGAATCTCTAATGGCACTAATAGGCAACAATGGGAAAAATATTTGAATGAACTATGGCACAGGAGGATGGGACACTCACACCATGGGGCTGTAAGAATTCTTGGGAGAACAATATCAAGAGTTCTAGAATTGAGTACCAAATGAGATGATGTATGCAGAGGATGCACACTAGGCAAGTACGCCAAAGCTGCATTTTCCAAAAGCAACAATAGGGCTAAGAGTGTTGTGGGATTGATACACTCAGATATATGTAGAGCCATGTACACAAGAGCTCTTAGTGGTGCTGAGTACTTTGTCACCTTCATTAATGACCATTCCAGAAAGACTTGGATCTACTTTCTAAAAACCAAGGATGAGGTTTTTGGTCGATTCAAAGAGTTCAAGGCTCTAGTTGAGAATCTGGCAGGAAAGAAGATAAATATATTGCACTCAGACAATGGTGGAGAATACATCAACAAGGACTTCACTAATTTTTGCACAAGGGAATGCATCAGAAGAGAGTGGACGATCCCCTATAATCCGGAGCAAAAAAGAAGAGCAGGACTATTGTTGAAGCAGCCAGAACAATGTTGTATCATCAGGATATGACCAAGTTTCTATGGGTAGAAGCATGCAACACAATAGTGTATGTCCAAAACAGGACTCCTCACAAGGCATTAGGTAAGATTACTTTGGAGAGTGTCTTCACCGGTAAGAACCCTTAGGTGAGTCATTTCATGATATTTGGGAGTTTGGCATACTGCCATGTACTCGAAGAAAAGAGGAAGAAATTGGATTAGACTGTGGAGAAAGGATATCTTGTGGGAGATAGCGAGCATACTAAGGCATATAGAGTCTATCTTCTGGGGAATAGGACGATCGTTATTCGATGGGATGTAAATTTCATGGAGGATAGAGCTTTCAGGAAATCTCGAGAAATGCCTTCCAAAAAGCAGTCAAAGCCTAAAGGATGATTTGTTGGTCTAGCCACTTCATCCAACAGAAACTTGCACCAGTATTTCTCCTAAAGGAAAAACTCTAGAGGTATCACAACAGGTGGAGTCTCAGGAAGAGGAGGAGCAGATAGATATACCCACTACCAGTGGTAGAACGAGCCGAGAACTTCGACAGATACTACGAGATGCAAAGAATTTTGTTGGTGTGCCCAGGAATGAGAAAA